>CANSNZ010000142.1:0-600000 GCA_947646795.1 Beta lomatogona | reverse complement strand
CTGGATTTTGTTCCAGATTCATACAGAATTTGGTACGTTTTGTTCTATCTCGTTCTCCTAGTAGGAAACGAATTTTTCGGAGTTTATTGATTCTAAGTTGGACTATTTTACGTCTAGTTTTCTGTCCTAAAATTTCATAAAATTTGGAGATCGTTTGATTCCTGGTCGAGACAGTTTTTGTGAGTGGTGTCGGTTTCGCTGGAATCTGGCGTAATTGACTTCTGTTTAAAACTGGGAACGTTGTAGATCGAATTTTTGAGTGATTCCAATTCGAGGGGTCTTAGAACATCTGAAAGGTTGTTGTGTTAAAATTTATTGGAGTTTCATCACTATTTGAGGGAGTTGTGAACCAAGGAAGTAGGGGTTGTGCAAAGGAGTTTTCTGGGTTTTGAACGACAGTTTGGGGTTCGAAATCATGGGGATCAGTCCGAGATTTTGAGGGCTATTCAGGCACTCACTCTTAAGATGGACCAGGTGGATGTGATGAAGAATAGACTCGATGCACTCGCAAGTATAGTGATGAAGAAAAAGAATAATATGTGGCCTGAAGGAGAGGGAGATTCGGAGGACGAGTCAGGTGAGAGGAGTAGTAATAGCCGAAGTTATGATGAGGATAGAGGATTGAAGTTGGACCTTCCAGAGTTTAATGGTGATTCGGATCCTGAGGATTTCCTTGATTGGATTCGACAAATAGAGAAGGTGTTCGATTACAAAGGCTATGATGACCATAAAAGATACAAACTTGCAACAATGAAACTAACAAAGTATGCATCTTTATGGCTGGAGGGGTTTAAGGCTCAAAGGAGGAGAGATAACAAAGCACCTATAGATACTTGGTCGAGCTTGAAGAAGAAATTAAAGGCTAAGTTTCTACCTAGGGACTATGAGCAGGAGCAATACATCAAACTCACCACTTTGGTGCAAGGGAACATGAGCGTGGCTGAGTATACAAGGGAATTTGATAAACTTGGCTTGATTTGTGATGTACAAGAAAAGGAGCCCATGAAGGTGGCAAGGTACATTAGGTGATTGGCAAAACACATTGCCAACTAGGTTGAAGTCTCTCATTATATCACCTTCGACGATGTGTGCAAACTAGCCTTGAAGTTTGACAGTAGAGGTAAGGAGCAACAAAAACCCAACTTTGGTGGGGGATACAAGGCTGGTTCGAGTGTTACTTACAAAGGGAATTCTCCCCACAACACTTACAAGAACACTTCTTCCACGTTTGGAGGAGGAAACAAGGGCTCTAGTTCTCAAACTAAAGATGACTCGAGGGGAGAAAAACAAAAGGTGTTTATACCAAAAGAAGACTTTGAAAGTCGAAGGAAGTGCTTCAAGTGCCAAGGTAAGGGACATATTGCAAGTGAATGTCCAACTAAGAGAGCTCTTACCATGCGACAATATGAAGAGATGCTGAGAGAGGAGGAAATATACGAATTCCTTCAAGAAGAAACGAATGTTGATGAGGAGGAAGAGGATGCTTTTGCTGAGGATGAGAATAGAATACTTGGCGTGATTAGGAGAAATCTTCACATTGAAAGTACTCCTACAACATAACAAAGGGAGAACCTTTTCCACACAAGATGCAAGATTGGGGAGCATACATGCAATGTTATTGTGGATAGCGGTTCGTGCACCAATGTAGCCTCGTCAAACATGGTATGTAAACTGAAACTACCTACTAGAGATCATCCTAGATCCTATAAATTGAATTGGCTTGATGATAGTGCTGAAATTAGGGTTAAAAAACAAGTGCTTGTTGCTTTCTCTATTGGAAGCTACGTGGATGAGTTGTGGTGTGATGTAGTGCCTATGAGTGCGTGTCACTTGTTGTTGGGGAGGCCATGGCAGTTTGATAGGAAGGTAAGCCATGAAGGGGACACTAACGTGTACACGGTGACGAGCCATAACAGCAAAATTAGGCTCCACCCCTTACCTCCAAAAATTACACCTAAGGCCCGTGAGGAGTCTAAGAGTAGCATGTTCTTGACTGCCAAGGAGATGGAGAAGGAGATTGAGGAAGAGGGAGTAGGGTATGCTTTGTTCAATCGACATTCCCAAGCTTTAATCTCCAAACCTACATCCACGCCTCTACAAGCACTTATGGAGGAGTTTAGGGACGTATTCCCTGATGAGTTACCCCAAGGATTACCTCCATTGAGCACGCCATAGACTTGACTCCTGGAGCCCCATTACCTAACAAACCTGCTTATAGGTGTAACCCCAAGGAGTCTAAAGAGCTTTAACGTCAAATTGAAGAGTTAATTGAGAGGGGCTATGTTAGGGAAAGTATGAGTCCTTGTGCTGTGCCTGCTTTACTTGTGCCTAAAAAGGATGGGACTTGGAGGATGTGCATAGATAGTAGGGCAGTCAATAACATCACCATCAAGTATAGGTTCCCTATGCCTAGACTTGAGGACATGTTGGATGAATTACATGGAGCCATGACTTTCTCCAAAATTGACTTGAGGAGTGGCTATCATCATATGAGGATTAGGGATGGGGATGAATGGAAGACCGCGTTCAAGACCAAGCAAGGCCTCTATGAGTGGATGGTTATGCCTTTTGGCCTTTGCAATGCGCCTAGTTAATTCATGCGCCTAATGAATGAGGTATTACGCCCTTTCCTAAATAGGTTTATTGTTGTTTATCTTGATGATATACTTATCCAAACATATCCATTTCCATTACTCATCAAAGCAATCCTATGGGGATTGGACAATAATGCCACTGGGTCCATTAGGCCCAATACCTCACCAAACCCCATTGCCTTGATTTTTGGGCCCCCATTGTCCCTCATTGTTCTAAAAAGTCCAAATTAAACCCAGGTCATATGCTTTTAGGTAATTACCAAACATACTTTGGGCATTACCAAACCTATCCAATCACAATCCATTCCCATTACTCACCAAAACAATCCTATGGGGATTGGACAATAATGCCACTGGATCCATTAGGCCCAATACCTTACCAAACCCCATTAACATGAGTTTTGGGCCCCATTGTCCCTCCTTGAAATAAAAAGCCCATATTAACCCCAGATCAAATGGTTTTAGATTATTACCAAACATGCTTTGTCCAAATCTGGGCCAAAAAATTGTGCCCAAAGCCCGTTATTTCGAGCCGGGCCGAACGGGCTTTTTCGGGTCAAAACGGGTCGGGCCAAAAAATTAGACTAAAATGCCTTTTTTGGCTTGTCCAAAGCCCGCCCAAAAAAAAAAAAAAACTGTCCAAGCCCGCCCAAAAACCGGGCCGGGCCGGGCTGAAGTTGATCAGCTCTAAGTAAGAGTCAAGGCGAGCATCTTTTACATTTGCGGGGATTGTTTGAAGTATTAAGGAACCAAAAGTTGTATGGCAAATTAGAAAAGTGCACATTTATGGCTCCTAGCATTACTTTCCTTGGCTATATTGTTGCTGGAGATGGGGTTAGGGTGGACCCCGAAAAGGTGGCTGCTATTTCTACTTGGGTGGTTCCTAGGAATGTTCATGAGGTTCGGAGTTTTCATGGATTGGCTTCATTCTATAGGAGATTCATTCGCAATTTCTCCTCTATTATGGCGCCAATAACCGAATTGATGAAGAAGGGTGAGTTTGAGTGGACCAAGGGTGCTCAAGGATCGTTTGAAGAAGTGAAATCCTTGTTATGTAGTGCTCCTGTTTTAGCCTTGCCTAACTTTGACAAATTGTTTGAGGTGGAGTGTGATGCTAGTGGAGTTGGAATAGGTGCGGTTTTATTGCAAGAAAAGAGGCCCGTTTTGTTTTTCAGTGAGAAGTTGAGTGGTCCAAAGCTTAACTATTCTAACTATGATCGCGAATTCTATGCTATTGTTCGAGCTCTTGATCATTGGTCTCATTATTTGCGCCCTAAACCTTTCATTCATTCTGATCATGAGGCTTTAAAGTACATTCATGGACAACAAAAACTTAACCATAGACATGTTAAGTGGGTGGAGTTCCTTCAATCTTTTACTTTCTCTTCGAAGTATAAAGATGCCAAGAGTAATGTCGTGGCTGATGCATTGTCTAGGAGGAGCTACTTGTTAGCTATGGTTGATGCTAGAGTTCTTGGGTTTGAGCATGTCAAGGCTTTGTATAAAGATGATTCGGTGTTTGCTAAGGAGATGGTGCAGCCTAGTCATGACTATTCCGTCCAAGAAGGGTTTATGTTCAAGGGTAATATGCTATGCATCCCTAGTTGTGGCGTGAGGGAGTTACTTGTAAGGGAAGCACATAGTGGAGGGTTGGCTGGTCATTTTGGTGCTCATAAAACCGTGGATATTTTGAGTGAGCATTTTTATTGGCCATGTATGATCAAGGATGATCAAGGGGTGGTTTCTAGGTGTGCTAGTTGTCAACGAGCCAAGAGTACCTTTCATAGGGGATTGTACACGCCTTTACCAGTCCCAAACATGCCTTGGGAAAGTGTGAGTATGGATTTCATAGTTGGGTTGCCTAGAACTCAAAGAGGGAAGGATTGTATCATGGTTGTGGTAGATCGATTCTCCAAAATGGCACATTTTGTTTCCATGCACAAAACTGATGATGCGCAACATGTGGCTGATTTGTACTTTCGAGAGATTGTGAGATTACATGGTGTTCCTAGGAGTATAGTCTCAGATAGGGATTCCAAGTTTTTGAGTCATTTTTGGAAATCTCTTTGGAAGCATGTAGGTACCAAGCTCTTTTTTAGCACTTCTCATCATCCGAAAACAGATGGCCAAACGGAGGTGACTAATAGGACTTTAGGGACTTTGTTACGTGGATTGGTAAGTAAGACACAAAAGGATTGGGATGTGAAGTTATGCCATGTTGAATTTTCCTACAATCTTTCACATTCTACAACAACTACTCGGTCTCCATTTGAGGTAGTTTACGGTATCAATCCTTTTGTGCCAATTGATTTGTTACCTTTTCCTAGGGGTGATCTTGTTCATGTGGATTCAAAGAAGAGGCTTGAAGTTTTCCAGAAAACATGTGATCAAGTGAAGGCTAAAATCGAGAAGATGAATCAACAATACAAAGAGAGAGCAAATAAGCACCGGAAACAAGTTGTGTTTCAACCGGGTGATTTAGTATGGGTTCATCTAAGAAAGGAAAGGTTCCCTGGAAAACGAAACAATAAGTTGATGCCTAGGGCTGATGGTCCATTCAAGGTGTTGAAACGTTTTGGTGACAATGCATACAAGATTGAATTACCAGATGATTTTGGAGGAGTTAGCACTACCTTCAACGTTGGTGATCTTTCTCCTTACTACGATGATGAGAATTTGAGGACAAATTCTTTTGAAGAGGGGGAGAATGATGTGGATTCAAAGGCGTTTGTACAAGAGGAACCAATTACCTTGGTATTGGATACTATGGGGTTCAACTTGTTTGTTTCTAAACAAGAATTTCTCACTTGTGTTACTTGGGCAGTTTCGAGTGATCATGAGATGTGAAGAAATGATTGTGGCGTGTGTGATTGTGGCGTGTGTAAACATGCCTAGTTGAGTTCTAGTTCTACAAGAACTCTTCATATCTTTAAATGCTTTGTGTTTGAGTTGTATTAGGAGTCTACGTTCTCAAAAAGATAGATCTTACATGATTCAATCCTTTGGAGTTTATTTTCTATCTTTTAGAGTTTCGTTGGTATTATGACTTAGGGACTTGTCCTAATCTTAGTAGGATTTTGATTTTCGTCCTTATATATATATAGATATAGGTTGTATTCATTTCATTCAGAGATATAGAAAATTTTAATTCTTAAGTTAATTACTTGCATGTGAATTTAAGTGCTTACAAACCATTAACGTTAATTCAGGAGTGTTTTGAAGTTAGTGCTTGATTGATTAGGCCAGGAGTGACTTAATCGAATCAAAACCCTATTTGATAGTCCAGGAGTGTTTGATCAAATAGCCTATCCCTTGTTCGAGTATTATTCGAGTTTGTGCATCAAAGCTTCAAACAAGAAACCATCAAGAACCTATCTTTCTTTCAAGATTCTTGGGATTTTGAAAACTTCACTAAAGGGTGGAATCACGTCCACATCAGTTCGTCAGTTTGGATCTCGAACTGCATTAATTGTTCCATCTTCTTGACAAAAATGGAACCCATTTCTATTTTATGCTCTATCCGAATTGATTACTTATGAAATTTGCTTCCATTGCAGGCCCTTGAAGGGGAGGAGTAAGAGCAGTAGTCGAAGCCGAAGCAGCAGTGGATCCCCTCGTAAACCATAAGCTTCTAATGTTAAATGTCAAATTTACATACTAAGCATGACATTGTTGAGCTGGACTTGTTTCATATCTGCAGACTGCTGCTCTGTATTGTGTTAGCCTGAGATTGTTCATGTTAATTTTGACCCTTAACTCTTTAGGATTATTGTTGCTGAAGCAAATTTGTAGTTAAGTGTTCGGCTACCGTTGATATGTTCTGTCTTTAAATTCTAATATCCATGTGAATTGTGATGAGATTAGAGTCCCTTAAGAAAGACAATGCATATATCACTTATGAGCACATATACAACCGTAAAATTTTCCAGAGGTATTTAAAGTCTAGTTTCAAAATTCCAGCATACAAGCCACATATTACAGTTCACCATATGAACACCATAATAATAAAAATGCTTCCTTTGACGTCGATCCTAACCAAGCCATCAAGGTCGGATGGCTACGCAGCCAAATTTGACAACATATTGGCACATCATTGAAAATAATGTATGTCTTGCCATTAATCTTTCATGGTAAGCTCCCTCCCTCTTTGAATCATACAATCAGTACTCGTATTCCTAAAAATGAAATTCCCTGAACTCGAACTTACTTTTGTCAAATAGCCTAAACTTACTTTTGTCCAAATAGCCTAATAGGATGGTGTGCATTTACATAAGATATGGGAAAAACTTGTTACCTATGCAGTGGGATTTCTTATGGATATGCCTAAAGGCGTTTGGCTTTCCTGATCAGTGGATGTATTGGGTCAAGGAGTATATTAATATCAATGGACAAACCTCTCCATGGTTCAAACCTTCTAGAGGGCTAAGACAAGGAGACCCCTTGTCTCTTTACTTGTTCATTATCGGTATGGAAGTTTTTATTAGAAAGCTCTCCATCGAAGCTCAAAATCATAAAACAGGCTTAGGTTTCAAAATTCAACCATGAACGGTTGACATCCCCTGCCTACTTTGCGTTGAAGACAACCTTATTTTCTGTAAGGCCACTGCCTCCGCCTGTAGCAATCTTAAACAATAATAAAAAAGTAATCTTTTTGGCTAGTTAGTTAATTTCTGTAAATTGGCCATCATTTTCTTTAAAAAGATAAACAGTTCTAGGAAAGCTTCTATTGCCAGTCATTTTAATATGCTCCTCCGATCAAACTTAGATCGCTAATTAGGCATCTACTTTAGCTCCTACTATCCTACCAAATATGATTTTAAACAGATAATACAAAAAATTGAACAAAGAATCATCTATTGGGAAGCCGATTTTCTTTCAAAAACAGGTCGTCATATGTTCATCAAAAGTAACCTTGAAGTTCTCCCCACATATGTTTGCTCTTCATCTCTTTTACCTACTGACATTGCTAAGGCTCTACATAACCTCCACCGAAAATTCTTCTAGCATCAGCAGAAAGACAAAAATGCCATCCTCTTAATAGCTTGGGTTCAAATCATAAAAGAAAATACCTCAAAAATAGAGGGTTTTTCGATTGTCCCCTGAAATCAAATGATTCTCCTATCTGGAGAAAAATTCTAGAGCAAAGGGAAATATTTTGTAAAGGAATAAGATGGAAAATAGGGAACGAAAAGAACATTTATTTCTGGTTAGACAACTGGCTTTTACACAATACAGTTCTCAAACTCCTGATTATCCCTTATAATAAAGTCAACCTCAACCTCAAACTAGAATATTTCATTCTTCCAAATAGATCCCGGAATATTACCAAAATTCAAGAAGTATTACCCCCTCACATTTTTAATTCCCTAAAATCAAGGGATCCACTGCCCAATTCTAATCTCAAAGACACTCAATCCAGGCCCGAACCCACATGGAAGCTTTAAGGTAAAATCTGCAACTTGGTTGGCCCACGATTTAGATCCTCAAGAAAGCAAATGGCCTTCTAGGTTGATCTAGAATACATACATCTTCCACAGTTAAAAAAATCTTTGTGGCAAATTAGCCAGCCTAAGAGTTCGAGACATTCTAAAAGTAACCGCTTTAGATACTTATGGCCTTTGTAACAATCATTCAGAAACCTTATACCATCTTTTATGTCAATACCTAAATATTAGGAAGTCTTAGGACCTCCTAGATGTCAAAAATTGGATTTATTTCCACTCCCTTCACCCCCCTTTCCATCCTTCATCTCTTAAAAGGAAAAAAAGTCTAAGCTCCAAATTTAGCTTTCTAATTTGGAGTATATGGAAAAGACACAATGGTATCATCTTTAACAATGAAAAATTGAATTTACATCGTATTATGTTCCTTTACACAGAGTAGCATCAAAGAACTTTAATTGGTCGTTGTCATTCCATAGGTACTCTCTATTCACTCGTCATTTCCACAATCCTCACCACAACAATTCCATCTCGGTTGCGTGAGAGCCCCCTCCTCAATCCTTCTTAAAACTCAACTTCTACATTTTTGTTCGCTTCTTCTCTGTCGCTTCTAGAGTCATCATCCGTGATCACTTAGGGAAAAATATCAAAGCTTGCACCTACAACCTTGGCAATACCCAAGCATACATAACATAAGCTACCGCTTTACATCAAGTTATCTCTTAGGCAGTCAGGAAGGGATCCAAGAAATTTTAATCGAGGGAGACAAACTTCTAGTCATAAACTCAATCTGAAGTCTCTCGAATGCCCATGACAAATTACAAACATCATTGAAGATATGCGATCCCTACTTACTACCTTCAACAGCTGGAGCATTCGTCATATCTACAGAGAAGCAAACATGAATGCAGATTGGATTCTCAATGTTGGGCATTTAGTTAATTCTTATTTTTTCATTAGAAAGTGTAATTCTCTAGCTTTAAATTATATCATTGTAAATGAAATATTAGGTCCCCTCGTCCGGAGGGAACTCTTTCGTTTTCCTTAACATTAAAAAAGGAGCATCATAAATCCAATGGATATTATATTATGCTAGGTGCTTGCGACGACACTCCAAAATCACATATAACATGTATCCAATCTAATCTATGTAATACTTTGCTAACACCATTCACATAAAATGTAAAGCACGTGAGAGTTTTGGCTTAGAAACTATGTCGTCTGTACATCTTATAAATCTTGGGAATCTAACACAAAATTAATTATTGTATAATTTGTCACATATTATAAACCTAGCACTAAATTGTGAAGGCATAATATTCTCATTTTGTACTATTCCCTTACATATCGAACTTAACATTAAAGTTAGAACATCAGAGAAATCGAAAAAATAGAAGACTACGTAATTTCTTTTTATTCTAGGCAAGTGATCAAACATTTTCTCAATAGTCATATATTCGTCCTCTATAAAGATACAATTGAGTTACAATACATAATTGATTAGGTGCAAGGAAGGACAAAATTAATTTTAGTTTTCATTCTTATATTAATCAACCAGGTTTTTCTCTTTAATATATCTCAAACCAGTTGAGAACAAAAATCGTCATACTTGTGTCAAGAAGAAAGCAAGAAGAATAATAACAGGATACAACCAATCCAGCCACAATAACGGAAGAGGCAGAAACCAATGGATTCATGATAAGTTCCTCACAGAAAAAAGAGAAATAGTTAATGATACAATCAGCCAATGCATTATGACTTTCTGTTGTGTATCCCCGATTGATGCAACCTCGGATACTATGCTTTAGTTGTAGATTTTATTATTGAGCGAAAGGTTATACCTTTTTGTTTCGTATTATAGGTCAATTCTAATTCCTAGTAATATAGTACCAATAGGCAGTATTAGGGGAAGAAGCACTAAACCTAACAATCGACAACACGAAAAACATTGTTAATAGTAGTTCCTATATGACATACTACCTATATTTATAGATAATTGAGTGAAGAGGTGTCCTTAATCCCAAAAGTAGAAGTTTCTAGTAGACAAATCGAGCAAACAACTTGTTTTGTCCCAACTTTTCTATGTGAAACCTATAAGTATATTCATTATACTATATATCACTCCATTACTGAACATGCACTAATGGAAAAAAGGTTAAATGATCCTCAAGAACTGATCCGGTTCTTTCCATAATGGGACCCATATAGACTTGGTTTTACGTTCAAAACTGTTCGGTTGTTAACTCGACTGGTGGTCTCTCGAACTGGATCTGTTGACAAAAACTGATCATGTTTTTTTTAGTCAAATGATCCGGTTCAAGTGAACCAGATCAATTACCACCCTTGTCCTTTTTTCCCCCCGCATTTTCATTCTTTCCCACTTCTTCACTAGCTTCCTCCTTTCTCAAACAACGAAACACAACCACCTTATTCCTCAAACAACGAAATAAAACCCGCACCGACGCCGAAACCATTCTCTCTCTCACCGCTGACGCCCATTAAGGCATGCACCAGGGGGTGCCGTCTCTGTTCTCTCTCTCACTGACGCTGAGACCATTCTCTCTCACCGCTGACGCCCATTAGGGCACTAAGGGGTGCCATCTCTGTTCTCTCTCTCACTGTCGACGATCACCACGTTAGGGATTGCATTTCTTGATTGTGCGCTACCAACTCATTCCTCACCAATGGCATAGTGGACTGCCACAAGAGGAAGACATGAGTTAATCATTGTAGATTCTCTAGTTATTATTCGTATACTTATTAGTTAGTTTAGTTTAATTAGCTTACTATTGTATTATTTTAGTTAGGTTTGAACTTTAGACTTTATAGTTAGTTATTAGTTTGAGTATTTAGTTTATTTTGGTTTGTTAATGCACTTACTTATTAAGCTAGTTTATTTGTTCTTAGTGAATATTTGGATATTTTAGTGCAATTAGGCACGAATATGCAGTTGTATAACTATCTGGGTGAACTACTCCTCACATGTTCTGTAACCAATTTTGTGTAATTAAAGATCATTTTAGATCGTTTTTGGCTTTTAAAACTCAATGAAGAAAGTTCGTTTAGGGAGACTCCTACCACCCAATAGTTCGTTGACAGGTTGTATGGCATTAACAACACTGAGACCTAGGAATCATTCTAGCCTAGAACGAATGATGATACATGGGCACGGAATCAGGCAAACACGAGCCGACAATGTGCGATGGTGGCGCCTCGTCTTTCCCCTTTCATATGTTATGAGATGTGGTCCTCAGGATCTATCGTACCGTCATATTTACATGTCGACATATGGATTTTCTCCATCGGCTCTTGGAGAATAGACAAGGCCATATGCTGTTGTATACCCACATCAATTCAATAAAGGTGTTCCCTTCAACTCTCTCCGGTTTGGCGCAGATGTGGTTTAAAAGCATAACTCCAGGAATAATTTATGACTTCCAACAGATCTCTACTATGTTCATTACCCATTTCGTCAGCAATAAGGGGAGGGAAAGGACAACTGGAGAGTTGATGTCAATCAAGCAGAGGGAGAAGGAGAGATTAAGGGATTATATCAGTCATTTTAATGGTGAGGCCGTAACCATCCCCAATCTGCAGCAAGAAGTAGCCGTCTTCGCATTAGTGACAGGTGTGAAGGAGGGAACTTTTTTCAGAAGCTACTTAGGCTGGAAGAAGTTGACTAGCTTGTCGGGAGGTCCTCGGAAAAGCAAACAAATTCATTAGACGCGAGGAATTCAACAAAGCGACATCTTCAAAGCGGTCTAAGGGAGATAATAAGGAGAAGGAGAAACACAAGAAAGACAATCGTCATGACAGCTTTGACAGGAGGGAAGAGAGCAATAATATGAAGAAGGGCTGGGAGAAAAGGTATGGCCGGTATGATTCATATACTCCGTTAACCATCTCGAGATCCGAGATATATGAGATGGACAAGGGAGATGACAAGTGGGAACGACCTAAGAAGATGTTCTATAAAGGCCGGGATAAGACCAAGTGGTGTGATTTTAACCGAGATCACGACCATCTCGCAGATGATTGCAAGGACCTGAAAGACAGGATTACAGACTTAATACGCAGAGGGTACTCCAGTTAATAGAGGAGCCAGTCCAAACGAGAAATGTCGTCTAGGGATAAGGACGATAAGCCCAGATCCATCAAAGAGAGGCTAACTGGTATCCATGTCATCTCAGGAGGTATGGTCCATGGAGGCAACATATGAGGAGGTACAAGCCACAAAGAATAAGGGTTCCAATAACAACAACTCTTTCAAGAACAGTAACAACAATCCTTCTAGCTCCAAAAATAATGATGTCAAATCCCGTGGGGATGACGTTAGAAGAAGCCTTCAATAGGCTTCATTAAAGAGGAGCAATTCACCTATTGGTCGTACTCCAGACCCTGCACCTAAGAATAGGCCCAAGAACTGGAACCCTAATGCTTAATGCAAACATCACCAAGGGAATGGTCATCCAACGTTTGTATGTTGGCCCTTAAAGAACGCGCTACAGGACAGGGTTGAAGATGGTAGACTACTAGTTCCGCCTGCAACAAAAGTCAGCAACAATAGCAACCCCTTGAGCAGTGCTTGAACAATGCCGATGCATAGTCGTTTAACACTAGTTTTCTAGGTCGAGTCGGAGAGTCTTTCCCCTAGCTGCTTCATTTCCTTTCCTGTCGAGTTTATGTCCTTTAGGACTATAATGTTAATCAACCTTGTTTCATTTATCAATAAAATTAATAATCGCATTTTCTTTTCATTTTCATTGGCCTTCCATCATTTTATATATGCTTCTAATTCAATAATGACCTTGATTAATAAAGAGATAAAATAAAATTAATCAAGGTTTAATGATTTGACTTTCTAGAATTCAAGAGCATACTCTTTTTTTAGATCCTGACATAGACTCAAGTTTGAACCTAGCCACGTCAAAGCCTTTTCGCACCTATATTTATATGAGTCATAATTTTAAACCTTTATTTTTAATTCCAAACATTCCTTTTCCGTAAAGGACTCTCCGATAATTCCATGGTCTTTGGCGATATCTGACTTTGCCTGTATCAACTCCCTAATGAAGAATCCCCAGTGAAGAACTTTGAATACGTAATACAGATCAAGTACATTCCAATCTAGGCTCAAAATCCCTAAATTTAAGACAAGCTTACCCAAAGTGGGGGCATCCTATATATGTGGTGGTTTCTCCAAATCAAACTCCCGAAAAGTTGTAATCTGCAGATCTCACTTGCAGACCCCAATTATTTACCAAAACAATTTTCGAAAATCAATCTATTTCTTCCAGATCTCCTAACCTTGCAAAATCCTGACCTTGCACGATGTTTCATCTTCCATAGCTTTGCATAATTCTGATCCTTGCATAGCGTCTCATGCATGCTTAGAAAGTCTAAGTTTGCGTCTTTGCATCATTATGTGCATTATTATGTGAGTTGTTTGCGCCTATCTGCTAACATCTTCTCCCGCAGGTAATCAAATTGCTTGTAGTTATTGTCCTGCATACTAACTATATTTTGCAGAGATCAGCGATTATAGATCAGTTCTAAAATGCAGAGCGTTTAGAATCGTTCTCCGTCCCAACACCGTTTACTTTGACTATCGGTTTCTTGAACCTCAGTCAAAGTGGGGGCACCTGTAGGCACATAATCGTGTCTCCCCATTTAAGGGCCCAATGACGAAACATACCGCAGTCTTAATTGGTCCAACCCAAGAGGAGAATAGTCCAAATAGCCAAACCCAAATTTATTTTAAAACTATAGAGTTTATATATAAAGATCCAAAATCCTATCTTAAAACCTGATTAATTATTCCTAATAATTAATTGTATTTTGAGCCCGAAAATAATATTTTGAGCCCAATGCTTTGAAACAGCCCAATTAATTGTTCAATGATAATTAATTGTTTTATTTAAATAAATAAATATTTTAAAAGATGTTTGTATGATTGAAATAGGATTTTATCCCGTAAAATTGATTTCAGGATTTAAAGGATAAAAGAAAATCGTTCAAAACGCGTTTTATAAAGGCTTTCAAAGTGTGTCAGACGCAAGGTGGTGCGCCTGGCGAACCACGTGTGCCAAGCTGTAGACACATAATCGTGCCTCCCCATTCAGTACCCTATGATGACTAATACCCTTCTTCAATTGGTCCGAATCACGGAAAGAATAAAGAACGAGTCTAAAATAAAATGTTTTAGGCCCAAAACCATTTTATAAATCTTTTTATTAACCCATTTCAGAAAACCTTTTTTATAACTACTTTTACTAAGCCCATTTCCTAAAACGTTTTAAAATAAGTTTTTAAAATAGCCCATCTTCGAAAACCTTTTAAAAATAGTTTTATGAAAGCCCAACTTATAAAACCCATTTTTCTAAGCCTAATTTAATTAATAGAATAAATTAATTTTATTGATTAGTTTTATTAATAAAAAATATCTTTTATAAAAATATTCTTTTCCCAAAGTGTTTTTAAATATTTTTTACCTAACTCTTTTCTTAAAATCTTTTAAATAAAAATCTTTTAGAGACCTTCTATCTTTCAAAAACCTATTGCAACCCAACTACCTAAACCACCCTAGACCTATATATAATCCTCACTCCAAAAATCTCTTGGCAGTTCTTCACCCTAAGCTTCCCACGGCCAACAAACTAATTCACTCAACTCACAACACTCATCTCACGGCCAAGCAACCTATGTAAGTATTTTATATATTATACTAACTGCCTGCATTATTTTCTTTTCTTAATTTTTATTTATTATTCATGTTATTATGATTGTCCTGCATGCTTTTATCACCCCCATGTTATTATTGCAAAACAAGACCTAAAGAATTGTTCTAACTAATTCAGATAATTTGGATAATCAGTTAGGTTCCCTGTAATATCGATTGCTTAATAACATAGCACTAAAAATTAGTCTTTTATGTGTTTCTTGAACCAACCTAGACTAAATATTTTTAGGGTGTATAAAATATTGTTTAATTATTCTTTGGCATAAAATTTGTTGTGAATCGATATTTAGTAGAGGCCAGCAATGGGCAACATGGTTCCTGAATGTGTTTGTAACCTCAGCCTCGAACTCGATCTATGGTTCATTTTGACCATCTATGGAGTTAAGACGAGGAAATCTACATTGGATAAGTCCCTAAGATGTCCCTATAGTTCAATATCTAATTAAGTTTATAAGTTTTCCTCTAAAAATTTATTGCCGATTTCAAAAACATATTTTTAATAAAACCTTAACAATGGGGTAATCAAATAAAGCGCTCACACCACGGTAGGCAAATAAAACCACGCCTACAATTTGGCGACTTCACTGGGGAGGATTTTAAAAAAAAATTAATTTTTTTAAAATGATTAGGTGAAACTGGAAAAATACGATTCATTCTCTTTTTATGCCTTTGAATAATATATTGTTTTGCATATGCATGGCTATTTTTCAGCCACCATAAGGATAATCTACTTTGCCTCATTAGCACATGTTCTATGTGTGAGGTCACCCCCAGGGGGTTTGTGCTTTGTCCTTCCATAAAGCTTCCTGAGCTAGTGTTGGATCTTAGGTATAAGCAAACCTACCCAACTATGGCATTGTTTTCTTGTTCCAGACTTGAGAACTAGAGTGCGTCTTACACGTGGCCACCTTTTTTAAGCAAAGGTACGAAGCATGGGATCAATGTCTTAGTAATGGACCCTTTTTAACCTTAACCTAAACCTCACCATAGTACTCAAAGTAGAACTTGACTTTAGGTGGGAACTTTGCATATTATCATATTTGAGCATCTTTACGTGTGCGTGCTTTTAGTGCTTTGTATTATGTGACGTCTCGAATCAAAACGTCAAACAAATTTTTTGCGATCAAAAAATAATAATTCTCCGTGCTTGCGCGCTGCGCTCCAGTCCTGTGATCTGCGCTCTGGCTCGTACCCCGCGCAGCAGCTCCCCTGCGGTTCACACTTCTCACTGTCGTCACGCAACATCTGCACCCAACGCAGTTTGTGATCTGCATCAAGCGCACCTTATTATTCGTGTTGCGCACGTTATCCAGCATTCCATGCTTGGCTTTTTCGTGTCTTTAATATTGCCCTTTCTGTTGTGTTGCTCATGGTAACTATTATTTTTTTATTATCATCCTAATAATCCCTAATCTTTTCTTTCGAAACAAATAAATGTCCATCTTTTTGCGAAATATATTTCGAAAATTCTATCCCCGTCTTTTACCAAACTATATCTCCCATCTTTTTTTTTTTTGAAAATTCATCCTCATCCTTTTTTTTTCGAAAAAACATTCTCCTATCTTAATTTACAATTTCATCCCACCTTTAATCTCTTATCTACTTCAAAATTCTATCTCCACCTTTTTGAAAAAAAAAATATCCATTTTTTTCTATCACATATCTTTTTTCGAAAATTTATCATTTTTTCTCTATCCTATCTTTCTATGTATATTATCCATCATTTGTGTACATCATCTAGGATTCCTTTTAGTGTCCATCTTGTTGTAAAAGTCTCGTCCACCTAGGAATTCTAACTCCATTAGAAATCCATCTAGCGCATATGTTTAGGTTCATCCAGTTTCACTCCATTTAGAGTTCTTAACCCCGTCTAACTCTATCCATGTTAGGAGTCTTAATTCGCTTGAGTACCATCCATCTTCGAAGTCTATAATCCGTAGAAAGTCCATGCATGATAGGAGTCTAAAATCATTAGAATTCTGTCCATCTTAGGAGTCTAAATCCAATCGAAATCCGTTCATTTTGGGAGTCTCGAATCCATTAGAGTTTCGCCCATATTAGAAATCTAAATCCATTAGAATTCCGTTCATTTTAGGAGTCTAGGTCCACTAGAGTTTCATGCATATTAGGAGTCTAACCTCCTTGAAAGTTCATCAAATCTAGAATTTTAACATCATTAGAAGTCTATCAAGTCTAGGGTTCTGAAGTCATTAGAATTTCATATCGATTATGACTGCATTCATACTAGAATCCTTTTGCATTGCATAATCCATCATTCATACACCTCATGTATAACAAGAGTTCATAAGCATTTAGTAGTCCTGAACTACAAGCGATTTGATTCTCTCTTTTGGGAGATGTAGGCAGCCTTTACAGGTTCGAGCGTATAGATTGAGTCATTCATACATGCATTAGGTCTAAGTGCATAGAAAAAAGGCATGCATATACACATTAGGGTCTAAGTGCATCCAACAGAGTCATGCTTACATGCATTAGGTCTAGGTGCATCTAAAAAAAAACATCATCATGCAATCAGATTCGTTCCTAGAAGCTCAACTTTTAAAATTTCGTTATATACATCCCTTCATTTCATTTCTTTCTCTCCACCATCGCTCCATTTCTAATCTCCTATTGGACGATCCATGCAGAAATCAAGCGACATTGAAATGGGCAGTCCATCAAATACCGAACAACAAGTCGCGGAAATGGCTAGAGCTTTAGCCAAGCTGTCCAGCATGATGGAAGAAATAGCCAAAAGGCTTGAGAAGATCGAGTCCGGTGGATCTCCTATATTCAACAAGAAATTGGAGAGTGTTATTCATAGGGTAACCAATACAAATATTCCTATTTTGAGCCTATTGATAACACCCAACTGAAAGGGAAACTTCCTGAAAATTTCTCTACAATTGACATCCCTAGATTGAGAATGATTTGCTAAAAAATGTCGAAGATAATGACCTCAATGCCATAGAAGTAGACACATTTCTTAGCTCAATCGCTCATTAAGACATTTGCACTCGCTTAGGTCCAATCAACATAATTGTGTCTCCCCATTCAGTACCCTATAATGACTAATACCCTGCTTCAATTGTTCCTGATCGTGGAAAGAATAAAGAACGAGTATAAAATAAAATGTTTTAAGCCCAAAACCATTTTATAAATCTTTTTATTAACCCATTTCCGAAAACCTTTTTTATAACTAGTTTTACTAAGCCCATTTCCTAAAACGTTTTAAAATAATTTTATAAAATAGCCCATCTTCGAAAAACTTTTAAAAATAGTTTTATGAAAGTTCATTTTATAAAACCCATTTTCTAAGCCCAATTTAATTATTAGAATAAATTAATTTTATTGATTAGTTTTATTAATAAAAAATATCTGTTATAAAAATAATCTTTTCCCAAAGTGTTTTTAAATATTTTTTATCTAACTCTTTTCTTAAAATCTTTTAAATAAAAATCTTTTAGAGACCTCCTATCTTTCGAAAACCTATTGCAACCCAACTTCCTAAACCACCCTAAACCTATGTATAATCCTCACTCCAAAAATGTCTCGGCACTTCTTCATCCCTAAGCTTTCCACGACCAACAAACTAATTCACTTAACTCACAACACTCATCTCACGGCCAAGCGACAACAAACACACGACAATCTCCCTCATCTCACCTCCTCTCCTCGTCAGCCTCTTACGCACAACACTCTCATCATCAACCAAAATTCATCACTTCATCATACTACACCTGCACCCTAATATTCTCGCCTAATATCAGTCGACACTACACCTACACCTACACCTATTATTGCATTACCAACCCCCTGCTACATATTCCATCAAACACAAAGTTGCACCTACACTAAACATCAGGATCATCATCATCCGAATACTCCTACAAAAAATTACGCACCATATTACATATTATTATACAAACAACATAACTTTTTCTTTTCTAAAGACTTGTACGATAATTCAATTTTCCAAGATCCGTACAAATCAACGACCCCAGACGGTGGTATAATTTCTGAGGGTCAAATAAATTAACTACTTTTCTTTATTTTTATTTTTATTATTTTCTTGAAGTTACTAACATTCTGTTAATGATATAGATTATTAACTCGTCCCTGCGACTGTAATTATTGTATATGTTATACTAACTCCCTGCATTATTTTCTTTTCTTATTTTTTATTTATTATTTATGTTATTATGATTGTCCTGCATGCTTTTATCACCCCCATGTTATTGTTGCTAAACAAGACCTAAAGAATTGTTCTAAACAATTTGGACAACCTATTAGGTTCCCTGTAATATTGATTGCTTAATAACATATCACTAAAAATTAGTCTTTTATGTGTTTGTTGAACTAACCTAGACTAAATATTTTTAAGGTGTATAAAATATTATATGATTATTCTTTGGCATAAAATTTGTTGTGAATCGATATTTAGTAGAGGCCAACAATGGGCAACATGGTTCCTGACTGTATTTGTACCCTCACCCCCGAACTCAATCTATGGTTCATTTTGACCATCTATGGAGTCAAGACGGGGAAATCTACGTTGAATAAGTCCCTAACATGTCCCTATAGTTCAATATCCAATTAGGTTTATAAGTTTTCCTCTAAAAATTTTTTGGCGACTTCAAAGACATATTTTAAATAAAACCTTAATAATGGGGTAGTCAAATAAAGCGCTTACACCGTGATACGGATCATGAGGCGCCAAGTGTTACAAGAAGTGGTAAAGCATTTGGCAAGGCATTGTTGGCCAAGACAACTAATGACGAGCTTGACATGGAAGACTTGGGCGTATTAGGGGTTGGATTGTCATTTGGACAAGGGCCAAGTTGTTCTTGTATTACTTGGACTGGTTTAGAGTAGATGTGTGTGTGTGTTAGTTACTCTAATAATTTCGTTTCATGTTAATGTTATTTTTTGTTTTAGTAGGAGTCATGGTTTTGCCGACGTTCTTAAAACGGTGGATTTTACATGATTCAAGTTGGTGAGGAGTCGTTGTAACTAATCCTAGTTGGATTAGGAGTCTAGTTATCCTAATTCTAGTTGGATAAGGGTTTCGATGAACTGAAGGCTTTCAAAGTTGCACACCTGAAGATCACTAGATATGCTAGTATATGGTTCGAAAGCTTGAGGAACAAGAGAATCAGGGATGGTGATCCAAGGATTGATACTTGGTCCGAATTGAAGAGGCAACTCAAGAAAAGATTCATCCCACGTGAACATCTTCAAGAACAGTTCCTAAAGCTCAACCAAATTCAACAAAACTCCAAGAGTGTGGCTGAGTATACCAAGGAGTTTGAGAAGTTGTGTATATTGTGTGAGTTGGACGAGAAAGAGGAGATGAATATTGGACGTTTCATCACCGGATTGAGGCCTTCCATAGCCAATAAGGTAGAAACATCTAACTACATTTTTTTTGATGATGTGCTTAGGTTGGCCGAGAGATTTGAAAAGCAAGAAAGGGAGGTGAGTAAGGGTAAGGAGAAAACGTACTCAGGTAGCTCCTATTCCACTTCCTACAAAAACAAGCATACCTATAACCAATCTACACAACCACCATCTTCCTCATCTAAATTCGACCCTAAACCAAAGCCAAAAATCTATGTTAGCCCGGAACAAGCTGCCTTGGCTAAGAAGCAATGCTATAAATGTCAAGGTTTTGGTCACATATCACGTGATTGTCCATAAAAGGTTACTATTTCCTCGAAAGACCATATGACCCTAGTTAACTTCCTTGCTCAACAAAAGGAAGAGGAGGAACGTGCATACATTGAGGAAGAGGAGGAAGGTAAAGAAGGGGAGTCCGACTTTGAGGATGATGAAAGATGGGATGATCAAGAGGTTCAAGAGGCTGTTACGGACAAGGATACATTGATTTTGAGGAGATTGCTTATAATAGAATCCCAACCATTGACGGAAGAAGAGGAGCAAAAGGAGAATTTGTTTTATACAAGGGCCTTAGTGAATGGTAGAGCGTGCAACCTAATCATTGATAGTGGGTCATGTGCCAACGTAGCTTCTTCTAAGATGGTGAACATCCTCAAACTGCCTACTAGGGATCATGCCAAGCCTTATGCTTTGAATTGGCTTAATGATCATGCGCCAATTAAGGTGAAGAAACAAGCACTTGTAGCCTTTTCTATTGGAGATTACAAGGATGAGCTATGGTGCGATGTTATTCCCATGGATGCTTGTTCTATTTTGTTGGGAAGACCATGGCAATGGGCTAGGAATGTTAACCATGCTGGAAAACACAATATCTACTCGGTTAGGGTTGGAAATAAGCGTTATAGGTTGAAGCCACTTCCTCCTAAGGTGGCGCCAACTAAGGAAATCAATAAGTCCAATCTCTTCTTAACTGGAGCTGAGTTCGAGAAGGAGATAAAGGGTGCTTGCATGGGGTATGTGTTGTACCTTAGGGAGGCAGCACCACCCAAGGATCCCCCACAAGATCCCACCTTGACTACACTTCTAAAGGCGTTTGAAGATGTTTTTCCGGAAGAACTCCCACCGAGACTTCCACCTATTCGAGGCATTGAACACGCCATTGATTTGGTGCTAGGAGCCACTCTCCCGAATAAGGCTGCATATAGATGCAATCCTGAAGAGTCTAAGGAGCTACAAAGGCAAGTACAAGAGCTAATTGATCGAGGGTATGTTCGTGAAAGTAAGAGCCCTTGTGCTGTTCCAGCTTTGTTAGTACCTAAAAAGGATGGTACTTGGCGCATATGTGTGGATAGTAGAGATGTCAATAACATCACCATCAAGTATAGGTTCCCTATGCCTAGGCTAGATGATATGTTGGACGAGTTACATGGAGCTAAAATTTTCTCCAAGATTGATTTGAGGAGTGGATACCACCAAATGAAGGTGAGGGAAGGGGATGAGTGGAAGACTGCGTTTAAAACCAAGCAAGGGTTATACGAGTGGATGGTTATGCCCTTTGGGTTGTGCAATGCACCAAGCTCTTTCATGAGGCTGATGAACGAGGTATTATGCCCCTTTATTAACTCTTTTGTTGTTGTTTATTTAGATGACATTCTGATTTATAGTCAAACAAAAGAGTTGCACTTCGATAATTTGAAACAAGTTTTTGAAGCTTTGCGTGCACAACAACTATATGGTAAGATGGAAAAGTGTACATTTTTGGTTCCTAGTCTTGTTTTCTTGGGGTACATTGTCTCGAGTGATGGTGTACGCGTTGATCCTTCTAAGGTGGACGCCATTTTTTCTTGGCCAGAACCAAAGAATGCACATGATGTGAGGAGTTTTCATGGGTTGGCGAGTTTTTATAGGCGTTTTATACGCAATTTTAGCACTATTGCAGCCCCTCTTACTGAGCTTACAAAAAAGGGTGAGTTTGTTTGGACTCACAATGCAAAGAGGGCCTTTGAAGAATTGAAAGTTAGTCTATGTAATGCACCGGTTCTTGCCTTACCAGATTTTTCCAAATTATTTGAGGTTGAAACGGATGCTAGTGGTTTAGGAATAGGTGCTGTGCTTCTACAAGAAAAACGTCCCATAGCCTTTTTCAGTGAGAAATTGAATGGGGCTAAACTTAACTATTCCACTTATGACAAGGAGTTTTATGCCATCATTCGTGCGCTTGAGCATTGGTCTCATTATCTTCGTCCTAAGCCTTTTGTGCTTCATTCGGATCATGAGAGTCTAAAACATATACACGGGCAACAAAAGCTTAATATGAGACATGCTAAGTGGGTGGAATTTTTGCAATCCTTCACATTTTCTTCTAAGTATAAAGAAGGTAAGGAGAATGTTGTGGCGGATGCATTGTCTAGGAAGGGGTATTTGTTGGCAGTCTTGGAAGCTCGTTTACTTGGGTTTGAGATTCTCAAACAACACTATGGTGATGATGATGACTTCAAGGATTTGATTGCTGCTCCCCAAGGTTCCTATGCTGTTCAAGATGGGTTCTTATTTAAGGAGAATCGACTATGTGTGCCTAAGTGTAGTGTGCGTGAGTTGTTAGTGAGGGAGATGCATGCTGGAGGTATTGCTGGTCACTTTGGGGTGCATAAGACATATGATTTGTTGTGTGAACATTTCTATTGGCCTAAGATGCTCAAAGATGTTCATCAAGTAATTGAGAGATGCGCCACATGCCAAAAGGCCAAGAGCACTTTCCACAAAGGTTTGTACACTCCATTGCCTGTTCCTAGTGTTCCTTGGGATAGTGTAAGCATGGACTTCATTGTGGGATTGCCACGCACAGCGAGAGGTAAGGATTCCATTATGGTAGTGGTTGATCGTTTTAGCAAGATGGCTCATTTTATACCTTGCCATAAAATGTATGATGCTAGCAATGTGGCTGATTTGTATTACAAAGAGGTAGTACGTCTTCATGGTATTCCCAAGAGTATAGTATCAGATAGAGATACTAAGTTCCTTAGTTACTTTTGGAAGACTCTTTGGAAGCTTGTGGGAACTAAACTACTATTTAGTACGTCGCATCACTCCCAAACTGATGGACAAACCGAAGTCACCAATAGAACATTAGGTACATTGCTACGGGGTTTGGTGAGTAAAACTACAAAGGATTGGGATGTGCGTTTGGCTCATGCGGAGTTTGCCTACAATAGGCGCCTTCATCTACTACAGGTTCATCTCCATTCCTTATTGTTTATGGTGCTAACCCACATATTCCTATTGATCTTGTTGATTTGCCACGAGGAGATCTTGTTAACTTTGATGCTCAAGCTCGTCAACAATCCTTCATGAAGACGTGTAAAGAAGTTAAGTTACAAATTGAGAAAATGAATGATCGTTATAAGCAGCGAGCTAATAAGCACCGCAAATTACAAGAGTTTCAAGTAGGTGATTTGGTGTGGTTAAACTTACGCAAAGAGAGGTTTCCTGAGACACGCAAGAACAAGTTTATGCCACGGGATGATGGTCCATTTCGTGTGCTAGGGCGTATTGGTGACAATGCATATAAGTTGGAACTTGCTGATTCCTATGGAGGTGTGAGTTCTACCTTTAATGTGGGTGATTTATCTCCTTATGTACTTGACGAGAATTTGGGGACAAATTCTTTTCAAGAAGGGGAGAATGATACGGATCATGAGGCGCCAAGTGTTACAAGAAGTGGTAAAGCATTTGGCAAGGCATTGTTGGCCAAGACAACTAATGACGAGCTTGACATGGAAGACTTGGGCGTATTAGGGGTTGGATTGTCATTTGGACAAGGGCCAAGTTGTTCTTGTATTACTTGGACTGGTTTAGAGTAGACGTGTGTGTGTGTTAGTTACTCTAATAGTTTCGCTTCATGTTAATGTTATTTTTTGTTTTAGTAGGAGTCATGGTTTTGCCTACGTTCTTAAAACGGTGGATTTTACATGATTCAAGTTGGTTAGGAGTCGTTGTAACTAATCCTAGTTGGATTAGGACTCTAGTTATCCTAATTCTAGTTGGATTAGGGTTTAGGATGTACTATAAATTCGGTTGTTTTCATAATAAAAAGAGATAGACGTTGTTGATTATTGATTAAGAAATATTGAGAGTATTGCTGAGCATACTTGAGATAAAGTTTAGAGACTAGCTTGACTAGTGGATCAAAGTCGTTGCCTTTTTTCCAAACTTGAAGTCGTTGCCTTCAAGATTCACTCCATCTTCACCTTCAAACACAAGCCATAACCGTTTCTTTTAATCAAGAAACCTCCATAACTATCCGGAACACCAAGTTCCACATCACACCGCGGTAGGCAAGTTCCACATAACCGTTCCTTGTTTTTCTGAGTTCATAAATAAGAAAACTAGCTTAGCACGACGTAGACCCTTGTTTGGCTGAACGTCGTTAAATTTGGTGTGTTATTCATTGCTTTCAAGTTCTATTGTTTCCGCTGTCAAGAACCAACTCACTGGTTCCCCTTTAAATCAAAAGAATTTAAAATTAGCACAAATTCTCCTAAGTACTTAATTCACCCCCCTCTTTAGTACATTGTAAACCTTCAGACTATAGAAGTAATGATTGTAGAAAATAGAAATTTGCATTGTGGATTATTTTATCTAATTTTATAGAAAAAATGTCAGAAATAAGTTAATTTTAAGTCGTCCGCTAAAATTAAGTCAACCTTTTGATACTTCTAAAATAAGCTCACTTTGTGGTCACTTAAACTTAAGATAGGTTGGTTTATTATTTACCTGTTGAACCTAGTTTAAAACTTCCCCATTTGACTTTATGACTTTTAAAATACTCCCCTCTCCCCATTTTCTCTCTCTTCTTCCCTTGAAGGCTTGAACTCTTTGTTTTAAATCCCACCCAATCCCACTTCATTTCACTTTCTTTCGCAATATCTTTTAGAAATCAACACCATCAGGTAAGCTTATTGTTTGGACCCATGCGCTGGTCAACTAGTCAAAGGAAATCACATGAAGCCCACTTAAAGGATCAGTGCAATAAGCTCCCAAGGAGCCCATCAACTTTTTAGGTTAAGAAGATCTCATTAGTGGAAAAAAGTTCAACCGCTGCGGTCAAAACCCGGCTTACCGCTGCGGTTTTGGGCCGCAGTGGTTGGACACGCAGTGGTACCCAAATATTAACTGATTCGGTTTGGACCGGATCAGTTAATCATTTACCGCTGTGGTTTTGGGTCAAAACCGCAGCGGTTGACCACCTCAAAAACCAATATTTTTTTTTTTTTGCATGTTTTCATTATTAATCAATACAAAATCAATAATATATATATCAATACTCATTTTATTACGCTCAATTGAGCATAAATAATTAGATATATAGAAAAACTAACTATAATTCCAACATCATAATCAACTGTGCATGACTTCAAATTGAAACTCAAGAATATTTTTTACACAACCAGAATACAACAATTTATCATTACATTATACACAACCAGAATACTATAGTGAGCAGCAATTCCATGCCTTGCTTTGCCATGTCGCCTGACCCATGCTCTTCTTGTAGAGCCTGTAACAATTAATTTTAAAATGGGTACTCAAACAATGCATCAAAAACTAACTACCCAGTACATATCATCATAATCCAACAACTTCACAATAAAATACAAAAAACCCAAAATCAAACTAGCAAATGCGTAGTGTTTCTTCCTATAAATTTCAGTATTCAATGTTCAATCACTTAAGTTCATCCTACTGCAGAAAGATAAGAGACAAACATCGACTGCCAGCCTTTAGGAGACAAGAAGTCCTCGAAAATTATCGACAGTTATAAAAAAAAACATACAAGCTACACACATAAATGAATATAAACGAAGATCAATTGACAACTATTAGAGGCACAACTATTTAAACTGGACCTGGACTCAGTCTACTTGTCAAACCAGGACGTGGAGACCAAAACTAGTGACTAGCTCAGCCCAGTTTTTGTTCTAAAGAGGACTTGCAGATGCATATCATGATTGCTTGGATCAGTGCCACAAACCCCAATTTCAAGGAAAACTAGTAGGGTCATGCATCTCACTTTGAATTTTAAGCACTTGCTGCCAAAGGCAAAGGTCAAACAGGGAGGGGGAAAAAAAGGGTGCGTTCAAGGCCCCTGAGAACATGAAACCTCCTTGTTTGTGTTTTTGTGTTGAAAATTATGGAAATATGAGTTTTGTGGAGAGAATTCGTAATTGTATTCGGAGAGTTCGAATGTAAAGTCATTATATGAGAAAAACTGTCTTTTAATTCGGAAAATCGAAGCCTATTTATAGGGAAAACGAAAATGTGCGTCACGCACTGGGTGCGCCAGGCGCAACACCCTGTGTGACGCACAATCACACGTGTCAAGCGCATATTGGTGCGCCTGACGCGGCATGACTAATCAAACAACATACACGTGGTACGCGTTTTTTAAAAAGATAGAAAAGACTTGGCGCACGTTGGCACACTAAGCGCACCGCCTTGCTTTTGACAGCTTTTTTTTTATAAAATGCTTTTTAGCGATTTTCTTTTATCTTTTAACTCCGAAATTCTGATTTTATAGGACAAAATCCGATTTTAATTATAAAAATATCTTTGAAAATATTTATTTTATTTAAATAAAACAATTAATTATCAATGAATAATTAAATGGGCTTTTTCAAAGAGTTGGGCTCGAAATATAATTAATACGATTTTGGATCATTAGAATACACTTTAATACTTTTAAAAAATAGTTTTTGGGATGGCTTTTTGGACTGCTCCCCCTTGGGTTGGACCAATTAAGACCGAGGTATGTTTCATCATTGGACTCTTAAATGGGGATACACGATTATGTGTCTACAAGTCTATAAATACTGAATAATGGTTCTACATACCCTTGATGCTCTGCCTGATTTTATTGAGAAATATTGAGAGCATTCACAAAGAAAAAAGCTGAACAATTTCCTAAAATAGAGTACGCATTTCATAGAGATTTACATTACTCTTTGTTTGCTTTGTAAGAAAGCGTGTTTTAAGAGAAATTAATTTTGTTGAATATGTAACAGAGTTGTTAGAGATTGGGTTGCGTTTGTGAGTTCATTTGCGAGTGCATGCGAGTTCAAGTGCGAAGTAGCACACTAGAGTTAGTGGGGGTGTTTTGTTTCCCTGGAGTAAGGGAAATAGGAGATCTGCGAGAGTATTCTTGTTTTTCTGAGTTCATAAATAAGAAAACTAGCTTAGCAGGACGTAGACCCTTGTTTGGCTGAACGTCGTTAAATTTGGTGTGTTATTCATTGCTTTCAAGTTCTATTGTTTCCGCTGTCAAGAACCAACTCACTGGTTCCCCTTTAAATCAAAAGAATTTGAATTTAGCACAAATTCTCCTAAATACTCAATTCACCCCCCCTCTTTAGTACATTGTAAACCTTCATACTATAGAAGTAATGATTGTAGAAAATAGAAATTTGCATTGTGGATTATTTTATCTAATTTTTTTAAAAAAATGTCAGAAATAAGTTAATTTTAAGTCGTCCGCTAACATTAAGTCAACCTTTTGATACTTCTAGAATAAGCTCACTTGGTAGTCACTTAAACTTAAGATTGGTTGGTTTATTATTTACCTGTTGAACCTAGTTTAAAACTTCCCCATTTGACTTTATGACTTTTAAAATACTCCCCTCTCCCCATTTTCTCTCTGTTCTTCCCTTGAAGGCTTGAACTCTTTGTTTTAAATCACACCCAATCCCACTTCATTTCACTTTCTTTCGCAATATCTTTTAGAAATCAACACCATCAGGTAAGCTTATTCTTTGGACCCATGCCCTGGTTAACTAGTCAAAGGAAATCACATGAAGCCCACTTAAAGGATCAGTGCAATAAGCTCCCAAGGAGCCCATCAACTTTTTAGGTTAAGAAGATCTCATTAGTGGAAAAAAGTTTAACCGCTGCGGTCAATACCCGGCTTACCGCTGCAGTCTTGGGCCGCAGTGGTTGGACACGCAGTGGTACCCAAATATTAATTGATTCGGTTTGGACCGGATCAGTTAATCATTTACTTCTGTGGTTTTGGGTCAAAACCGCAGCGGTTAATATGATTAACTGCTGCGGTTTTGACCAAAACCGCGATTGACCACCCCAAAAATAAGTATTTTTTGTGTGTGTGTGTGTGTGTGTGTGTGTGTGTGTGTGTGTGTGTGTGTGTGTGTGTGTGTGTGTGTGTGCATGTTTTCATTATTAATCAATACAAAATCAATAATATATATCAATACTCATTTTATTACGCTCAATTGAGCATAAATAATTAGATATATAGAAAAACTAACTATAATTCCAACATCATAATCAACTGTGCATAACTTCAAATTGAAACTCAAGAATATTTTATACACGACCAGAATACAACAATTTATCATTACATTATACACAACCAGAATATTATAGTGAGCAGCAATTCCATGCCTTGCTTTGCCATGTCGCCTGACCCATACTCTTCTTGTAGAGCCTGTAACAATTAATTTTAAAATGGGTACTCAAACAATGCATCAAAAACTAACTACCCAGTACATATCATCATAATCCAACATCTTCAAAATAAAATAAAAAAACCCAAAATCAAACTAGCAAATGGGTACTGTTTCTTCCTATAAATTTCAGTATTCAATGTTCAATCACTTGAGTTCATCCTACTGCAGAAAGATAAGAGACAAACATCGACTGCCAGCCTTTAGGAGACAAGAAGTCCTCGGAAATTATCGACAGTTATAAAAAAACATACAAGCTACACACAAAAATGAATATAAACGAAGATCATTTGACAACTATTAGAGGCACAACTATTTAAACTGGACCTGGACTCAGTCTACTTGTCAAACCAGGACGTGGAGACCAAAACTAGTGACTAGCTCAGCCCAGTTTTTGTTTTAAAGAGGACTTGCAGATGCATATCATGATTGCTTGGATCAGTGCCAAAAACCCCAATTTCAAGGAGAACTAGTAGGGTCATGCATCTCACTTTGAATTTTAAGCACTTGCTGCCAAAGGCAAAGGGCAAACAGGGGTGGGGGGGGGAAAGGGTGCGTTCAAGGCCCCTGAGAACATGAAACCTCCTTGTTTGTGTTTTTGTGTTGAAAAGTATGGAAATATGAGTTTTGTAGAGAGAATTCGTAATTGTATTCGTAGAGTTCGAATGTAAAGTCATTATATGAGAAAAACTGTCTTTTAATTCGGAAAATCGAAGCCTATTTATAGGGAAAACGAAAATGTGCGTCACGCACTGGGTGCGCCAGGCGCAACACCCTGTGTGACGCACAATCACACGTGTCAAGCGCATATTGGTGCGCCTGACGCTGCATGACTAATCAAACAGCATGCACGTGGTACGCGTTTTTTAAAAAGATAGAAAAGACTTGGCGCACGTTGGTACACTAAGCGCACCGCCTTGCTTTTGACAGCTTTTTTTTATAAAAAGCGTTTTAGCGATTTTCTTTTATCTTTTAACTCCGAAATTCTGATTTTATAGGACAAAATCCGATTTTAATTATAAAAATATCTTTGAAAATATTTATTTTATTTAAATAAAACAATTAATTATCAATGAATAATTAAATGGGCTTTTTCAAAGAGTTGGGCTCGAAATATAATACGATTTTGGATCATTAGAATACACTTTAATACTTTTAAAAAATAGTTTTTGGGATGGCTTTTTGGACTGCTCCCCCCTTGGGTCGGACCAATTAAGACCGAGGTATGTTTCATCATTGGACTCTTAAATGGGGATACACGATTATGTGTCTACAAGTCTATAAATACTGAATAATGGTTCTACATACCCTTGATGCTCTGCCTGATTTTATTGAGAAATATTAAGAGCGTTCACAAATAAAAAAGCTGAACAATTTCCTAAAATAGAGTACGCATTTCATAGAGATTTACATTACTCTTTGTTTGCTTTGTAAGAAAGCGTGTTTTAAGAGAAATTAATTTTGTTGAATATGTAACAGAGTTGTTAGAGATTGGGTTGCGTTTGTGAGTTCATTTGCGAGTGCATGTGAGTTCAAGTGCGAAGTAGCACACTAGAGTTAGTGGGGGTGTTTTGTTTCCCTGGAGTAAGGGAAATAGGAGATCTGCGAGAGTATTCTTGTTTTTCTGAGTTCATAAATAAGAAAACTAGCTTAGCACGACGTAGACCCTTGTTTGGCTGAACGTCGTTAAATTTGGTGTGTTATTCATTGCTTTCAAGTTCTATTGTTTCCGCTGTCAAGAACCAACTCACTGGTTCCCCTTTAAATCAAAAGAATTTGAATTTAGCACAAATTCTCCTAAGTACTCAATTCACCTCCCTCTTTAGTACATTGTAAACCTTCATACTATAGAAGTAATGATTGTAGAAAATAGAAATTTGCATTGTGGATTATTTTATCTAATTTTATAAAAAAAATGCCAGAAATAAGTTAATTTTAAGTCGTCCGCTAAAATTAAGTCAACCTTTTGATACTTCTAGAATAAGCTCACTTTGTAGTCACTTAAACTTAAGATAGGTTGGTTTATTATTTACCTGTTGAACCTAGTTTAAAACTTCCCCATTTGACTTTATGACTATTAAAATACTCCCCTCTCCCCATTTTCTCTCTGTTCTTCCCTTGAAGTCTTGAACTCTTTGTTTTAAATCCCACCCAAACCCACTTCATTTCATTTTCTTTCGCAATATCTTTTAGAAATCAACACCATCAGGTAAGCTTATTGTTTGGACCCATGCCCTGGTCAACTAGTCAAAGGAAATCACATGAAGCCCACTTAAAGGATCAGTGCAATAAGATCCCAAGGAGCCCATCAACTTTTTAGGTTAAGAAGATCTCATTAGTGGAAAAATTTTCAACCGCTGCGGTCAAAACCCGGCTTACCGCTGTGGTACCCAAATATTAACTGATTCGGTTTGGACCTGATCAGTTAATCATTTGCCGATATTAACTGCGGTTTTGACCAAAACCGCAGCGGTTGACAACCCCAAAAACCAGTTTTTTTTTTTTTTTTTTTTTTTTTTGCATGTTTTCATTATTAATCAATACAAAATCAATAATATATATCAATACTCATTTTATTACGCTCAATTGAGCATAAATAATTAGATATATAGAAAAACTAACTATAATTCCAACATCATAATCAACTGTGCATGACTTCAAATTGAAACTCAAGAATATTTTATACACAACAAGAATACAACAATTTATCATTACATTATACACAACCAGAATGCTATAGTGAGCAGCAATTCCATGCCTTGCTTTGCCATGTCGCCTGACCCATACTCTTCTTGTAGAGCCTGTAACAATTAATTTTAAAATGGGTACTCAAACAATGCATCAAAAACTAACTACCCAGTACATATCATCATAATCCAACAACATCACAATAAAATACAAAAAACCCAAAGTCAAAATAGCAAATGGGTACTGTTTCTTCCTATAAATTTCAGTATTCAATGTTCAATCACTTGAGTTCATCCTACTTGGGAGAAAGATAAGAGACAAACATCGATTGCCGACCTTTAGGAGACAAGAAGTCCTCGGAAATTATCGACAGTTATAAAAAAAACATACAAGCTACACACAAAAATGAATATAAACGAAGATCATTTGACAACTATTAGAGGCACAACTATTTAAACTAGACCTGGACTCAGTCTACTTGTCAAACCAGGACGTGGAGACCAAAACTAGTGACTAGCTCAGCCCAGTTTTTGTTCTAACGAGGACTTGCAGATGCATATCATGATTGCTTGGATCAGTGCCAAAAACCCCAATTTCAAGGAGAACTAGTAGGGTCATGCATCTCACTTTGAATTTTAAGCACTTGCTGCCAAAGGCAAAGGGCAAACAGGAGGGGGAAAAAAAGGGTGCGTTCAAGGCCCCCGAGAACATGAAACCTCCTTGTTTGTGTTTTTGTGTTGAAAAGTATGGAAATATGTGTTTTGTAGAGAGAATTCGTAATTGTATTCGTAGAGTTCGAATGTAAAGTCATTATATGAGAAAAACTGTCTTTTAATTCGGAAAATCGAAGCCTATTTATAGGGAAAACGAAAATGTGCGTCACGCACCGGGGTGCGCCAGGGCGCAACACCCTGTGTGACGCACAATCACACGTGTCATGCGCATATTGGTGCGCCTGACGCGGCATGACTAATCAAACAGCATACACGTGGTACACGTTTTTAAAAAAGGTAGAATAGACTTGGCGCACGTTGGTACACTTAGCCTTGCTTTTGACAGCTTTTTTTTTATAAAATGCGTTTTAGCGATTTTCTTTTATCTTTTAACTTCGAAATTCTGATTTTATAGGACAAAATCCGATTTTAATTATAAAAATATCTTTGAAAATATTTATTTTATTTAAATAAAACAATTAATTATCAATGAATAATTAAATGGGCTTTTTCAAAGAGTTGGGCTCGAAATATAATACGATTTTGGATCATTAGAATACACTTTAATACTTTTAAAAAATAGTTTTTGCTCCCCCCTTGGGTCGGACCAATTAAGACCGAGGTATGTTTCATCATTGGACTCTTAAATGGGGATACACGATTATGTGTCTACAAGTCTATAAATACTGAATAATGGTTCTACATACCCTTGATGCTCTGCCAGATTTTATTGAGAAATATTGAGAGAGTTCACAAAGAAAACAGCCGAACAATTTCCTAAAATAGAGTACGCATTTCATAGAGATTTACATTACTCTTTGTTTGCTTTGTAAGAAAGCGTGTTTTAAGAGAAATTAATTTTGTTGACTATGTAACAGAGTTGTTAGAGATTGGGTTGCGTTTGTGAGTTCATTTGCGAGTGCTTGTGAGTTCAAGTGCGAAGTAGCACACTAGAGTTAGTGGGGGTGTTTTGTTTCCCTGGAGTAAGGGAAATAGGAGATATGCGAGAGTATTCTTGTTTTTCTGAGTTCATAAATAAGAAAACTAACTTAGCACGACATAGACCCTTGTTTGGCTTAACGTCGTTAAATTTGGTGTGTTATTCATTGCTTTCAAGTTCTATTATTTCCGCTGTCAAGAACCAACTCACTGGTTCCCCTTTAAATCAAAAGAATTTGAATTTAGCACAAATTCTCCTAAGTACTCAATTCACCCCCCTCTTTAGTACATTGTAAACCTTCATACTATAGAAGTAATGATTGTAGAAAATAGAAATTTGCATCGTGGATTATTTTATCTAATTTTATAAAAAAAATGTCGGAAATAAGTTAATTTTAAGTCGTCCGCTAAAATTAAGTCAACCTTTTGATACTTCTAGAATAAGCTCACTTTGTAGTCACTTAAACTTAAGATAGGTTGGTTTATTATTTACCTGTTGAACCTAGTTTAAAACTTCCCCATTTGACTTTATGACTTTTAAAATACTCCCCTCTCCCCATTTTCTCTCTGTTCTTCCCTTGAAGGCTTGAACTCTTTGTTTTAAATCACACCCAATCCCACTTCATTTCACTTTCTTTCGCAATATCTTTTAGAAATCAACACCATCAGGTAAGCTTATTGTTTGGACCCATGCCCTGGTCAACTAGTCAAAGGAAATCACATGAAGCCCACTTAAAGGATCAGTGCAATAAGCTCCCAAGGAGCCCATCAACTTTTTAGGTTAAGAAGATCTCATTAGTGGAAAAAAGTTCAACCGCTGCGGTCAAAGCCCGGCTTACCGCTGCATTCTTGGGCCGCAGTGGTTGGACACGCAGTGGTACCCAAATATTAACTGATTCGGTTTGGACCGGATCAGTTAATCATTTACTGCTGAGGTTTTGGGTCAAAATCGCAGCGGTTAATATGATTAACTGCTGCGGTTTTGACCAAAACCGCAACGATTGACCACCCCAAAAACCAGATTGTTTTTTTTTTTTGGATGTTTTCATTATTAATCAATACAAAATCAATAATATATATAAATACTCATTTTATTACGCTCAATTGAGCATAAATAATTAGATATATAGATAAACTAACTATAATTCCAACATCATAATCAACTGTGCATGACTTCAAATTGAAACTCAAGAATATTTTATACACAACCAGAATACAACAATTTATCATTACATTATACACAACCAGAATGCTATAGTGAGCAGCAATTCCATGCCTTGCTTTGCCATGTCGCCTGACCCATACTCTTCTTGTAGAGCCTGTAACAATTAATTTTAAAATGGGTACTCAAACAATGCATCAAAAACTAACTACCCAGTACATATCATCATAATCCAACAACATCACAATAAAATACAAAAAACCCAAAGTCAAAATAGCAAATGGGTACTGTTTCTTCCTATAAATTTCAGTATTCAATGTTCAATCACTTGAGTTCATCCTACTGGAGAAAGATAAGAGACAAACATCGACTACCAGCCTTTAGGAGACAAGAAGTCCTCGGAAATTATCGACAGTTATAAAAAAAACATACAAGCTACACACAAAAATGAATATAAACGAAGATCATTTGACAACTATTAGAGGCACAACTATTTAAACTGGACCTGGACTCAGTCTACTTGTCAAACCAGGACGTGGAGACCAAAACTAGTGACTAGCTTAGCCCAGTTTTTGTTCTAAAGAGGACTTGCAGATGCATATCATGATTGCTTGGATCAGTGCCAAAAACCCCAATTTCAAGGAGAACTAGTAGGGTCATGCATCTCACTTTGAATTTTAAGCACTTGCTGCCAAAGGCAAAGGGCAAACAGGGAGGGGGGAAAAAAAAGGGTGCGTTCAAGGCCCCTGAGAACATGAAACCTCCTTGTTTGTGTTTTTGTGTTGAAAAGTATGGAAATATGTGTTTTGTAGAGAGAATTCGTAATTGTATTCGTAGAGTTCGAATGTAAAGTCATTATATGAGAAAAACTGTCTTTTAATTCGGAAAATCGAAGCCTATTTATAGGGAAAACGAAAATGTGCGTCACGCACTGGGTGCGCCAGGCGCAACACCCTGTGTGACGCACAATCACACGTGTCATGCGCATATTGGTGCGCCTGACGCGGCATGACTAATCAAACAGCATACACGTGGTACACGTTTTTAAAAAAGGTAGAATAGACTTGGCGCACGTTGGTACACTTAGCCTTGCTTTTGACAGCTTTTTTTTTATAAAATGCGTTTTAGCGATTTTCTTTTATCTTTTAACTCCGAAATTCTGATTTTATAGGACAAAATCCGATTTTAATTATAAAAATATCTTTGAAAATATTTATTTTATTTAAATAAAACAATTAATTATCAATGAATAATTAAATGGGCTTTTTCAAAGAGTTGGGCTCGAAATATAATACGATTTTGGATCATTAGAATACACTTTAATACTTTTAAAAAATAGTTTTTGCTCCCCCCTTGGGTCGGACCAATTAAGACCGAGGTATGTTTCATCATTGGACTCTTAAATGGGGATACACGATTATGTGTCTACAAGTCTATAAATACTGAATAATGGTTCTACATACCCTTGATGCTCTGCCAGATTTTATTGAGAAATATTGAGAGAGTTCACAAAGAAAACAGCCGAACAATTTCCTAAAATAGAGTACGCATTTCATAGAGATTTACATTACTCTTTGTTTGCTTTGTAAGAAAGCGTGTTTTAAGAGAAATTAATTTTGTTGACTATGTAACAGAGTTGTTAGAGATTGGGTTGCGTTTGTGAGTTCATTTGCGAGTGCTTGTGAGTTCAAGTGCGAAGTAGCACACTAGAGTTAGTGGGGGTGTTTTGTTTCCCTGGAGTAAGGGAAATAGGAGATATGCGAGAGTATTCTTGTTTTTCTGAGTTCATAAATAAGAAAACTAACTTAGCACGACATAGACCCTTGTTTGGCTTAACGTCGTTAAATTTGGTGTGTTATTCATTGCTTTCAAGTTCTATTATTTCCGCTGTCAAGAACCAACTCACTGGTTCCCCTTTAAATCAAAAGAATTTGAATTTAGCACAAATTCTCCTAAGTACTCAATTCACCCCCCCCTTTAGTACATTGTAAACCTTCATACTATAGAAGTAATGATTGTAGAAAATAGAAATTTGCATCGTGGATTATTTTATCTAATTTTATAAAAAAAATGTCGGAAATAAGTTAATTTTAAGTCGTCCGCTAAAATTAAGTCAACCTTTTGATACTTCTAGAATAAGCTCACTTTGTAGTCACTTAAACTTAAGATAGGTTGGTTTATTATTTACCTGTTGAACCTAGTTTAAAACTTCCCCATTTGACTTTATGACTTTTAAAATACTCCCCTCTCCCCATTTTCTCTCTGTTCTTCCCTTGAAGGCTTGAACTCTTTGTTTTAAATCACACCCAATCCCACTTCATTTCACTTTCTTTCGCAATATCTTTTAGAAATCAACACCATCAGGTAAGCTTATTGTTTGGACCCATGCCCTGGTCAACTAGTCAAAGGAAATCACATGAAGCCCACTTAAAGGATCAGTCAAATAAGCTCCCAAGGAGCCCATCAACTTTTTAGGTTAAGAAGATCTCATTAGTGGAAAAAAGTTCAACCGCTGCGGTCAAAGCCCGGCTTACCGCTGCATTCTTGGGCCGCAGTGGTTGGACACGCAGTGGTACCCAAATATTAACTGATTCGGTTTGGACCGGATCAGTTAATCATTTACTGCTGAGGTTTTGGGTCAAAATCGCAGCGGTTAATATGATTAACTGCTGCGGTTTTGACCAAAACCGCAACGATTGACCACCCCAAAAACCAGATTGTTTTTTTTTTTTGATGTTTTCATTATTAATCAATACAAAATCAATAATATATATCAATACTCATTTTATTACGCTCAATTGAGCATAAATAATTAGATATATAGATAAACTAACTATAATTCCAACATCATAATCAACTGTGCATGACTTCAAATTGAAACTCAAGAATATTTTATACACAACCAGAATACAACAATTTATCATTACATTATACACAACCAGAATGCTATAGTGAGCAGCAATTCCATGCCTTGCTTTGCCATGTCGCCTGACCCATACTCTTCTTGTAGAGCCTGTAACAATTAATTTTAAAATGGGTACTCAAACAATGCATCAAAAACTAACTACCTAGTACATATCATCATAATCCAACAACATCACAATAAAATACAAAAAACCCAAAGTCAAAATAGCAAATGGGTACTGTTTCTTCCTATAAATTTCAGTATTCAATGTTCAATCACTTGAGTTCATCCTACTGGAGAAAGATAAGAGACAAACATCGACTACCAGCCTTTAGGAGACAAGAAGTCCTCTGAAATTATCGACAGTTATAAAAAAAAACATACAAGCTACACACAAAAATGAATATAAACGAAGATCATTTGACAACTATTAGAGGCACAACTATTTAAACTGGACCTGGACTCAGTCTACTTGTCAAACCAGGACGTGGAGACCAAAACTAGTGACTAGCTCAGCCCAGTTTTTGTTCTAAAGAGGACTTGCAGATGCATATCATGATTGCTTGGATCAGTGCCAAAAACCCCAATTTCAAGGAGAACTAGTAGGGTCATGCATCTCACTTTGAATTTTAAGCACTTGCTGCCAAAGGCAAAGGGCAAACAGGAGGGGGAAAAAAAAGGGTGCGTTCAAGGCCCCTGAGAACATGAAACCTCCTTGTTTGTGTTTTTGTGTTGAAAAGTATGGAAATATGTGTTTTGTAGAGAGAATTCGTAATTGTATTCGTAGAGTTCGAATGTAAAGTCATTATATGAGAAAAACTGTCTTTTAATTCGGAAAATCGAAGCCTATTTATAGGGAAAACGAAAATGTGCGTCACGCACTGGGTGCGCCAGGCGCAACACCCTGTGTGACGCACAATCACACGTGTCATGCGCATATTGGTGCGCCTGACGCGGCATGACTAATCAAACAGCATACACGTGGTACACGTTTTTTAAAAAGGTAGAATAGACTTGGCGCACGTTGGTACACTTAGCCTTGCTTTTGACAGCTTTTTTTTTATAAAATGCGTTTTAGCGATTTTCTTTTATCTTTTAACTTCGAAATTCTGATTTTATAGGACAAAATCCGATTTTAATTATAAAAATATCTTTGAAAATATTTATTTTATTTAAATAAAACAATTAATTATCAATGAATAATTAAATGGGCTTTTTCAAAGAGTTGGGCTCGAAATATAATACGATTTTGGATCATTAGAATACACTTTAATACTTTTAAAAAATAGTTTTTGCTCCCCCTTGGGTCGGACCAATTAAGACCGAGGTATGTTTCATCATTGGACTCTTAAATGGGGATACACGATTATGTGTCTACAAGTCTATAAATACTGAATAATGGTTCTACATACCCTTGATGCTCTGCCAGATTTTATTGAGAAATATTGAGAGAGTTCACAAAGAAAACAGCCGAACAATTTCCTAAAATAGAGTACGCATTTCATAGAGATTTACATTACTCTTTGTTTGCTTTGTAAGAAAGCGTGTTTTAAGAGAAATTAATTTTGTTGACTATGTAACAGAGTTGTTAGAGATTGGGTTGCGTTTGTGAGTTCATTTGCGAGTGCTTGTGAGTTCAAGTGCGAAGTAGCACACTAGAGTTAGTGGGGGTGTTTTGTTTCCCTGGAGTAAGGGAAATAGGAGATATGCGAGAGTATTCTTGTTTTTCCCGAGTTCATAAATAAGAAAACTAACTTAGCACGACATAGACCCTTGTTTGGCTTAACGTCGTTAAATTTGGTGTGTTATTCATTGCTTTCAAGTTCTATTATTTCCGCTGTCAAGAACCAACTCACTTGGTTCCTCCTTTAAATCAAAAGAATTTGAATTTAGCACAAATTCTCCTAAGTACTCAATTCACCCCCCCCTTTAGTACATTGTAAACCTTCATACTATAGAAGTAATGATTGTAGAAAATAGAAATTTGCATCGTGGATTATTTTATCTAATTTTATAAAAAAAATGTCGGAAATAACTTAATTTTAAGTCGTCCGCTAAAATTAAGTCAACCTTTTGATACTTCTAGAATAAGCTCACTTTGTAGTCACTTAAACTTAAGATAGGTTGGTTTATTATTTACCTGTTGAACCTAGTTTAAAACTTCCCCATTTGACTTTATGACTTTTAAAATACTCCCCTCTCCCCATTTTCTCTCTGTTCTTCCCTTGAAGGCTTGAACTCTTTGTTTTAAATCACACCCAATCCCACTTCATTTCACTTTCTTTCGCAATATCTTTTAGAAATCAACACCATCAGGTAAGCTTATTGTTTGGACCCATGCCCTGGTCAACTAGTCAAAGGAAATCACATGAAGCCCACTTAAAGGATCAGTGCAATAAGCTCCCAAGGAGCCCATCAACTTTTTAGGTTAAGAAGATCTCATTAGTGGAAAAAAGTTCAACCGCTGCGGTCAAAGCCCGGCTTACCGCTGCATTCTTGGGCCGCAGTGGTTGGACACGCAGTGGTACCCAAATATTAACTGATTCGGTTTGGACCGGATCGCTTAATCATTTATCGCCGAGGTTTTGGGTCAAAATCGCAGCGGTTAATATGATTAATCGCTGCGGTTTTGACCAAAACCGCAACGATTGACCACCCCAAAAACCAGATTGTTTTTTTTTTTTTGGATGTTTTCATTATTAATCAATACAAAATCAATAATATATATCAATACTCATTTTATTACGCTCAATTGAGCATAAATAATTAGATATATAGATAAACTAACTATAATTCCAACATCATAATCAACTGTGCATGACTTCAAATTGAAACTCAAGAATATTTTATACACAACCAGAATACAACAATTTATCATTACATTATACACAACCGAAATGCTATAGTGAGCAGCAATTCCATGCCTTGCTTTGCCATGTCGCCCGACCCATACTCTTCTTGTAGAGCTCGTAACAATTAATTTTAAAATGGGTACTCAAACAATGCATCAAAAACTAACTACCCAGTACATATCATCATAATCCAACAACATCACAATAAAATACAAAAAACCCAAAGTCAAAATAGCAAATGGGTACTGTTTCTTCCTATAAATTTCAGTATTCAATGTTCAATCACTTGAGTTCATCCTACTGGAGAAAGATAAGAGACAAACATCGACTACCAGCCTTTAGGAGACAAGAAGTCCTCGGAAATTATCGACAGTTATAAAAAAAACATACAAGCTACACACAAAAATGAATATAAACGAAGATCATTTGACAACTATTAGAGGCACAACTATTTAAACTGGACCTGGACTCAGTCTACTTGTCAAACCAGGACGTGGAGACCAAAACTAGTGACTAGCTCAGCCCAGTTTTTGTTCTAAAGAGGACTTGCAGATGCATATCATGATTGCTTGGATCAGTGCCAAAAACCCCAATTTCAAGGAGAACTAGTAGGGTCATGCATCTCACTTTGAATTTTAAGCACTTGCTGCCAAAGGCAAAGGGCAAACAGGGAGGGGGGAAAAAAAGGGTGCGTTCAAGGCCCCTGAGAACATGAAACCTCCTTGTTTGTGTTTTTGTGTTGAAAAGTATGGAAATATGTGTTTTGTAGAGAGAATTCGTAATTGTATTCGTAGAGTTCGAATGTAAAGTCATTATATGAGAAAAACTATCTTTTAATTCGGAAAATCGAAGCCTATTTATAGGGAAAACGAAAATGTGCGTCACGCACCTTGGGTGCGCCAGGGCGCAACACCCCGTGTGACGCACAATCACACGTGTCATGCGCATATTGGTGCGCCCGACGCGGCATGACTAATCAAACAAAGATACACGTGGTACACGTTTTTTAAAAAGGTAGAATAGACTTGGCGCACGTTGGTACACTTAGCCTTGCTTTTGACAGCTTTTTTTTTATAAAATGCGTTTTAGCGATTTTCTTTTATCTTATTAACTTCGAAATTCTGATTTTATAGGACAAAATCCGATTTTAATTATAAAAATATCTTTGAAAATATTTATTTTATTTAAATAAAACAATTAATTATCAATGAATAATTAAATGGGCTTTTTCAAAGAGTTGGGCTCGAAATATAATACGATTTTGGATCATTAGAATACACTTTAATACTTTTAAAAAATAGTTTTTGCTCCCCCCTTGGGTCGGACCAATTAAGACCGAGGTATGTTTCATCATTGGACTCTTAAACGGGGATACACGATTATGTGTCTACAAGTCTATAAATACTTGAATAATGGTTCTACATACCCTTGATGCTCGCCATTTTATTGAGAAATATTGAGAGAGTTCACAAAGAAAACAGTGAAACAATTTCCTAAAATAGAGTACGCATTTCATAGAGATTTACATTACTCTTTGTTTGCTTTGTAAGAAAGCGTGTTTTAAGAGAAATTAATTTTGTTGACTATGTAACAGAGTTGTTAGAGATTGGGTTGCGTTTGTGAGTTCATTTGCGAGTGCTTGTGAGTTCAAGTGCGAAGTAGCACACTAGAGTTAGTGGGGGTGTTTTGTTTCCCTGGAGTAAGGGAAATAGGAGATATGCGAGAGTATTCTTGTTTTTCTGAGTTCATAAATAAGAAAACTAACTTAGCACGACATAGACCCTTGTTTGGCTTAACGTCGTTAAATTTGGTGTGTTATTCATTGCTTTCAAGTTCTATTATTTCCGCTGTCAAGAACCAACTCACTGGTTCCCCTTTAAATCAAAAGAATTTGAATTTAGCACAAATTCTCCTAAGTACTCAATTCACCCCCCTCTTTAGTACATTGTAAACCTTCATACTATAGAAGTAATGATTGTAGAAAATAGAAATTTGCATCGTGGATTATTTTATCTAATTTTATAAAAAAAATGTCGGAAATAAGTTAATTTTAAGTCGTCCGCTAAAATTAAGTCAACCTTTTGATACTTCTAGAATAAGCTCACTTTGTAGTCACTTAAACTTAAGATAGGTTAGTTTATTATTTACCTGTTGAACCTAGTTTAAAACTTCCCCATTTGACTTTATGACTTTTAAAATACTCCCCTCTCCCCATTTTCTCTCTGTTCTTCCCTTGAAGGCTTGAACTCTTTGTTTTAAATCACACCCAATCCCACTTCATTTCACTTTCTTTCGCAATATCTTTTACAAATCAACACCATCAGGTAAGCTTATTGTTTGGACCCATGCCCTGGTCAACTAGTCAAAGGAAATCACATGAAGCCCACTTAAAGGATCAGTGCAATAAGCTCCCAAGGAGCCCATCAACTTTTTAGGTTAAGAAGATCTCATTAGTGGAAAAAAGTTCAACCGCTGCGGTCAAAGCCCGGCTTACCGCTGCATTCTTGGGCCGCAGTGGTTGGACACGCAGTGGTACCCAAATATTAACTGATTCGGTTTGGACCGGATCAGTTAATCATTTACTGCTGAGGTTTTGGGTCAAAATCGCAGCGGTTAATATGATTAACTGCTGCGGTTTTGACGAAAACCGCAACGATTGACCACCCCAAAAACCAGATTGTTTTTTTTTTTTGGATGTTTTCATTATTAATCAATACAAAATCAATAATATATATCAATACTCATTTTATTACGCTCAATTGAGCATAAATAATTAGATATATAGATAAACTAACTATAATTCCAACATCATAATCAACTGTGCATGACTTCAAATTGAAACTCAAGAATATTTTATACACAACCAGAATACAACAATTTATCATTACATTATACACAACCAGAATGCTATAGTGAGCAGCAATTCCATGCCTTGCTTTGCCATGTCGCCTGACCCATACTCTTCTTGTAGAGCCTGTAACAATTAATTTTAAAATGGGTACTCAAACAATGCATCAAAAACTAACTACCCAGTACATATCATCATAATCCAACAACATCACAATAAAATACAAAAAACCCAAAGTCAAAATAGCAAATGGGTACTGTTTCTTCCTATAAATTTCAGTATTCAATGTTCAATCACTTGAGTTCATCCTACTGGAGAAAGATAAGAGACAAACATCGACTGCCAGCCTTTAGGAGACAAGAAGTCCTCGGAAATTATCGACAGTTATAAAAAAAACATACAAGCTACACACAAAAATGAATATAAACGAAGATCATTTGACAACTATTAGAGGCACAACTATTTAAACTGGACCTGGACTCAGTCTACTTGTCAAACCAGGACGTGGAGACCAAAACTAGTGACTAGCTCAGCCCAGTTTTGTTCTAAAGAGGACTTGCAGATGCATATCATGATTGCTTGGATCAGTGCCAAAAACCCCAATTTCAAGGAGAACTAGTAGGGTCATGCATCTCACTTTGAATTTTAAGCACTTGCTGCCAAAGGCAAAGGGCAAACAGGGAGGGGGGAAAAAAAAGGGTGCGTTCAAGGCCCCTGAGAACATGAAACCTCCTTGTTTGTGTTTTTGTGTTGAAAAGTATGGAAATATGTGTTTTGTAGAGAGAATTCGTAATTGTATTCGTAGAGTTCGAATGTAAAGTCATTATATGAGAAAAACTGTCTTTTAATTCGGAAAATCGAAGCCTATTTATAGGGAAAACGAAAATGTGCGTCACGCACTGGGTGCGCCAGGCGCAACACCCTGTGTGACGCACAATCACATGTGTCATGCGCATATTGGTGCGCCTGACGCGGCATGACTAATCAAACAGCATACACGTGGTACACGTTTTTTAAAAAGGTAGAATAGACTTGGCGCACGTTGGTACACTTAGCCTTGCTTTTGACAGCTTTTTTTTTATAAAATGCGTTTTAGCGATTTTCTTTTATCTTTTAACTCCGAAATTCTGATTTTATAGGACAAAATCCGATTTTAATTATAAAAATATCTTTGAAAATATTTATTTTATTTAAATAAAACAATTAATTATCAATGAATAATTAAATGGGCTTTTTCAAAGAGTTGGGCTCGAAATATAATACGATTTTGGATCATTAGAATACACTTTAATACTTTTAAAAAATAGTTTTTGCTCCCCCCTTGGGTCGGACCAATTAAGACCGAGGTATGTTTCATCATTGGACTCTTAAATGGGGATACACGATTATGTGTCTACAAGTCTATAAATACTGAATAATGGTTCTACATACCCTTGATGCTCTGCCAGATTTTATTGAGAAATATTGAGAGAGTTCACAAAGAAAACAGCCGAACAATTTCCTAAAATAGAGTACGCATTTCATAGAGATTTACATTACTCTTTGTTTGCTTTGTAAGAAAGCGTGTTTTAAGAGAAATTAATTTTATTGACTATGTAACAGAGTTGTTAGAGATTGGGTTGCGTTTGTGAGTTCATTTGCTAGTGCTTGTGAGTTCAAGTGCGAAGTAGCACACTAGAGTTAGTGGGGGTGTTTTGTTTCCCTGGAGTAAGGGAAATAGGAGATATGCGAGAGTATTCTTGTTTTTCTGAGTTCATAAATAAGAAAACTAACTTAGCACGACATAGACCCTTGTTTGGCTTAACGTCGTTAAATTTGGTGTGTTATTCATTGCTTTCAAGTTCTATTATTTCCGCTGTCAAGAACCAACTCACTGGTTCCCCTTTAAATCAAAAGAATTTGAATTTAGCACAAATTCTCCTAAGTACTCAATTCACCCCCCTCTTTAGTACATTGTAAACCTTCATACTATAGAAGTAATGATTGTAGAAAATAGAAATTTGCATTGTGGATTATTTTATCTAATTTTATAAAAAAAATGTCGGAAATAAGTTAATTTTAAGTCGTCCGCTAAAATTAAGTCAACCTTTTGATACTTCTAGAATAAGCTCACTTTGTAGTCACTTAAACTTAAGATAGGTTGGTTTATTATTTACCTGTTGAACCTAGTTTAAAACTTCCCCATTTGACTTTATGACTTTTAAAATACTCCCCTCTCCCCATTTTCTCTCTGTTCTTCCCTTGAAGGCTTAAACTCTTTGTTTTAAATCCCACCCAATCCCACTTCATTTCACTTTCTTTCGCAATATCTTTTAGAAATCAACACCATCAGGTAAGCTTATTGTTTGGACCCATGCCCTGGTCAACTAGTCAAAGGAAATCACATGAAGCCCACTTAAAGGATCAGTGCAATAAGCTCCCAAGGAGCCCATCAACTTTTTAGGTTAAGAAGATCTCATTAGTGGAAAAAAGTTCAACCGCTGCGGTCAAAGCACGGCTTACCGCTGCATTCTTGGGCCGCAGTGGTTGGACACGCAGTGGTACCCAAATATTAACTGATTCGGTTTGGACCGGATCAGTTAATCATTTACTGCTGAGGTTGTGGGTCAAAATCGCAGCGGTTAATATGATTAACTGCTGCGGTTTTGACCAAAACCGCAACGATTAACCACCCCAAAAACCAGATTGTTTTTTTTTTTTTTTTGGATGTTTTCATTATTAATCAATACAAAATCAATAATATATATCAATACTCATTTTATTACGCTCAATTGAGCATAAATAATTAGATATATAGATAAACTAACTATAATTCCAACATCATAATCAACTGTGCATGACTTCAAATTGAAACTCAAGAATATTTTATACCCAACCAGAATACAACAATTTATCATTACATTATACACAACCAGAATACTATAGTGAGCAGCAATTCCATGCCTTGCTTTGCCATGTCGCCTGACCCATACTCTTCTTGTAGAGCCTGTAACAATTAATTTTATAATGGGTACTCAAACAATGCATCAAAAACTAACTACCCAGTACATATCATCATAATCCAACAACTTCACAATAAAATACAAAAAAACCCAAAATCAAACTAGCAAATGGGTACTGTTTCTTCCTATTAATTTCAGTATTCAATGTTCATTCATCCTACTGCAGAAAGATAAGAGACAAACATCGACTGCCAGCCTTTAGGAGACAAGAAGTCCTCGGAAATTATCGACAGTTATAAAAAAACATACAAGCTACACACAAAAATGATTATAAACGAAGATCAATTGACAATTATTAGAGGCACAACTATTTAAACTGGACCTGGACTCAGTCTACTTGTCAAACCAGGACGTGGAGACCAAAACTAGTGACTAGCTCAGCCCAGTTTTTGTTCTAAAGAGGACTTGCAGATGCATATCATGATTGCTTGGATCAGTGCCAAAAACCCCAATTTCAAGGAGAACTAGTAGGGTCATGCATCTCACTTTGAATTTTAAGCACTTGCTGCCAAAGGCAAAGGGCAAACAGGGAGGGGGAAAAAAAAGGGTGCGTTCAAGGCCCCTGAGAACATGAAACCTCCTTGAAGCATCATGAAAGAATAGAAGCACCTCAACACATTCTAAATACAAAGCAGAGCACAATAGAAGCAAATCCGTGTCTTACCTTTGGGGGAATATATACTTAGATGTATCGGAACACCAGAGATTGCTTTACTACGTCCTGTCTCTCTATCCGTCTCATCTGCTATCTCCTTCCGCACAGCAGCTAAAGAAGTAAAAGCCAACGTTTACACACAAATATTACAGTAGGAAAAGTTATCAACAGCTGCTCCCATTGTACAGTGTACACATAGAGAACCTTGTAGAATACTACTCAATCAAACAACATTATGAATTAACAGCATTAAAAATAATAGTTTTAGGTTTCCGGAAATATAAGAAAAGCTTCATTTTCACAAAACTAGTTCACATAGAGACTAATTAGCTAGTTGGACTGAAATTAGTTTCAGGAAAAAGTGAGTAGCAAGCTGCATAAGCAATCAATCTGTAGGTTTGAGAAAAAAAGAACTCAAGTACTAGATGTACACAGGCTATGTTTTCAGTCTTCACATGATATATATATATATATATATATATATATATATATATATATATATATATATATATCAAGTTTGTAGTTTTATTCTTGTGGACAGCAGCAAGCCTAATCCACTCCTACTACTTACACAAGCTTTAGGTTATCATTTAATTCAAAAAAAATTTGTCATTTAATGCAATATGTTGTTTCATGCCTTAAAGCTCTCCGGCAAGGATGAATTCATTAAGTATCAGATCAACCTATGCAAAGACTTGTGACTTCTTGTTGAATTTGTACATCAAGTTCCCTAGTGGGAGCGAGAACTAAAATAACGGGACCGTCACCATGAGCTAAAAGAAAGGCATGGGAATGGGAATGGGAAGTAAAGTTAATGCAATGCAGACTGCAGTTAAGCTTTGAAAGGCAGGAAAGGAAAAAAAAGTGAAAAGAGTAATTGAATACTACATAGAATAGGTTGAGCATTGACATGGACAATAGCAGGTAGCAAGTAGGCAAACGTTTTCCCTGATCCAGTTTTTGCAAGACCAATAAGATCTCGACCCTTTAGGGCCATAGGGCATCCTTGAGCTTGAATAACTGTGGGTTCAACAAATCCAGCCTTCTTAACCTCTTCTAAAACATAATCTAATTTCCCAGAATAGAATAGAAAAGCAGTAGTAAGTCTAATTTCTAATTTCTAATTTCAGAAGAGAATTTCAAGAAGAGAAGCACCTCACCTGGGAATCCGACATCTGAGAAACTTTTAACGGGCTTGGGGACGTCAGGGCCCTCGATTGTGATTTCATCAAGTATCAGCTCAACCTACACATAGACTTGTTGATCATGCTATTGTTTATGGTATATGTTAAATTCTTTTCTAGTGTCTTTGCTCAAAATTACAAAATTTTGTCAGCATAGTTCAGCTTCAAAATCCATTTCCAAAAGCTAACAATACACAAGAGTTCAAAACTAAATAGAGTACTTGAACAAAGCATTCAAACATAGTATGATTGATGCTCCCAAGTGATGAATAAAGACGCTTCGGCACTTGGGCTGACCATAATCCCAAGAACAATATTGTAGGAAGCATCTTAATTCTACTTGATGCCATTATGGAATATGTGTGCCTGACAGCCATTACTGACCAAAAAAAGACTGATAAAGTCTGATGAAATTGTTAATATCACAAGAAGTCCATAAATCACACTTCACTAAACATATTCCAACTTCTTAATTCCATTCCAGATATGTCCCATTGGCTTCTTCTGTTAATTTCTTCTCCCATTTATCTAATTACTAATCATTGCACTACCATATACTAGCATCTTATTAAAGCTGAAACCTACCTCACACTCATCCACACACAATTGAATTTCATTTAGCATGACAAGGAGATCACAAAGTGAAGCAGGGGGAATGCCGGGGGGGTCTGCAAGGGAAGGGTGGTGCAGGGGAACATTTGTCATATTTTTTGTTTGGTTAACAATGCACGATCAGTAGCGATTAACTAGCAAATTCCCCCAGCTAAAGGCTAATACAATTAAAGACAGCACCCAAAAAAAAACAAACATAAAAACAAAAAACTAAACATAGTATCCAGCACAGAATTATAAAGCAGCAACTGCATAGGTCAATCCTCCATATGAACCATATTAAAACATTGAAATATCAATTAAGAGGTAAAAGCAAAGGCAAATGAATAGCAAGCAAGCCAGGCTCCTCGGCTAGTCTAATTCTCCATATGAACCATATTGGTGCAAAGGTTCAATGTTCACAATAGAGGCAAACATCAGGGGATCGTCCAATTCTTATGTAAATGAAGTCATACCTAATACAAAAGTTAAGCAAAATAATCATAATTGTTTGAAACCAAAAAAAAGTACCACAATAGATATGAAAATAAAAAAAAGCATATCAAATTGATCCCTTTCGTCTTCAAGAATATTAATACGGAAAGCAGAACACTAAACATAACCAGAAATTAACTGAAAACTAAGAATACCTAATGCAATTCAAAGCAGATTGAAAGCAATTGAATGCGAAAAGCAGATTGAAGCACCACGCTCAAACAAATAACTCCACTGAATCAGAAAATTAACATCTTCAAGTTATTTACAATCAAAAAGTATTGAAGAAAAATCAAGAAAAAGCAAAATTTTGCCCACAATTTATGTCATTAATCTCCAATCAAACCATTTTGACCAATTGAGCAAGCAGCAACTCTCAATTGATTGCGAATTGAGTAAATGCAGTGTACGCTGCATTAATTAACCGAAATTATGATTACAATCAAATCAAGATCAATATAAACTACTTAGCACAACTAAGTGATCAAAATAACCTGAAATTCGCTGAAAATCGTCCTCAATAAGTAGAAAGTAACAGAACAAACTCCATTTATATAAAACAGTCAAGGACTATAAGTAAGCTCTTTATGCATATCAATTTAATTAATAAAAACAACAATAAGTAGAAAGCAAGCGGATTTGAAGCTTAAAACCCTAGAAATCCGAACAATCAACCAAAATTAAACGAAATTACTTCACATGAAAAGCAATCTACCAAACTTAGCTTCTTGAAAACTCAATTAATCAAAAAGCTAAAAAAAATCTCCAAATTTATCAAAAATCGATGTATGAGAAACTGAGCAAAGAAAGAGAAAGTTCGGATACCGATTCAGGTTTTCCTCGTCTTCCCTTAGTAGACGCACTCCCTTCTTTGTTTGCTCTCCTTTCGCCGGAAACCTAATGATAATCGAAACCCAGAAAAAGTTCATGAAAAAATTAGGATTTTCGTGGGTGATTGAGGAGATGAGAAAGTTTTAAAAGATTAGGGTTTTGGCTGACGAAAAATGCGGAGGATTTCAGTTCGAGGATCGAGAATCGAGCGAGGGAGAGAGTTGTTGGTCTTCGCTGATGAACGCGACGTTTTTTCCACTAGAGTTGTGGGTATTTCCTGATGGTGGCGTTTGATCTTCGCAATAGCGAAAAGAGAGAGGGGTGGGGAGAATCGCCGGTGAAGATGGAGAGAAGGAGAGAGAGAGCAGTGGTGATATGGCCCAAGTGAGGATATCAGGAGGGGAATTGGTGAAAAACTAACAGGCCTAAAAAAATCATATGGCCCAAGTCAGGAAATATATGGCCCAAGTGAGGGTTACAAAACGAAATTAACCGCTGCGGTTGGGAGAACTGCAACGGTTAATAGAAAACCGGATCGGTTTCTTGTTAACCGCTGCGTTCTCTAAGAACCGCAGCGGTTAATGTTGCCCAATTTCCCTCCGAAAATTTTGAGGATTTACCGCTTCGGTTCTCTTTGGCACCGCAGCAGTTGTGTTGTGACATATAGCGTTTTTTCCACTAGTGTCTTTACCATAAAAGGGAGACAACTTTCCTAAATGATGGGATGTTCCCCAATAGGGTTTCTTGTATGGGAAATCTCCAACATTATAAAAGCAGCAAGCCCAATCAATGAGCAGGTATTCAATTCTAACCTAACAAAATCAGAGCATCTCTCTCTACATTTACTCACTTTCTCTCTCTACTTCAATCTCAACTGACTTGAGCGTCGGAGGGGGGTTCCCGGAAAAACCCCCGGGCCAACTGTTTTGCAGGTCCTACGGTGACAAGACTCAGGATTTCAATCCAACTCGGGATTTTAGACTCTCCAACCACACTTCACTTCTTTGACTAGTTTCTAGGCAAAAACAGTTTGGCGTCGTCTGTGGGGACACTACATCTCAAAGTCACGTATCTAGAGCAACATGGCACCCCGAAGGGAAAAAACCCGGAACTCACTCACACTTCAGCCAACACCGATTCAATCCCAACAACTCAATGTACTTGTCGAATCACTCACCCTCGACAACGAGGGATCCACTCCTCGTAATTAAGAGTTGTCTATCCCTCCGGAACAATACCAGCCAGACCCACCACCCATAACTATGGCCGACATAGAGAGAATCGTCCAACAGCTGAATGCGAACATGCAACGGAGCCTGCTGGAGCTCGTAGCAGGAATTCCCCAGCTCAACCAAGGGGCACCTCAACATAGCCAGGGAGGAAATAGGGAACTGACCCAGGAAGAACCCCGTGCCTGGGCCGATCCCGATACTCACGTCATTAATCGGGGTGGGCAGCGAGTGGGAGGAGAAAGATCCCGACAAGCCAACTCCTATAGGACACCAGATTCGGACGCCCAACGGATCATTGAAGAAAATCGTAAACGCAAGCAGGAGCAGCATGCTCATAATATCATTAACAACAAGAGAAGGGCCAAATCAGGAGAAAACCCATCAAGAAGAGCAAGCCCAGTCTTGGACTCCCCGGAGGGGGCGGGAAGGAACCCCTCTCGGGTCCAAAAAGACAGGGGCTAAGGAAGAAGGTGACTCGGTACCCCCCATCACATGAGCCCCATCCTGGTGAACCGGGGGGTGCTTAACTTCATGACACCATTCAGCCGAGAGATCATGGATTCCCCGAATCCCAGTAAGGGAAAGGTCCCTCAAATCGAGTAGTACTTAGAAAGTACCGACCCTGATGACCACATGGCGGACTATAAGGCCCAAATGAGAGTGCAAACGGGTTGCGAAGCAGCCTGATGCAGATTTTTCCCAACAACGCTCAAAGGGCTGGCCCTCAGTTGGTTCTCGGGTCTGTCCCCGGGCATAATCAAGAACTTTTCATGACCCGAAGCACGTTTTCACCAACATTACATTGCCGGGCGTTGTCATAAGAAAACAAGCATCCATCTAATGTCAATCAAACAGCAAGAACATGAAAGCCTAGCTGACTACATTAAGTGATTCAACAAGGAACCCCTAAAGATCTCTGAGCTCCAAGATGCAGTAGCCTTCACCGCTCTGATGTTGGGGATTTGGCCGGGGAAGTTCAGATGGTCCTTAGCTGAGAACGAAGTCACCACATTCACCGAGGCCATGAGTTGGGTTTAGAAGTTCATTCAGGCCTCAGACATCTGCAAGCTGGTAGTTTAAAAGTCGAAGAAAAGGAAGGAACGGGAATCCAACAAGAACAGCAGGAACAACCAACAACTTCTCTCGAGAACTACGGACCATGGAAATGATCCTCGGTTCAACAAGAACCGACAGGACATCTACTTGGATCTGAAGTACAAGTCGGTATTGCCTTAACCCCCTCCTATAAAGACATCGAAAGAAAGAAAAGACCATCGATTATGGTGCGAATACTGATAAGTGGCTTCTAAGGCCGCTTTTATGGCCTCTTTCCACCCTAATTAAGCCCTTGTTTAGTCCATTTTTATGCTTATTTAGCTTAGCTTTGTTCAATGTTAGTGATTCTATTAGCTTTATGCAATTTGAGTCTTTTTTGGGAGTTGTAGGTTGTTTTCTCTTCATGCGAAGATTGAATGTTGTGAACACCATATGCTATGACTTGTTCTTATCTTCTTTTAGGTTCCGTAGCGGCCTAATCGAGATTGTCGAAGCTTGGAATGGCAAAAGGGAACCTTTGAATGGAGAAAGAGAGCTTCAAATAGCAAAGGAGGGTAGAAGCAGAGCCAGAGTTGGCGCTCCAGCCTCATGGAGCGGGAGCTCCGAGTTCCCCTGCATACAACCAATTCTGCCGAGGATTTGAAGCTGGCGCTCCAGCCTCATGGAGCGGGAGCTTCGACCTACTGCTGAATTATTTTCCACCATGCTCAGAGCTAGCGCTCCACATGTGGAGCGGGAGCTTCGACTGCTCAGAGCTCGCGCTCCACACATGGAGCGGGAGCTTCGACCTGCTGCTGAAATCTCTCCATTAAGTCCAGAGCTCGCGCTCCACGCATGGAGCGGGAGCTCTGAATGGTTCAGCTCCCGATTTTTTTCGCTGTTTGCCTTTACTTTAAGTTGTATTTGTGTGAGGTATAAATACCTTCTCTTAAGACATTTGAGGGCAAGCTTTTAATTCCAGAAAAGAGGATTCAAAGCAAGAGCACACTATTCTAGGTTAATTAGAGAGAGAAAAACACATCCTTAGGAGAGAGAAAGTTGTAACTCAACCTTTGTTCTTCATTTGAGCTCCGAGTTCCCCTGCATACAACCAATTCTGCCGAGGATTTGAAGCTGGCGCTCCAGCCTCATGGAGCGGGAGCTTCGACCTACTGCTGAATTATTTTCCACCATGCTCAGAGCTAGCGCTCCACATGTGGAGCGGCAGCTTCGACTGCTCAGAGCTCGCGCTCCACACATGGAGCGGGAGCTTCGACCTGCTGCTGAAATCTCTCCATTAAGTCCAGAGCTCGCGCTCCACGTATGGAGCGGGAGCTCTGAATGGTTCAGCTCCCGATTTTTTTCGCTGTTTGCCTTTACTTTAAGTTGTATTTGTGAGAGGTATAAATACCCTCTCTTAAGACATTTAAGGGCAAGCTTTTAATTCCAGAAAAGAGGATTCAAAGTAAGAGCACACTATTCTAGGTTAATTAGAGAGAGAAAAACACATCCTTAGGAGAGAGAAAGTTGTAACTCAACCTTTGTTCTTCATTTTTATCAATCAAAGCATCAATCTTTTGGTAATTTCTAGTCCCTAATCCTTATTTCCTAGCTTATCTTGGGTTATTTGTTTAGTTTTATGCTTGTTTAAATTAGTTTATACTTGCCTTGACTAGTCTTAGTAGTCTATTGTTCAAAGGTTCAATCTTTCTCGTTTTCACTAATCATGCTTAGTAGTTTTAGTATGTTTGCTCCTTTTATTGTTGCTTTTACTAGTCTTACTATGTTCTCTTCCTTCCTGGGCTAGATTTCTAGCTAGGGAATGGGGATAATGGGACTTTGTGATGATTTTGAATGATGTTTGGTTGGCTTTGGTGATTGTTCTTTTGATGCTCGAATCAAGGTATTTTATTGTAAAAGTATGAAACTTGATCACCTTTATGCTTAAATCTTGTGCTAATGTTGGGTTATGTGATAGCAAGCTTGATATTAGTGATGACTTGATGATGGGTAGACCACGACCTCAAAGGTGGGGTTGGGTAGGCGGTGTTTGAGAGGTGTGCGAGAGTGACCTCTTGATGTTGGACCAAGACCCTCAATAGATTTGATCCATTGCCCACCAAATGTTGTTGAAATCGTTGTTTTGAGTTCCACGATTCCCCCTCTCCCTAGTGTTCGTCTTATTGATTAATCACTCTTATTTTATTTTCCTTAGGTAGTCTAGTTGATAACCCAAACCCCTTTTCTTTTACTCCCGTCAATTGATTGCATCTCGAACTAAGTGTTAAACCCCTTGTTTCTCCGTGGATACGACCCCTTACTACGCTATACTACCTTATTAGGCTAGTTAGTTAGACTAGGGAGATTTTATTCTTGACCCGGAACCATAGGAAGTAACGACACCTAGGGGACCGATCAAGTTTTGGCGCCGTTGCCGGGGAAGCAACGTGTTGTTTAAACTTAGTTTATTGCCCATCAATTGCTTTTTATTTTCATTTTTGTTATTGTGTTGTCATTACTAACCGTGTGCTTAGCTTTGTTGAATGATAAGGAGATCTCAAGGTATTCCTACCACTCCTCTTGACCCGGAAATTGACCGTACTTTGAGGCAAGTTCGGAGGTTATTTGAACATCAAACCGAGGAAGAGGAAACATTTTTTGACTCCTCAAGTGAGGCAAGTGAAGCCATGGCCGAAGATGACAACCCTTATCAAGACTTTAGTAATCCGGAGGACTATGAGCACACCGGTGGCATTTTGCTTCCCACCACCACTACAAACTTCACTATTCATCCACAATATACACAAATGGTGCTTAGGGAGCAATTTTCCGGAGCCGCGCATGAGAATCCCATTGAGCATCTTGATAGATTCCTTGAGTTGTGCGCCATGGTCCAAACGAACAAAGTCACTCAAGAATACATCCGTATGTATCTCTTCCTGCAATCCTTAGCGGGAAAAGCTTATAGGTGGCTTAAGAATCTCAAACCAAACTCCTTGACGACTTGGAGGGCGGTGGCTAAAGCCTTCTTAAAGAAGTTTATATCGGAGGAGAAGACCGCGGAAATGAGAACGAAGATCTCCAATTTCCAACAAGAATCGGATGAGTCTCTAGGTGAAGCTTGGGAACGATTCAATGAGTACGTTAGAGCTTGCCCCCATCATGAGTATAGCGAGCCTCTACTTATTAGATTCTTCTATGATGCTCTTGATCCCATTAGTAGAGCCAATCTTGATGCGGGAGCCGGAGGCCAATTAAGGAAAGTTCCCCAAGCTCAACTTAAAGATACAATTGAGGATGTGGTTCGCAACTATTCATGGGGTGGTAAGAGAAGAAGTCAAGGAAGAGCTAATGGGAAATTCGAGCTTGACCAAGAGTCACTCAAAGCCTTCATGGAACAACTTCTTGACAAGAAGCTAGGGAAAGAACAAGCTTCTTCTTCCTCATCTCGGCATGTAAACTCATTCTCATGTGAAATTTGTGGGGGTACCAACCACGACACCTCTTATTGTGGTGGCAAGGACCCCGAGCATGTAGCGGCTATGTGTTATCTCAATAATCAAAGAGATCAAAGGGATAATTGGAGAGGCCTTAACTCCAATCTTAATCCGAGGTTCAATGACTATGGTGGACCAACCAATTTCCAAAATCAAGCGAACCAAGGAGCTCCTTATTTACATCCAAATGCTAGAAACAACTTCAACAAGCCCCTCCCACAAAATCAATTCTCAAACCAACCCCCAACCACCTTCCCAAACACTTCAAACCCCCAATGTGGTCCATCTCCGGACACCCTTCTTATCCTAGACAACATCAAAAACATTTCTCAACAATTTGAACAAAAGTTGAGCAATCTTGAGCGAAAAGTAGATCAAAAATTCCAAGAAACCACTTCTCACCAAAAGATCCTTGACAATCAAGTTGCCCAACTAGCCGAGAGGGTTTCTCAACTCTCAAATGAGAAGCTTCCCGGTCAACCTACTCCTAATCCCGCAAACCACCACCATGTGAAGGCCATCTCCCTAAGGTCCGGAAGATCCTATAAAGGACCTAAAGAGGTGCAACAAGAGGAGGATAAGGAGAAAGAAGGACAAGTTGTGGAGAAAGGAGAATATGAAATCCAAAAAGAAGGTGTTGAGAAGGAGAAAGAGGTTGAGGTAGAAAAGCAAGCATCAACAAATGTCCAACCATCAAGATTCGATCCTCCCCCACCATTTCCGGAAAGGATAGTTGAGAGAAAGTTGAATGACAAGTACAACAAGTTCATGAGCATGTTGAAAGGTCTTGAAATCAACATTCCCTTCCATGAGGCCATGTCACAAATGCCATCCTATGAAAAATTCCTCAAGGAACTTCTTTCCAACAAGAAAAAGCTCAATGAACAATGCATCACTCTTCCTCACCAAGTGAGTGCGCTTGTACAACGCCACTTGCCACCCAAGCAACGAGATCCGGGTAGCTTCACTCTTCCGATGACATTGGGAGATCTTGAGACCGAGGGAGCATTGGTCAACTTGGGTGCAAGTGTGAGCTTGATGCCCTTGTCCATTGCAAAGTTGCTCAAGTTTGAGATGGTGCCTTCAAGGAAAACAATTCAATTGGCCGACCGCTCGATTAAGCTACCTTGTGGAGAACTTGAAGATATACCAATTCGAGTTGGTAATATCTTTGTGCCTTGTGATTTTGTTGTAATGGATATGGAGGAGGACCCTCATACTCCTCTTATCCTTGGGAGAGAGGCTCTTAAAACAATGGGAGCCGTGATTAATTGCAAGAACAACACGATCACTTGTGAGGTGGCCGATGAAAGAGTTGTGTTTGAGTTTTCGAAAACCTTGAAGCAACCTATGGTGGAGAAGGTGTGGAGAGTAGACTTGGTGGAGTCAGAGAGTGTTAATTATGAGGGGATGGACAAATCAAGAGAGGCCATGGAGATTGAAACCCAACTTGATGAATCTCATACGGATGCCCAAGAAAACAAAGATGAGCTCCCATTGATCCAAACCATGGCCAAGGGGGAGAGTTCCAAGCCTCCTACCAAGTTGTTGGGAAAAGATCGTGACTTCAAGGTTGGCGACAAAGTTCTCTTATTCAATTCACGCCTCCGTCTCTTCCCTGGAAAGTTGAAGTCTAAGTGGTCCGGTCCATTCTCTATCACCAAGGTCACTCCTTATGGCTCGTTTGAATTGGAAGGTGAAGATGGAGCTCGGTTCATGGTAAATGGCCAATGAATCAAGAAGTATTTCGATAAGGAACAAATTAGAAAACTTGGTTGTTTGATGCTCGAGTCGGTCCCAACCGACTCGTCCCCCGAAGCCATTTGAGGAAGATGAAGAGGTCTAGCTTAAGACCATAAATCAAGCTCCTTTGTATATATTATTTATATTTTGTTATTGTCGAACTTTGATTTAGATTTTGTTTTAGTGGATTGAAAAATCCGGAGGATTTTTTTTCCCAAGGGAGGGGTGGATATTAGTTTGATTGAGAAATACGAGGCACGGCTTCTCGGCTCATCTAACCAATAGTTGAGTTGAGTTTTAAGCAAAGTCTTACATCTCACTTTGGGCTAATTTAAACCCCCATAGGGTTTGGTTTGTTGTGTATGTGTGCAGGAAAAGAGAAAAAGGAAATCGGCTAAGTATTGGGATCAGAGCTCCCGCTCCAGATATATGGAGCGCCCGCTCTAAATACCACCCCTCAATATGAAGAATGCCGAAAACTTGAAGCCCCCGCTCAAGCTATATGGAGCGCCCGCCCCATCAAAAAGAGAAAAAAATTGATCAAGTGTTGGATTCAGAGCTCCCGCTCCAAACATTGGAGCGCCCGCTCTGAATGGTGGAGGCAAATGCCGATATTTTGAAGCCCCCGCTCCAAACATTGGAGCGCCCGCTCTAATGCTGAAGGCAATGCAATTGCCGAGATTTTGAAGCGCCCGCTCCACACAATTGGAGCGCCCGCTCTGGTCAAAGCGCCTGCTCTGAATGGTGGAGCGGGAGCTTCGAGCGATTTTTTTGAAAAAAATTATTCAGCGCCTGTCAGAGCGCCCGCTCTGAATGGTGGAGCGGGAGCTTCGAGCGCCTGTTTTGAAAAAATAAGCACGCACAAACCCTTGTTCTTTCTCTCACTCAAACCCTCAAACCCTCACTCTCCCCTCAAACCACTCTCACTCCTCCCAAACCCTCCACAAATCACCCTCATTCATCTCAAAAACACCCAAAACATTCCCCATTCTCACTTCTATTCCAAATTTCCCACTTCAAACTCAACTCTTAGCATCAATTCGGGGTTTTTGCTCGGGCCACTTCGGATTCCACTCGGGTTTACTCTCCTTTGCACAGCAAGAAGAAGGATTTGGTTCTAATTGTGGTAAAATCTCTCTTAATCAAGTTCATTTTGCTTATTTTTGAGTATTTGTGCTTGATTTTGTTAGGGTTTCCTTTGGAACTTTTGTGTTTAGATGAAATTAGGTGTTTTGGCTTGAGTTTGTGCTTGAAGTTGATTAATTGGTGATTGTGGTGGTGTTATTGTTGAGTATTTGTGTAAATTTTTGGAGCCACTGTGGAGTTTTTGTGGTTGTTGAGGAAAATCCTTGGATTCTACAACCCTTGGGTATTGTTGGTCATTTTTGTTGGTTGAGTTTGTTGTTGTTGGTGATTCTTGTTGTTGACTATTGTGTTTTATACCGGCGTAATGGGTTCGAAAAGACCTCGCACTAGCTCCTCACCTTCCTACAGTGTGAACCTTACCAAACCCGAACACAAAGCCAAGTTTCGTGAGCTTGAGAAGAGGGAGGTGAAACAAACCCTTTTCTATGATCATATAACTTGTTTCCACCTCAGAATAGATGATAAAGTGTGCGACCTTGCCCGTACACTCGTTTTTGCCCCGTTCCTTAAAAACCAAATCCCAAATGATTGGATCACCACAGAGAAGACCTATAACCACCCCACACAACCTCCCCTCACCTACCGCACTCTAACTCTAGAATTCTTAGCTAGCTTTGAATTCAAGAGAACATCTACGGAGGCAGGGGATGCCTTTGAGATTAAATTGAGGTTGTTCAACCACCAACACACCATGAGCCTCGCAGAGTTTAATTAGTGTTTTTGTTGGGATCCTAGAGCAGAGGTGTATGATTGTTCTAGGGATGGTATTGAAGGCTATGACATGCAAGCCTGGTGGAAGAGGATAACTGATGGGTCTAGGGACTTCCTCTCTAACTCATCAAAAGCCTCAGAAATCCATCATGGCGCATTGAGGTATTTCCATAGGATGTTGGTGTATTGTTTCTTCTCCCGGCAAGATCTTGGAAAAATGAGCGACCAAGAACTTCATTTGCTATGGAGAGCAAGTGAAGGAAGAAGGTTGCTAGATCAAAATAACCCGGCCGATAAAGTCAACTTGGTTTTCTTGCTTGCCACGAGGATGCTCACCATCAAGCAAGACACAAGAATGAAAGGGCCCATCCAATTGGGAGGGATGGTGACATGGCTTGCCTATAATCTCGGGTACAAAGAGCAACTTGTCAAGATGGAGCCGGAGTGCTATGGGTCGGCTCTAAACTTTGATCACCTCAAGAACATGAAATTCACCAAAGAGACATCAAAAGCTACCTTTTGGTTGATCAAGGGAGCAATATGGTGCAAGATCCCAAATAGATTCATGACCGAACCCCCAGCAAACACCCCAAATCCATGGAGGGTCCCATTTGAGGAGATTGATGCTTCGGAGCTTGATCCGAATGAGATTGAAAGAAGAAACCGAGCAAGGCAACAACATCAACAGCAACATCAACGACAACAACAAGGCCAACCAATCCCGCAACGAGTGGAGCACGAACGTCACCCCTCCCATGAGGAGGGAGGTATGAGCCACTCTTACCCTTCTAGTTTTAACATCGAACATGCTTTTCATAACTTAAGTTTGCAAGTGGGCCAATTGGAGGCCAACAACCAGGGGATGGCGCTCCAAAATTCTTTGCTTTTCAACCATTTTGTGGAGCAAGGGCAAATCGCCCCGCCAGTTAACCATCCCTATTGGCCTCCACAACTAGGGCCAGTGCCAAGTTGGGGAGAGGAGCACATTGATGGCACTCCTCGTGAGCCAGTCTACCCCTATTGGCAGGGTCCATCCTCCCAAGTTAGGGAGTGGCGCACTTTTCCCCCATATGACTATACCCAGCCCGGGGGGTGTGACTATTTCGGCAACCCCGCTTATAAATACATCCCACCGGAACATAGCCATGACCCATCCTTTACGGGGTACTCGGGTTTTCCTCCTAACTTTTACGGCGGTTGGGAACCCCATGGTCCCCCCTTGCGTGAGGATGGGACCCCGATCGATCTTGCTTGTGATTGGCGCCGCCCCGATGAGGGCGGGCCAAGTGGATCTTAGTTCGCCCCATGACTCGCCCCTCCTCCCCTCTTTTTCTCTATTCCTTGGTCTTACCGAGGTCGGTTTTCCATTCAAGTTGGGGGAGTGTACTTTGCATTGTTTTTGATGTAGGGGCGCAATTTTAGGGGTCATGGCTCGGGGGAATTGCAATCTTAAGGAATTGTTGAGCTATGTGTTAAGCTAGATTTTTTTTTCTTTACCCTTTGTATATACTTTTGTTGGAACTAATCTTTCTTTTGAGTTGATGACCTTTCATAGCAAGCATCCGGGGATGAAGTCAAGGTGAGAAGAGCATTGCTTCGGATATTGCATTTGGCCTTTATTGCTTCAATGATGGGTGAGATCGTTCCAACTCCCTTTTAGTTACTTGTTTGCTTAGTTCTAGGATAGTTTAGGAAAGATGATGATCGTTCGAGGTTCCTTGGCTTTAATTTTACATTGGTAGTTATGAACACCACCTGGGTTTAAGTGCAAAATTTGATTGATAGTGTTGGTTATGTGCCATTACCTACTTACTTTCATCTCTTGAAAAATAAAAAAAAAAAAATTAGAGAAAAAGAAAGAAAATCCAAAATAATTCTTTTATTGCTATGTTTTCGAATAAGTTTGGGGGAACCTTATCCCTAAATGGTTGAATATGTTTTGTGATGCATGGTTATTTAGCTCTTTCGCTCCTACTAAAGCTTCACTATATTAGGATTGAGCACCACTATCCAAATTTATTCACACCCTTTACCCCTAGCCTACGTTTCCACCCTTAAAAAGTCCTTTTGACCTTAGAGGGTTGAGTCATTGTCGGTGGTGGAAGATTGGAATCAAGCCTATTGAGCGAGTATGCTATGTCGAGATGTCGAGTAACCTTCTCCTGTTCTATTTCTTATTACATTTCATCGGCTCCATTCTTCGGAGTTTAGAGAAGCTACCTTGAATGGCGAATTTGAAACTAGTTGAGAGAACGCGGTATGTATGGTTGTAGAATTTGAGGAAATGTGCTCTATCTAGTTCTCTATGCTTAGTGTATGGTATGTTTTAATCAACCTATGGACATCTTTGAGCATGCTTACTTTTAATGTCTAGAAATTCTTGCATCCATTTGCGCTTGCTTCTCGCCAAAATCTCACTTAAGAGCACCATTTTATTTTCTTTGGTTTATTTATTTTTGATTTGCCTTGGATTCTAAGATCTAGAGTTATGGGTCAAACTCTTAGAAAACCCTTACGAGAGCACACTCGTCCTCCTTGGCGACTTTGAGGTTTAAAGGGCTTGTCATTTACGCTAAAATTGACCGTGATTCCTACGAAAGTGAGTTAGTGTACAGACTTTAATGCTTTCTCTCCATTCGAGGACGAACAAAGGACTTAGTCTGGGGGAGTTTGATAAGTGGCTTTTAAGGCCGCTTTCCACCCTAATTAAGCCCTTGTTTAGTCCATTTTTATGCTTATTTAGCTTAGCTTTGTTCAATGTTAGTGATTCTATTAGCTTTATGTAATTTGAGTCTTTTTTGGGAGTTGTAGGTTGTTTTCTCTTCATGCGAAGATTGAATGTTGTGAACACCCTATGCTATGACTTGTTCTTATCTTCTTTTAGGTTCCGTAGCGGCCTAATCGAGATTGTCGAAGCTTGGAATGGCAAAGGGAACCTTTGGATGGAGAAAGAGAGCTTCAAATAGCAAAGGAGGGTAGAAGCAGAGCCAGAACTGGCGCTCCAGCCTCATGGAGCGGGAGCTCCGAGTTCCCCTGCATACAACCAATTATGCCGAGGATTTGAAGCTGGCGCTCCAGCCTCATGGAGCGGGAGCTTCGACCTGCTGCTGAATTATTTTCCACCATGCTCAGAGCTAGCGCTCCACATGTGGAGCGGGAGCTTCGACTGCTCAGAGCTCGCGCTCCACACATGGAGCGGGAGCTTCGACCTACTGCTGAAATATCTCCATTAAGTCCAGAGCTCGCGCTCCACGCATGGAGCGGGAGCTCTGAATGGTTCAGCTCCCGATTTTTTTCGCTGTTTGCCTTTACTTTAAGTTGTATTTGTGAGAAGTATAAATACCCTCTCTTAAGACATTTTAGGGCAAGCTTTTAATTCCAGAAAAGAGGATTCAAAGCAAGAGCATACTATTCTAGGTTAATTAGAGAGAGAAAAACACATTCTTAGGAGAAAGAAAGTTGTAACTCAACCTTTGTTCTTCATTTTTATCAATCAAAGCATCAATCTTTTGGTAATTTCTAGTCCCTAATCCTTATTTCCTAGCTTATCTTGGGTTATTTGTTTAGTTTTATGCTTGTTTAAATTAGTTTATACTTGCCTTGACTAGTCTTAGTAGTCTATTGTTCAAAGGTTCAATCTTTCTCGTTTTCACTAATCATGCTTAGTAGTTTTAGTATGCTTGCTCCTTTTATTGTTGCTTTTACTAGTCTTACTATGTTCTCTTACTTCCTGGGCTAGATTTCTAGCTAGGGAAGGGGGATAATGGGACTTTGTGATGATTTTGAATGATGTTTGGTTGGCATTGGTGATTGTTCTTTTGATGCTCGAATCAAGGTATTTTATTGTAAAAGTATGAAACTTGATCACCTTTATGCTTAAATCTTGTGCTAATGTTGGGTTATGTCAGAGCAAGCGTGATATTAGTGATGACTTGATGATGGGTAGACCACGACCTCAAAGGCGAGGTTGGGTAGGCGGTGTTGAGAGGTGTGCGAGAGTGACCTCTTGATGTTGGACCAAGACCCTCAATAGATTTGATCCATTGCCCACCAAATGTTGTTGAAATCGTTGTTGTGAGTTCCATGATTCGCCCTCTCCCTAGTGTTCGTCTTATTGATTAATCACTCTTATTTTATTTTCCTTAGGTAGTCTAGTTGATAACCCAAACCCCTTTTCTTTTACTCCCGTCAATTGATTGCATCTCGAACTAAGTGTTAAACCCCTTGTTTCTCCGTGGATACGACCCCTTACTACGCTATACTACCTTATTAGGCTAGTTAGTTAGACTAGGGAGATTTTATTCTTGACCCGGAACCATAGGAAGTAACGACACCTAGGGGACCGATCAAGTACCACCGAGAGTGTGGACATACCACCAAAGACTGTCGGGCATTGAAGAAAGCCTTAGATCACCTTGTTGATCAAGGAAAGTTGAATAGGTATATCTTACATTTCTGGGAAGATAAGGGAAAGGAGAAAGAAGCGAGAGATGACAGGGATAACACCGAGGGATACATTGGAGTAATTGCATAAGGTCATGCCTCGGGCGGCCTAACTGGTCGAGCCCGCAAGGCCCATCTCCAGGCCATCAAGCATCATGTTTTGGAAATCTACTCGACAGGAGCAGGGTGCCCTGTCATGACATTTGGGAAGCCCGACCGGCTCATCCATACGCCTCATGACGACCCCCTCGGCATAGAGATGAAGGTTGCTGACTCTCGGGTTAGGAGGATCTTAGTGGACAGTGGTTCGTCGGTAGACATAATCACTCTAGATTGTTTGCAGGAGCTTAAGTACACCGAGGAGGAAATCATCCCGAGCAGCCAGTCGCTGATAGGTTTTCGGGGAGGATCCGTGTACCCCATGGGATACATGAAGCTGGCAGTAAGACTCGGGAAGAGAGGAAAAGGAAAAACCCTGCCAGTTAACTTCCTGGTGGTAGACACTCCATTGCCCTACAACACTATCATGGGTAGCCCACCATGAACAAGAGCAAAGCAGTTATTTCGGTATATCAGCTACTCATGCAATATGAAACAGACGACGGTCAAATTGGGATTTCTACGGTGACTAGCAAACAGCAAGGGAGGGCTACACAAATACTTTCAAGAAAACAACTGGGCCAGAGGAAGAGCGCCCTAAGAAAAGAAAGAGAGAAGATCCCGAGGATAATCCCAACTGCCTCATGATCTATCTATCAGAGAACCCAAAGGTGTACAACCAACCCCAACCAATCAAGGATGATGAGGAAATAACCATCAATAGAGACCTCGGGCACAAACTGAGGATCGAAACAAACATCAGCTCCAAGTTGAGAGAAAGGTTGATCCAAACCCTTCAGGATCACAGAAATGTATTTGCATAGTCTACTTCTGACATACAAGGTCTGGACCCAAGCTTCGCATGCCACGAACTGAATATCAAAGAGGGGTTTCGACCTATCAAGCAAAAACTCAGGCACCAGGGGCCCGAGAGAAATGCAGCGGCAGCAGTAGAAGTGAAGAAACTGTTGGAAGCTGGGATTATAGAAGAATACCAATATACAGAATGGCTGGCCACTGTTGCCCTAGCGAAAAAGGCTTGTGGAGCTTAGCGCATATGCGTCGACTTCACCGACCTAAACAAATCATGTCCCAAGGAAAACCACCCCTTGCCAAAAATCAATAGATTGGTCGATTCAACTGCAGGCCACGAGTTACTCAGCTTCATGGATGACAATGCGGGATATCATCAAATTTCGATGGCAGAAAAGGACTGAGTGCACACAATGCTCGTTACATCCCAAGGCGTGTACTGCTACAAAATGATGCCCTTTAGGCTAAAAAACGCAGGGGCTACCTACCAACATACCATCAACAAGGTCTTTGAGGAGCAACTCAGATGGAACATAGAAGTTTATGTTGACGACATGATGGTCAAAAGCAAGAAGGAAGATGATCACATAAGTGATTTAGACAAGACACTCGGCACTCTGCGGCTACATGGTATGAAGTTGAACCCGAAGAAGTGTGTATTCGGAGTAAAAGGAGGTAAATACCTCGGGTTCTTGGTGGATAAAAAAGGAATTGAGGCTAACCTGATAAAATCAACATCGTGCTTAACATGTGTTCGCCCATAAATACAAGGGAAGTCCAAAGGCTGACGGGGTGTTTAGCAGCACTCGGTCGCTTCCTAACTCGCTCAAAGGACAAAAGCCTATTATTTTTCAGAGCATTGAAAAGGAAGGAATTCGAGTAGGATGACAAAGCAGAACAAGCCTCTCAACAATTGAAACAGCATTTGGCAACATTGCCCAAACTCATATCTCCCTTGTCGGGGGAGACACTTCACATCTATCTGTCAGCTTTAAAGTATGTCCTTAACGTAGTGCTCGTGGCTGAAAGAGATGGAGCCCAACACCCTGTGTACTTCATCAGCCACACATACAAAGGAGCTGAAGCACGGTATAGCCAGATTAAAAAGATGGTCTTTGCGTTGGTAATGGCAAGCAGAAAATTAAAACCATATTTTCAAGCGCGTGCCATTAAGGTCCTAACCGGACAACCCAAAGTGATTGAGAGCAGAAATCATTCAAATCGGATGGCCGAGTAGGCAGATCAACTGGCGGACTTCGGGTTGGAATATGAATCCCGACTAGCAATCAAGGCACAGGCTTTGGCCGACTTCATTAGTGAATGCAACTCTCAACCCTTCAGCATTCAGGAAAGAGAGTCGTGGGAATTACAAGTTGACAGGTCAGCCACAAAAACCAGCAGTGGAGCAGGGTTCGTGATTGATTTCCTCGCGTCAAGTTTGATTTCCTCGTGTCAAACAATGAAGCTAAATACGAAGCCCTGATTCTTGGGCTCCAAATTTAAATCAACTCGGGAGCCCAAGCTGTAACGGCCAAGTCTGACTCACAATTGATAGTCAGACAGGTCTCAGGGGAATATGAGGCTAAGGAAGGCAATATGAGGATGTACCTCGGTAAAATTCGAGAGCTGATTGAGAAGTTGTCTCTGTTCAACATACACCACTTCCCGAGATCTGAAAATCAATAAGCGAACGCTCTGGCTCGAATGACAAGTACAGCTGAAGGCCTAACTCCTCGGACTATCATATGGGAAGTCCTGAACCAACTAAGCATCAATTCACTACAGGTACACACGATTAACTAAACAGACACATGGATGGAGGACATAATTGGCTTCTGAGATATAGGATATTACCTGAGGGAGAAAAAGAGGCCGAGAATTTAATGAAGAAGGCGGGACGGTTCATTTGGCATGAAGGCCACTTATACAAGAAATCCTATACGCACCCCCTACTTAAGTGCGTCACTCCCTTCGAAGGAAATTACATTCTCCGAGAAATCCACGAAGGAGCTTGCAATAGCCACCAGGGGGGCAGAACTACAGCCGGGAAAGCTCTAAGAGCTGGATACTATTGGCCTACCCTCAAGCATGATGCCACAAAGTTGGTGAAGAAGTGCCCCAACTGCCAGCTCCATGGAGATATCCCTTGGGCTCCAACCAATCCTTTATCAACCATACAAGTAGTACTACCATTCAACAAATGGGGGATGGACTTGATAGGGCCATTTCCCATAGCTTCGGGGCAGAGAACATTCCTACTAGTGGCCATTGATCACTTCACCAAATGGGTCGAAGTAGAGCCACTAGCCTCTATAACAGACAAACAAGTACAAAACTTCATATGGAAGAACCTTATCACACGCTTCGGGATCCTCAGAACCCTCGTCTCTGACAACAGGAGACAATTTAACAGCTGCCCTACTAGGGACTACTGCTCAAGGTTCGGGATCCAGACAAGGTTCTCGGCCGTCTCCCGACCCTAGACAAACAGTCAAGCTGAGGCCGCCAACAAAGTCGTGTTGAACGGGATTAAGAACTCACTAGAGGGAGCCAAGGGATCCTAGATTGATGACCTTCCGGGAGTACTCTGATCAGCGAGGACTACGGTTAAGGAAGCAACGGGCCACTCACCCTTCAGTTTGGTCTATTACAGCGAAGCTGTCCTCCCAGTTGAAGTCAGGATACCCTCCCCAAGGATGACTTTCTATGATTATGAAGAAAATGAGGAAGAAAAGAAGACCAACCTTGACCTAATTCCCGAATCCCGAGGAAACTCCCTACTAAAGTCTATAAGCAACAAACAGCGCATAGTTAGGCAATTCGACCTCAGGGTTAAAGCGAGGGCCATTCATGGTGGCGACTGGGTGGTCAGGAAAGTTGAAGCCACGGGATTGGCACACCTAAAAGGGAAGCTCGGGCCCAAATAGGATGGACCTAACAGAGTAACCCAAGTAATAAAGCCGGGGACTTACCGACTTGAGTCACCTGAGGGGATCCCTTTATCCCGAACCTGGAATGCAGACAACCTGGAGAAGTATCATATTTGCTTTTAGCTATGATGTAACTTGGCCACACTTGAGGCATTCTTTTTGTGATTTTGCCACACTTGAGCCACATTTTGTAAGATAGGCCACACATGAGCCTTTATTTTGTCAGGCCACACTTGAGCCTCTATTTTAACTTGTATGACACAACTTGGAGCAGACAGTTGTACCCCATAGAGTTGGTGGTTATTCAAGGACATGAATGAAAAGTTTAGCATATTTCGGTAAGTTTTTAACTCGGGTTATAACAGTTGCATCCAACAAGATAAATAACTTGGGACATTTGCAAACAGAGCGAGAAATTATCGCAACTTAATTCCATTGATTAAAAAGGAAAATACAGCCTAGAGATCCCGAGAACATAACTCACTGGGATCACAAGGAAGTTCTAATACAATGAATTACAAAAGCATAAAGGCTAAACATCAGCGGCCTTAGTCGGGGAATCTTCAGAACTGGCATCCACTTCCTCGTCCGAGATCTCAGCATCAGCCTCGAACGAACCATGGCCCTCGTCCTCACCCTCATCAGGAAGCTTCTCGCCGTCCACGGGAGTCTCAGACTAAGCACCCTCGAGAACAGTCGGAGCAGACCCGGGGGTCACGCCCTAGACTCGGGACATACCAGGGGTCTGAGAGGCCTCCCCACTAGGTTTCTCCTCCAAGGAGATTCGTCGGTCGAATTCAGCTTCCACGGCGTCCCATTCTAAGGAAGCATAAGACTCAGTCATGATACCCCTGAGACGCTCTTTTGTCTCTCGAGTTCCAAGGAGATAGGAGGCTGAGGCCATCCTACCCAGATAATTGAGTCCCTCGGGAGAGCTTTTCCAATGGGACAACCATTCTTCTTGAGCCTTCAGGAGCTTAGCCTCAGCCTTTTTCAACTTGTGTCGAGAGGATTTATACTTCTTGACGGCCCCATCCAGCTGAAGTTGGAGGTCATTAGCAGTTTTTTAAGCCTCATTGCGCTCAATGAGAGCAGCATTAAGCTAGGACCGAATCTTCTTGTTGCTATCCCTCAGGGTAGTAACCTCATTCACCGCCTTGCTGGCCTCCTCGAAGGTTGCCTTCTGAGAGTCCAACTTGGTGTTCAGCTTCTGTATCTCGGCATCGTTGGACGACGCCTTGGCCAGTAGCCCTTCAATCTCCTTTTTGAGGGATGCTATTTCATCCTCAAGCTGCACACGACGACTGATCACCAAAGTCATCCGGATGGAAGTCTGCAAGAGAGGTGGGGTTAGTACAACTAATGCATGAAAACGTAAAGCCAAGTCGGGGTAGCCGCTTACCTCCAACCAAGACTCATAAAGACTCTTCAAAACCAAGGGCCAGGAGGGCCTCGTCATCGGCGTCGGTATAGATCTCCCGAACCGCGTGGCACACTCGTGCCAACATCTAGGTACGGTTAGTTTCGGTGAAAGGAACACCAGCACCGATCTGATCAGCCTTTGTCCTTTTAGACTGAGGCTCATCCACCGCAACCATTTCAAGAAGGGAAACATTCTCCCCCGACTCCCTCTTGGAGGCCACATAGACCCCAGAGGAAGCTTTCTCAAAGGCCTTGGAATTTGTCAGTTTTTCCAAGGCTAAAGCATGTTTAGTCTGTTCTTTCAGCTTTCGGGAAGGGGCATGCACCTTCCTCGGCTTTTTGGCCACGATATCCTGTCAGGGAACCCAAGTAAGCATTGGAGAAAACAATTAGATCAAAAGTACATAACATAAATACTTACTCTCGGGGGGGAATAGTCATCATCTCTCCCTCCAGCTCAGCTAGCAGGTTCAAGGCTAAAGTAGTGTGGTTAGTAAATCTCTTGGCCATCTCGGATTCCGAGCGATGACGGGCAACAACTGCAAGGAGAAAAAGGTCAAAACACTTAGTGCAAAACAACAATCATAAAAAGGAATTTTAGTCGGGATTATCCTCGTCACAGCTGCGGCTTATGCCCGCCGCTGCCAAGAACATTTCGTACCGTATCTCGTGGCGAGTAGGCAACCAGAATATAGGGACAAAGGAAAGGGCCCCAGTGAACGTCTTCGGCATCATAGAGAAGTACACTCCAGCGATCGCCTCCTCCTGAGACATATGGGGGACCGTTTAATGATGACCAAAGCAGGTCCCCCTTCTATGGGAAGTGTCAGTATCCCCCAATTACTGTTGGAAGATATGTGAAGGAAGTTCCTCCTAAAGCCCTCTTGGTTAGAAGGGGGATCGCGGACAACTTTGTAGCCGGCGCGCATTGAAAACGGAACCACCCGGGACCGTGCCTGTAAGCAGGGCCTAACATGAGGGTGAACATGTTCCGCCAAAGATGCAAACTCGGGGGAACCCCGAGAGAGTGGCACATGGCCACATAGCCATTTATTGTTAGCCAGTTGTTAGGTAAGAGCTCGGTAAGAATCAGGCCATATGCATTAAGGAGCTCCCTAATGAATGGATGCAAAGGAAATCGGAGGCCTATTTGTAGGATCTGATGGTAAACCGAACGCATCCCACCGGGGCAGAAAGAACAGTGTCAGTATGCTTCGCACGAACCACGAAGAAAGGGTCCTGAATCTAAAATTTGATCCCGACATGCTTAGAGTTCCTCTCCATGAATTTCATAAACAAAGGGTCGGGGTAGTAAGTATGAGGGCCACCCTCAGGGTCTAATGGAGGATAATCTTGGCCTGAGTTGCTTGAGCCTTCATCAATCTCCTCGGATACCATCACTACACCATCAGAAATGTATTTGTCTAAGTAACTACTACTACATGGTTTATGGGCGACCGACATATCCCAAGGACCCCAGATTACCCCCTCGTCCTCTTCTATTAGAGAATCCGAAGGGCTAGACAAGGGGACCGCCTCGGGAATAGACAAATGGTCCTGGCAGGGTACCCGTGTACTAACTAGAAAGCCATACACTCCACGTATCTCCTTAGAAAATCTATACGGAGAGGAGGCGAGAGTACTCGACTCCGACTCGAGATCCGTCCTAGGAGGGTCGATCTATCCTTAAAACAATAAGGAAACACAATGCTATTAAGAAAAGCGTACCTTCTCGGGATAATAACTCGGATTCGGGACTGGATCAAGTGCACAGAAGCTCGAACAAGGAACAGGAAGTAGAGAATTCTAGAGAGATGAAATATTAGAGAGAGAAATTTAGAAAAGCACAAATGATTTAGGAGTACTGAAAATGAAGACTCCCCCCTATATAGACCATTGACCCTCTCCGTGTCACGACAACCTCTGCACTCCTTTCACGGGCCTTAAAATCCTCCCAACAAGGGGCCTCCTAGCCCAACCTCAGCTAAAAAGAGATCAAGTCTATTACGACTTGGGCCCAAAAACCAAGGCCCAATAACAAGTCAACGGTACAAGGTCAATGGTCAACGACTAGCATCTCGAAACACTTTGACTCAAGACTCAGCTCAGCTCAAAAGATCGCCCTACTCGGGGTTCAGCCCACCTAATGGCATTAGCCAAAAACTGGCTAAGTATATTCAGTATGTCCCAACTCGGGAACAGAGGAGCGTCGTTCGCTCCCCGAGTTGAAGCATCACTCTCAGCATGGCCCTAGGAGGCTCAGCACCTAGCCAATACTAGGCTAAGTGCACCTACGCCCAACTCGGGATCACCATAGGCGCCTCATTGGCCCCCCGAGTTGGAGCACGACCCTCTCGGCCTTGCCAGGCGGCTCAGCACTTAGCCAACACTTGGCTAAGTGCACCTACACCCAACTCGGGATCACCATAAGCACGTCATTGGCCCTCCGAGTTGGTGCACGACCCTCTTGGCCTTGCCAGGGGGATCCGCACTTAGCCAATCTTTAGGCAAAATGCACCTACACCCAACTCGGGATCACCATAGGCGCCTCATTGGCCCCAGAGTTAGTGCATGACCCTCTCGGCCTTGCTAGGAGGCTCAGCACTTAGCCAATATTTAGCTAAGTACTCAACACCCAACTCGGGATTATTACAAAGACCTTATCGGCCGCTCGAGTTGGTGCATGACCCTCTCGACCTTAGGGGGCTCAACACTTACCCCATATTTGGCTAAGTACCTTAACACCCAACTCGGGATTATTACAAAGGGCTCATTATCCATAACCCACTCGGCCTTGCCAGGGGGCTCAGTACTTTGCCAATATTTGGCTAAGTACCTCAACACCCAACCCGGGATTATTACAAAGCGCTCATTAGCCCTGGAGTTGGTGCATAACCCACTCGACCATGCTAGGGGGGCTAAGGACTTAGCCAATATTTGGCTAAGTACCTCAACACCCAACTCGGAATTATTACAAAGGGCTCATTAGCCCTCCAATTGGTGCATAACCCACTCTGCCTTGCCAGGGGGCTCAATACTTTGCCAATATTTGGCTAAGCACCTCAACACCCAACTCAAGATTATTACAAAGGGCTCATTAGCCTCCGAATTAGTGCATAACCCACTCGGCCTTGCCAGGGGGTTCAATACTTTGCCAATATTTGGCTAAGTACCTCAACACCCAACTCGGGATTATTACAAAGGGCTCATTAGCCCCCTAGTTGGTGCATAACCAATTCGGCCTTGCCAGGGGCCTCAGTACTTCACCAATATTTCGCTAGGTACCTCAACACCCAACTCGGGTTTATTACAATGGGCTCTTTAGCCCCCCCCATATTGGTGCATAACCCACTCTGTAACACCCCCGCCAACCCGAACCCTTTTTCATTTAATAAAACTCGAGATGGGGGAAAATCCACGAGGGTTCGAATCAACGGGCGTGCTACCGCCGCACTTATCTCCTTGGAAATAAATGCAAGGCTAGATTAAAGCATACTAAATTCAAATAAATTAATCCTTACAACCAAGTAAATCATTCATTAAATATTACTAATTACTTAAGTGTTTCAGAGTTCCAGCGTAAGCTAAAACATAAGCTAAGTGGATGACAACTCTAAATGATCTCCCTTTTGTTCCCTCGTCGATCACCCACCTACACAAATGCATTGAAAAGAAACAAGAAAGACAAGCTCCCAAAAATCAGAAAAACTGAGTAATTCCAACTCAATCCCGTAAAATACTTAAGTTGAAAATATATTGTAAAATAGTAGGTTAATAGGGTTGAAAAGCATAGCACACATACACGTATATATACAATGAATAATCGCATAATTAATTCAATTAATCCAATTATTTAAGGAGAGGAAAGAGAACGTCGGTAAGCCGGGGTCAATCCCCTGTCACCACTTACTTCAACATTGTTGGTCGGGGTCAATCCCCTGTAACCACCTACGGATAACATAGTGGTCATAATAACAGAGTCCCTAGTGTGCACACCCCTTCTACTTGGATCACAACAAGATAGAAGGAAGACAGTAACAGAATAATCAGCATAGTAATCAGAGAACCTGTAGGGGCCGCTGAACCTCTCATACAGGGCAACTTGTTCATCATTTCCCTCCGATATTTCACTTTACGTGATTAACATCTTTTAATTCAAGTCATCACATAAATCACGTACATAATTACGTCATCGTTGTTCAATCCAGTGTGAATATATTTCATCCATCAAAATCTCAATCCATTCATAGCGGTTTCAATAACTCATTTCACAACCGTCACTTGAGTTCATTTATCACTTCAGATTCATAATCATTTCATTATCACAAGTTCTTACTAATTCCAACTTTCATAAAATTTCAATAATAATAATAATAATAATAACGGTAATAATGATAACAATAATAATAATAATAATAATAATAATAATAATAATAATAATAATAATAATAATAATAATAATAATAATAATAATAATAATAATAATAATAATAATAATAATAATAATAATAATAATAATAATAATAATAATAACCATAACATTACTAAATGACATTAAACGGTTATTATAATAAACATATTTGTCATATCGTATATCATCCATAGTCATGATTCATAATCGAAATCGATAGTCGTCCATTTTGTCATTCGTTTTCATAATCCGCATTAAGTCGATAATCCATAATTATAGTCCATACTTATACATATATATACATATACATATATATACATATATATATATATACATATATATATATATATACATATATATATATATATTATATAAGCACATAATAATCACATAATCAATTCGTTTTACACTAACGGGATCTATGTTTAGATGGACATCGGAGATTACCTCGTGACGCGTGCCCAAAAGTTAGATTCACGAACGGATTAACACTCTTTATATTCCTCGTCTACGCAATCGGAGGCTACAATAGATATGAACGAGATCTAAGTTAGTTACCAAAGTAACCCCTTTTTATATATAAAATAAACAATTTAAAAAATTCAATTAACTCAAAGAAATTCTTAATGATTTTAAGAAAGTTTATAAATCAAAGTTTATGGTTTCAAATTATTTATGAAATCATTTTAAGTACTCAAATATTACATCAACTTAATTTTCATTAACTTAAATAATTATTTTAAACATAGAAACTAACTTTATTATACTTCTTACTTTGTTTTAGAAAATTAAGAAATATTTTCAAGTGATAAAAGACTAAGTTAATTAATGTAAAATATACCAACTTAATAGAGTAAGTTAATATAATTATAGGATACCAATCCAAACCAATTAATCAAAACTAAACATTGTTTTGTTTGAAAAGTCAAAATCATTTAAATAGGGGGGAAAAGGAAATGGGGTTATTTGGCTTCTTTTAGTTCAGTGGAAGAAAAGAAGAGGGAGATGGAAGTATGGAACAGAGAAGGAGAGCGATGGGGGGAGGTTGTGGTTTCGGGCGGAGCACGGCGAGGCTCAGGCGGCAGGACAGGTGGTCGAGAAGTTCAGGTGAGCAGTGGCTGGGCGCGAGCTACAGGGGACGCAGCAGAGGCGCCGCGGCGGGGAGAACGGAGCTGGCGGTTGTGCGGTGTTTTCTGGGTGGTCGTGGTGGTTCGAGCGGCTTAGGTTCGATTGGTTCAGATGGTTCGACGTAGTGGTTCAGTGTGGCAGAGGATGGTGTTAATGGTGGATTCAATTTTTTATTTTTAATTTCCTCAATAAAATCAGAAATTAAGAGAGAAAGAAGAAGATTGAAGCAAACCTTTGAAGTTTAATTTGTTTGTTTGAACAATTGAATGTGTTTGGGTTGCTATTTATAGAGCAAAATTTCTGAATTTGTGGAGCTTAGTCAACCTCCATTAATGGTGAGGTATGGTGTTGAGATTCACTTTTGACTAATTTTTCTCCCAAAATCTGGGATTGTGGATTGAGTTATGACAAGAACTGTTGAGTTTGTGGAAAATTTGATCTTTGGCTCTGTTGATTTTGTACGTGAGGAAGGAGGAAGGAGGAAGGAGGAAGATGGTGATCTATGATGATCACATTTCTTTGTTTCTTTCTTTCTCTTTTTTATTTTTTTTTCTTTTGTTTTCCTTTTTCTTTTTGGCTAAAAGACATATGGCTATGGACTTGCATTTGGGCTTTGGATTATTAAAATGGATGGACAACTTGAATGAATAAGAATGCCCACAACTAAATTCACCTTTCAATGACCATATTAAAATACTTTGAAATAATGAAAATAAATAATTAGTTTATTTAAATAAAATACATTTCAATTAAATCAATTAAATAAACTCGTTAAATAATTCAAAACTAAATGAAATTATTATTTTAATAAACATAGTTATCAAATAAAATCGCATTATCATAAAATAAATTTTAAGTGGAAATAATATTAAACCATATAAATAATAAAATACGCTTTCAAAATTCGGGGTATTACATCTACTCCACCTTAAAAACAAAGTTCGTCCTCGAACTTTAAAGTTAGATGTTTAATATTAACGAAATAGTAGTTGTGCGCTTTGTTAGTATTACATTCGGTCCCCCTTAAGGAGTTTCGTCCCCGAAACTCGATAATCGTACCTCAGAAAAGAGTTCAGGATAACGCTTTCTCATGTCATCTTTTGTTTCCCAAGTTGCTTCCTCGGTTTGATGATTAGACCACAAAACTGTGACTAACTTTACTGCCTTATTCTGAGTATTTCTCGTTTTGGAATCAAGGATTCTAATAAGACGTTCTTCAAAAGTGAGGGTCTCATCTAGTTCAATGGTTTCAGGTTGGATGACATGGGAGGGATCGGGGACATATTTACGGAGTTGAGACACATGAAAGACATTATGAACATTGGCTAACTCTGTGGGCAAGGCTAATCTATAGGCCACTTGTCCAATTCTTTCCAATACCTCATAAGGTCTGATATAACGAGGACTCAACTTTCCTTTTTTACCGAACCTCATTACTCCCTTGGTTGGTGAAACTTTCAGCAACACTTTTTCTCCAACTTCAAACTCTAAATCTCATCTCCTTTAATCTACATACGATTTTTGTCGATCCTGAGCTGCTTTCATATGTTCTTGAATCAACTTCACCTTGTTGGTAGTCTCTTCTATCATTTCTGGTCCCAAATTCAACGACTCGTTCACATCGCTCCACATATAGGGCTTCTACATTTCTGTCCATACAATGCCTCATAAGGTCCCATTCCTATGCTCGAGTGATAACTGTTGTTATACGAGAACTCAATGTACATCAAATGATCATCCCAATATCCTCCAAAATCCATTACGCATGCTCTCAGCATATCCTCCAAGGTCTGAATGGTTCTCTCCGTTTGACCATCTGTTGATGGGTGGAAGGCTGTGCTGAATTTCAATAGTGTACCCACGGCTGTCTGAAGCTGCTTCCATAACTTAGATAAGAATCTCGAGTCCCTATCCAAAACGATGTCTTTCGGAACACCATGTAGCCTAACCACCTCATCAAAGTAAGCATCGGCCAACTGTTTCAACGACCAAGTATCCTTCATTGCCACGAATCTTGCCGTCTTAGTCAAACGGTCCACTATTACCCATATTGCATTCTTTCCCGACCTCGTATTCGGTAACCCCATGATGAAATCCGTAGAGATAGATTCCCATTTCCATCCTGGCACTTCCAAAGGTTGCAATTTCCCTCCAGGCTTCATATGTTGTATGTTCACCTTTTGGTATGTTAAACATTTTGCCACGAAGTCGGCTACTTCTTGCTTCATCCTAGGCCACCAAAAATGCTTTTTCAAATCCTTATAAAGCTTATCTCCTCCTGGATGTATGGAATACGGCGAACTATGGGCTTTCTTTAGAATTCTCGTCTTGAGTTCCTCATCTTGTGGCACACACAATCTCTGTTTATACTTTACAACGCCATTGCCGTCGATCTCGAACTCCAGTGCTTGACCACATTCCTTCATCTCTCTCAACTTGCTTAACCACTTATCTGCAGCTTGTTTCACCCGAATCTCCTCAAATATGTCCGGTCCAACAGTAAGAGTATTCAACTGAGCTTTCACATAACCGGGCTCAACTATTTCCAAACTCAATCTCTTAATCTCCTCACACAGTTCATCGGCTAGGATCAACACATTTAGCAAATGAGCACTCTTCCTACTCAACGCGTCAGCTACTTTGTTCGTTTTTCCCTTTTGATATACTATCTTCAAATCATAGTCGTTTATAAGCTCGAGCCAACGTCTCTGTCTCATATTCAACTCCTTTTGCGTATACAGATATTTCAAACTCTTGTGATCTGTATAGACCTTGCATTGCACTCCATACAAATAATGTCTCCATATCTTGAGCGCAAATACGATTGCTCCTAACTCTAAGTCATGAGTAGGGTGATTTTGCTCATGCGGTTTGAGTTGTCTCGACGCATAGGCCACTATTTACCATGTTGCATCAAGACGCACCCAAAACCTTTCTTTTGAGGCATCACTGTAAACTTCAAATCCTTCTACTCCAGAGGGTAAAGTCAATACTGGGGTTGTTGTGAGTCTCTTCCTCAGCTCTTGAAATGCTTCCTCACACTTATCATCCCAATGAAATTTTGTTGTTTTCTTCATCAGGTTAGTGAGAGGTTGGGTTGTTCTCGAAAAATCTTTCACAAATCTCCGGTAATATCCAGCTAAACCCAAGAAACTCCTTACTTCGGTGACGTTCTTAGGTTAAGGCCAATCGGTCACTGCTTGAATCTTCGATGGATCTACGGAAACGCCTTCTTTTGATATCACATGACCCAAAAATGAAACTTTTTCCAACCAAAATTCACACTTCGAGAACTTCGCGTACAATTGCTTTTCTCGAAGAATCTCCAAAACTTTCCTCAATTGATCCTCATGCTCTTCTTTATCCTTCGAGTACACCAATATATCGTCAATGAACACAATCACGAACTTATCAAAGTTATTAAAATCGCGATTCAAATCTTAAAATCTTACGATTTTACGATTCAAAATATGGTAGACGATTCGATTCACGATTCTAGACGATTCTATACATTTCTATTGACTAGCGAAAACCTTGCAAATTTAAATCATGCTAACAAAGCAAATAATAGATATATATTGTTAGTTATTGCTAATATAGTGGGTAAACAACTGTTTTTTCTAATTTTTAGGTCTTTTAACTTATAATTTTAGCATTTTCAATGAAGATTGAGTGTAATATCTTGATTATACATGTTTGTAGAATCTTACGATTCTACAATTCGATTTTACGATTTGATTCTATAGGTCGTTTTCGATTCAAACTAGAATCTCGATTTTAACAACTTTGGCTGGAAAGTCCTATTCATGAGGTCCTTGAAAGCTGCGGGCGCATTAGTGAGTCCAAAAGGCATGACGGTGAACTCATAATGGCCATATCTCGTACGAAAGGCTGTCTTAGGGATGTCTTCTTCAGCGATTCGTAGTTGGTGATAACCTGATCGTAAATCGATCCTGGAAAACACTGTTGCACCCTGAAGTTGATCGAACAAATCCTCGATCCTCGGAAGCGGATATTTATTCTTTACCATGGCATTATTCAGCTCCCTATAATCGATACACAACCTCAAAGATCCGTCATTCTTCCGAACAAACAATACCGGGGCTCTCCAAGGTGAGACACTAGGTCGAATGTACCCTTTATCCAACAATTCCTCCAATTGCACCTTCAATTCTTGCATTTCTGCAGGTGCCATTCGATACGGAGCCTTAGAAATAGGTCCGATTCCAGGGACTAAGTCGATCTTGAAGCTCACTTCTCTCTCTGGTGGCATTCCTGGAAGCTCTTCGGGAAATACATTCGGAGACTCCTTTACAACCGGAATTTGAGTCAACTCCTCGTTTTCCACGCTTACGTCCCTTACTTGGCACAGGTAGACTAGGTAGCCTTTTCTAAGATAGGTTTGAAGGTTCAGGGCTGAGATTATCTTGACATCAGGCTGGAAGGTTATGCCTTTATAAGATATCCTATTTCCCTTTGGTCCTGTAAGAGATATTTTCTAGTTAAGACACTCGATTTTGGCTTTATATTTAGCTAACCAATCCACTCCCAAGATAACGTCAAAGTCTTTTAGGTCAAAAAGGATAAGATCGGCTGGTAATTCAGTACCAGCTATGACTATAGGGATACTTTGGAAAAGAGATTTACAAGAAACAGTTTCACCGGTGGGCATGGCTATATTGGCTCGACAAGACTGGGTAGACTTGAGGGGATACTTATTAACAAAAGTGCTAGAATTAAAAGAATGAGATGCTCCGGAATCAAAGAGTACATAAGCAGGGTTTGAGTTTACGAGAAATGTACCCGTCACAACATTGGCATCGGTGTCAGCTTCAATTCGGCTCATGACATTGATTCTTCCATTGGTGTAGCCTCCATTGCTATTCTTTCTATAGTTTCCATTTCCAGCTCCAAAAGAGCTGTTGTTCTAGTTCCCGTTCTGTGCAGCATTTCCTCCACTAGGGCGGTTGTTATTGAAGTTTTGAATTCTGTTTCCACCTCCATTGTTACCATTGTTCCTAGTTGGTCCATTTTGAGCTTGCTTCTTAGGACAGTTGAACGATTTGTGACCTACTTCTCCACACTCAAAACACTTGATCCTTTCACCCTGACAAGTGAACCCTGGATGGCTCTTGGCCAACTTCTTGCAAACAAAGTTCTTTTGGTTCCTATTTCCTTGCTGGGCCTGTTGTCCAGAATTCTGATTGTTGCGGTTGTTGTAGCGTCCACCATTGTTGTTGTTGTTTCCACCATTGTTGGGCCTTTTGTCGTACCCTTGCCTATTGTTGTTGCCAGTAGGTTCCTTCCTTTTGTGTCTCCCTAGCACCTCTCTCTCACGATGTAAGATTCTCTCCAGGTTTGAGGCCTTAGCATACGCTTCCGCGAACGTAGTAGAGGTGCTACCTCCCATTCGTGTCTGAAGATCAAACTTAAGTCCGTCTTCAAACTTCTGGGCCTTAGTTCCTTCATCTGGCACTACAGTCGGGCAGAATCGGGCTTACTCATTGAATTTTTTAGCGTACTCTTGCATACTCATGTTATAACTCTGGTTAAACCTACTAAACTCATTGTACTTCTGCCTACGAATGTGCTTGGGGAAGAATCGAGCCTTAATTGCTACCTTAAATGCTTCCCAGTTAAAGTTCTCTTGAGCTTTAACAGTAGGTCCTATACTTTCCCACCAAGTATCAGCATCTTCATGCAGATAAAAGGTTGCTTGGTCTACTTTCTGGGCCTCAGGCGTACCCGTGGCCGTAAAAATCTTTTCAAAATCTCTTATCCAGTTCTCGAGAAGTAGTGGGTCTTCTCTCCCAACAAAGGTTGGTGGTTTCAAAGCGGAAATCTTTTTCGCCATTGCAGCTTGCGGATCGTCTCCATGGTGGTTGTTGTTGATCTGGTTTTGAAGGACTAAACCAAAGCTCTGAGCTAGTTGCTCGAGAGTTCTAAGTCGTGCTGCAACTTGTTCTGGTGTTTCGGCCATTTGGTTTTCTTGTCGCCTTGCTCTAGATCGCGTATAAACGTATCGCATAAGCTACCTGCGTTATTCACATTGGTATTTCTACCATTCACATTGATTCTTATATAAAAGCTAATTCACATAATCATGGTTCACACCATTCATACTCAATTCACATATCAAAAGTTCATCATTCATTTCACAATCAATTCACATGTCAAAAGTTCATCATTCATTACTCCAAAAGTGCCATAACAATTCGTTCATAGTAGCATAAGAATTTTCAAAATAGTCAAATAGGCATTAGTTGCACCATCATTAACTAAGTTAACACATTAATCGATCTTTTACGACTTTAATTAGAAATCTAAGGGTTAGGGCTAGAGATATGGGTTTCTAGTCAGCGTACTCGGACGGATCCTCGTCTTCACCTTCATCTCCGTCTCTATCTCCATCGAGATTTACAACGGGTGAGGCAGGGTTGATTCCTACTTCTTCATCGCCACTATAGTTGGGTTCCTCGTCATCGGTGGGTAAATGGTCATTAAGCCACTTGGCCCTAGCATCGAGCATTCTTTTCTCCAGGTAACTCAACGTGAGATACCACTTCCCTTTCAACGTGTATCGTTCATAGTTAGGCCTTCCATTTTTCAGAACATCAGAGTATTCGCTCTTGATTCCGGCATAAGGACCATCGTTGGGGAGAGTGTGAATCAAAACATCCGCCTGTTTAGGTGATGTGAGGTAATCCGAATGCCCATGGCCTTCATTGAGGTGATAACACTTCATTGTTAAACGTAACCTGTAAATATAAGCTGAAACAGACTCTCCTACCCTCATCCTTAGAAGGTAAGGTCCTTGACGAGGGGTTCTGGTGCATTTCCTGGAGGTCAAACGTGTCTTGGCCATCTAATCAAATATCATAAACAATTAATAAGTACCTTTAGCGAGTACTTTTATACATGTACACATAACCCATACGTACCCAGACTAAATCCTTAAGTCATATTTTAATCGTAATTCATTTTTCCTAAATAATTTATTATTTTGACCTCCTCAACAAATTTGAAGTTTAACTCTATTTGATTCATTTTCCTAATTAATAATTTTAATAATTTTAATCTTTCCTTAGTTAATCTAAACTCGGGTTTATTACCATGGGCTCATTAGCCCCCCCATATTGGTGCATAACCCACTCTGTAACACCCCCGCCAACCCGAACCCTTTTTCATTTAATAAAACTCGAGATGGGGGAAAATCCACGAGGGTTCGAATCAACGGGCGTGCTACCGCCGCACTTATCTCCTTGGAAATAAATGCAAGGTTAGATTAAAGCATACTAAATTCAAATAAATTAATCCTTACAACCAAGTAAATCATTCATTAAATATTACTAATTACTTACGTGTTTTAGAGTTCCAGCGGAAGCTAAAACAAAAGCTAAGTGGATGACAACTCTAAATGATCTCCCTTTTGTTCCCTCGTCGATCACCCACCTGCACAAATGCATTGAAAAGAAACAAGAGAGACAAGCTCCCACAAATCATAAAAACTAAGTAATTCCAACTCCATCCCGTAAAATACTTAAGTTGAAAATATATTGTAAAATAGTAGGTTAATAGGGTTGAAAAGCATAGCACACATACACGTATATATACAATGAATAATCGCATAATTAATTCAATTAATCCAATTATTTAAGGAAAGGAAAGAGAACGCCAGTAAGCCGGGGTCAATCCCCTGTAACCACTTACTTCAACATTGTAGGCCGGGGTCAATCCCCTGTAACCACCTACGGATGACATAATGGCCATAATAACAGAGTCCCTAGTGTGCACACCCCTTCTACTTGGATCACAACAAGATAGAAGGAAGACAGTAACAGAATAATCAGCATAGTAATCAGAGAACCTGTAGGGGTCGCTGAACCTCTCATACAGGGCAACCTGTTCATCATTTCCCTCCGATATTTCACTTTACGTGATTAACATCTTTTAATTCAAGTCATCACATAAATCACGTACACAATTACGTCATCGTTGTTCAGTCCAGTGTGAATATATTTCATCCATCATAATCTCAATCCATTCATAGCGGTTTTCACAACCGTCACTTGAGTTCATTTATCACTTCAGATTCATAATCATTTCATTATCACAAGTTCTTACTAATTCCAACTTTCATAAAATTTCAATAATAATAATAATAACGGTAATAATGATGATGATAATAATAATAATAATAATAATAATAATAATAATAATAATAATAATAATAATAATAATAATAATAATAACCATAACATTACTAAATGACATTAAACGGATTTAATAACGTTATAATGAACATATTTGTCATATCGTATATCGTCCATAGTCATGATTCATAATCGAAATCGATAGTCGTCCACTTTGTCATTCGTTTTCATAATCCTCATTAAGTCGATAATCCATAATTATAGTCCATACTTATATATATATTATATAAGCACATAATAATCACATAATCAATTCGTTTTACACTAACGGGATCTATGTTTAGATGGACATCGGAGATTACCTCGTGACGCGTGCCCAAAAGTTAGATTCACGAACGGATTAACACTCTTGATATTCCTCGTCTATGCAATCGGAGTCTACAATAGATATTAACGAGATCTAAGTTAGTTACCTAAGTAACCCCTTTTTATATATAAAATAAACAATTTAAATAATTCAATTAACTCAAAGAAATTCTTAATGATTTTAAGAAAGTTTATAAATCAAAGTTTATGGTTTCAAATTATTTATGAAATCATTTTAAGAACTCAAAGATTACTTCAACTTAATTTTCATTAACTTAAATAATTATTTTAAACATAGAAACTAACTTTATTATACTTCTTACTTTGTTTTAGAAAATTAAGAAATATTTTCAAGTTATAAAAGACTAAGTTAATTAATGTAAAATATACCAACTTAATAAAGTAAGTTAATATAATTATAGGATACCAATCCAAACCAATTAATCAAAACTAAACATTGTTTTGTTTGAAAAGTCAAAATCATTTAAATAGGGGGCAAAAGGAAATGGGGTTATTGGGCTGCACACAAAATAGAAAGAGGGGCTTCTTTTAGTTCAGTGGAAGAAAAGAAGAGGGAGATGGAAGTATGGAACAGGGAAGGCACGCAGAGCAGGGAAGGAGAGCGATGGAGGGAGGCTGTGGTTTCGGGCGGAGCACGGCGAGGCTCAGGTGGCCGGACAGGTGGTCGAGAAGTTCAGGTGAGCGGTGGCTGGGCGCGAGCTGCAGGGGACGCAGCAGAGGCGCCGCGGAGGGGAGAACGGAGCTGGCGGTTATGCGGTGTTTTCTAGGTAGTCGTGGTGGTTCGAGCGGCTTGGGATCGATTGGTTCAGGTGGTTCGACGTGGTGGTTCAGTGTGGCAGAGGATGGTGTTAATGGTGGATTCAATTTTTTATTTTTAATTTCCACAACAAAATCAGAAATTAAGAGAGAAAGAAGAAGATTGAAGCAAACCTTTGAAGTTTAATTTGTTTGTTTGAACAATTGAATGTGTTTGGGTTGCTATTTATAGAGGAAAATTTCTGAATTTGTGGAGCTTAGTCAACCTCCATTAATGGTGAGGTATGGTGTTGAGATTCACTTTTGAATAATTTTTCTCCCAAAATCCGGGATTGTGGATTGAGTTCTAACAAGAACTGTTGAGTTTGTGGAAAATTTGATCTTTGGCTCTATTGATTTTGTACGTGAGGAAGGAGGAAGGAGGAAGGAGGAAGATGGTGATCTATGATGATCACATTTCTTTGTTTCTTTCTTTCTCTTTTTTATTTTTTTTTTGTTTTGTTTTCCTTTTTCTTTTTGGCTAAAAGACATATGGCTATGGACTTGCATTTGGGCTTTGGATTATTAAAATGGATGGACAACTTGAATGAATAAGAATGCCCACAACTAAATACACCTTTCAATTACCATATTAAAATACTTTGAAATAATGAAAATGAATAATTAGTTTATTTAAATAAAATACATTTCAATTAAATCATTTAAATAAACTCGTTAAATAATTCAAAACTAAATGAAATTATTATTTTAATAAACATAGTTATCAAATAAAATTGCATTATCATAAAATAAATTTTAAGTGGAAATAATATTAAACCATATAAATAATAAAATACGCTTTCAAAATTCGGGGTATTACATCTACTCCTCCTCAAAAACAAAGTTCGTCCTCGAACTTTAAAGTTAGATGTTTAATATTAACGAAATAGTAGTTGTGCGCTTTGTTAGTATTACACACTCGGCCTTGCCAGGGGACTCAACACTTAGCCAATATTTGGCTAAGTACCTCAACACCAAACTCGGGATTATTACAAAAGGCCTCATTGGCCCCCCGATTTGGTGCATGACCCTCTCGGCCTTGCTAGGGGGCTTAACACTTGGCCAATATTTGGCTAAGTACCTCAACACCCAACTCAAGATTACTATAAGGGGTTCATTAGCCCCCGAGTTGGTACATTTTTCTCAACCTTGAGTCTGGCGCCTAGCCAAAAATAGGCCAAGTACTATCAGCTCTCCCAACTTAGGATCATAGGCGCCCCATTGACCCCCGAGTTGATACCAGACCTCCTCGACATCGCCAAGGGGCTCGGCGCATGATTTGCTTTAGCTAAGCGCTCAGATCCCTTAGGGTCATCACATCCTCGACTCGGAATAATGACAGAGAACGACATTACCCAGCTCGGGGTTAAATCTTCTCCACTCGGGGCGTACCCCCCCTCTATTCGGGGTTTACCTCTCCACTCGGGGCTTACCCCTCCTGAGCTCGGGGCATACCCCTCCTACGCTCGGTGTCGACAATTCCATACCAAAGAACATGGATCTCCAACTCGGGGCTGGCCCCCTCGCCTAAAGTTGACGCTCGGGAAGGCAAGAGTTGTTCTCGCACCCTCCCCCTCTCGGGATTAGCTGGGGTCATACCCCATAGCTCAAATACTGACTCGGGGTCACAAGGTCCCTCACTTTTCGGAGCTAGTCGGGGATCAATCCTCAGAGCCTGGGGAAACGGTGGTCCCTAATCCTGGCCAGATAAGTCCTCGGGAGACCTAGGAGGATTCCTTTGATAGCCCTCGGGGTCAATCCAGTAATCCGCATCTAAGTGGTATCCGAAAATTCCGCTGGACAACCGCCTTCGGGAAGAAGGATCGATCCACAACCTGTCATCTAGCGTGGGGCTAATTGTTTGGGCCCACGCCCTGGTCAACTGGTCAAAGAAAATTACATGAAGCCCACTTAAAGGATCAGTTCAATATGCTCCCAAGGAGCCCATCAACTTTTTAGTTTAAGAAGAGCTTTACCATAAAAGGGAGATAACTTTTCTAAAAGATGGGATGTTCCCCAATAGGGTTTCTTGTCTGAGAAATCCCTATCAATGTAAAAGCAACAAGCCCAATCAATGAGCAGGTATTCAATTCAGACCTAATAAAACCAGAGCATCTCTCTCTACATTTACTCACTTTCTCTCTCTACGTCAATCTCAACTGACTTGAGCGTCGGAGGGGCGTGCCCAGAAAAACCCCGGGCCAGTTTGGCTGTTTTGCATGTCCTCTGGTGACAAGACTCGGGATTTCAATCCAACTCGGGATTTTAGACTCTTCAACCACACTTCACTTCTTGGACTAGTTTGTAGGCAGAAACACTTATGATCCTTTCACAATTCATTTTCTTGAAAATTATGGGTTTTGTGGTTTCAATGGTGTTGATACCCTCATATCCATACCCTTGCTGAATGCGATCAGAATAATATAAATAGAAGCGCAAAATTTCCTCACCATACCTCCATATTCACTGCCCACCAATTCCTCACCACACCACTATTCAAGAACAAAAATTCACCAAAATCTGAACATAAAGAGATGGTGATAAGACAGGGGTTTGTAATTTAAATACAACTAAGATCATAATAATATTATATGTAAATAATAGAGAAAGAAATTAATGGATTGACACTCCAGCAACTTGTTAGAAAGTAAATTAATTCATCTTGTTGGATTGACACTCCAGCAACTTGTTGCATCTTTTTTTTGTAAGGAATTTAATTAAAATATAGTTAGGGTTTTAGCCCCTTACAGACATAATATCAGAATCAGAGGTATTATGCCTTAAATTTTTATTAACATTTGAAAAGCAAGAATCTAATATGTAAGCAGTGGGGAAGGGATGTAGCTTCTTCTATACGACTCTACCGAAGCTTTTAGCACCTTATGTCTTTGAAATTTCATTAATTGTTGTGTTCTCTATCGGAGCTCTCTATTTTTCGATAGGGACATTTTCTCTTCGCGAGTCTTCTTCTCTGTAAGTTTCTTTAGTCTTTGGTGGCGGTTTTCGGTGGAGTTAGTGGTTTTTATAGGCCACAATGGACAACCATATAAGAAAAGAAAAAAAGCTTCGAAGTAGTATGTTGCTATAGAAGAGGAATGATGATGGAACAGCTAGCAAAGGAAGAAGGGAGAAGGTGAAACATTGGAGAAAATGGAAGGGAGGGCTTTAAATGTGGAAAGAGGATAAATAATAAAAATAATTAAACAATGTCACATCACCAAATTTACCTGTTACAACCTACTGTTGCAACACTTTTTCCCCTAAAAAAAAAACTACTGTTGCAGGTTAATTTTCAAGGCAGCCTATTTTAAGTTTAAGTGACTACAAAGTTAGCTTATTCTAGAATTATCAAAAGGTTTCAAGGTTAGCTTATTTCTGATAATTTTTCCAATTTTATATAGCAAGTAACTTTTTCAAAATTAGCAATATTTGTGAGTAATACCTTGAAAATAGTGTTCTTATTGATCATTTCTATTATCCATTACAAAGAGGTGAAGATGGAGTATAAGATCTTGAAGGAAAAATAATATAGTAAAAGAGATATGCTATTCTACAATAACATAGTTGCAAAGATGAAAAAACTAGCAGATGGAGCAGCAAGTGTTGTTGCAGTGGATAGTGTCATACTCTTTATACTCATGTTCGAAATCTTCGAATTGAAAAATTGCTCAACTGAACTCTATGTTAATATTAATCATTTCTACCACAATTAGAATCATTTGAATCGCACAAAATCTGTTATGCCATTCTTTTCATATTTTCCACCTCAATATCCGAAAAAAAAAGGAGAATCATGAAGAGGAAGGCTGGATAGTAAGCCCTTCCACCTATGAAGTGGGTCCGATCCTCGCCAAGGGGGGTTGGGGGAATTGAGGTAGGCTGTGCTCTAGGTGCATTGTTAGGATATTGTTAAAATTTATGCTACCATCTTTTCAAAAAAAAAAAATGCGCAAAGGCGAAAATATATGCTCAATTTCAATCATCGCCAAAAATTTATCTTCACAATATTGTATTACAATCACAACAATATTGTGAGCTAATCTAGGCTATATTCTCCCCACTTTATTATTACTTATTTCGGAATAAACAAGTTAAGATAGTTTAAGTTTAAAGTCCACGAGTTCAAGCAAGTCAAGTTTAGTGCGTATTCAAGCTCATTCACACATTACACAACTACATCAAATAGATTAAACTAAGGCAAATGTTATATGTAGCCCTTAGGGCTACATATAAGAATTAATGTTTTTTTAGATTCTTTGCTATTTCCCATGACAAATATGTATATAACCGCCTAAAAAGAAAAGAGAAACCAATATATTTTACCTACCCATTAAAATTCCAATTACCCAAGCTCTACTTTAGTTACCCCAGCTCCTAATTACGTAATAATTGATAATAGCGGCATGGCGCAGTTCCCTTTCACAACTATGGCGCCAAATACTCTATGTTCATTAATCTTCCATTACTCTCCTAAAAAATATAACACAAAATTTTATTCTCTACTCTATCTATTGCTTATGGAGGGAAATACAATTGAGCAAGCTTTGGAGAATCGTTTAGTGGAACATAAAGGTAAGTATTTGTAATAGCCAATAATTTTAAGCAGAGTTAAATTATATATTAACGAAGTTATGCTACTTTGGAAAACTTATATTATGACTCACTTATATTATGGGAATTTATGAATTAAAGTATTTTGGATTTTTGGTAATCTAAATCAGATTTTAGAAAAAAAAAAAAAAAAAAAAAAACCATTTTCTTCCATCTCTTACGTGGCATTTGGTGGGCATGCCACAATAAGACTTTGTTGTCCAAATTTCAGCACACATAAACCCTTATTAATACCCCAATTCTCTTCTCTCACTCATAATCCATTTCACCTTTCCTCTGCTTCTCTCAGCTTAGACCTCCTCTTTGGAGCCACCTCTATTTCTCTTTCTTCAAATCTCATTTCTTTGTGAACCAGCGGTGCTGCTGTCACCGGTGTTGCTGCTGTCGGTGGTTCTTCCGCCGCATTTTCTCTCTCCTCTGCTCCATGGCTGCTGCTGCGGTCGTGTGGTGTTGCGTTGTTGCTGCTCCTTGCCAGCGTTCCGGCACCGTCGCTGCTGCCACAATTTCTTTCTCCTCTATTCTGTTTGTTGAGTTGCTGCTGTCGTTATCTCGATACTCCTCTAGTTGAGAGGTGTAAGCTAAGTTTCTTATCTCTTCTTGTTTGATTCAAGCAATTCAAGTCCTTGCAAATCAGTTTATTTTCTAGTTTCATAAATAAATTCAGTTTTAAATCTCATTGTTGAATAACAAAATCTATTCTATGATGAGAGTTTGTTAAGAATAAAGATTGAATCTTTTACCTTTAGTTGGTAGATTGAAACTTGTTTTAGAGTTTTCTTTGTAACTTTAATTACAATTTTCATTAGTTTACGATTTGGATATAATTTATTTTATTTCAAAGAATATTGAGATTTATGATGGTGAATTTGCTATACTACTAGACTGTTTACTTAATTCGGGTATAAGTAATTTATGAGTTAAGTATATTTTGCAATATTTGACAATTCAGTATGTATTATTGTTCTGTAAGCATCTTGAATCTGGTTGTTAACTACTCTTGTTAAGAAGTTATGATGATGAAACTTTTGAGCTCTTTAAGTATTGGTCGTCAATTGTGGTTGGTCTAGTTGAAAGTTATAATCAGATTATTAGAATAATTCTACTAGAAGTGATCGATTATATTAGTTTGTTACGGGAAGGGAAATGGAAATAGTTAATAACTCCATGTTGATTATTATTGTGGAGGTAAACCTTAGAAACTATGGAGTTCAAGTGATTCCGGAGTTAAAGATAAAGAATTCTTGGAGATAAATTATGAAGTTCGAGCTATAGTTGGTGATCCATAATGTCGAATTGTTGGGAATCGTTTCAAGGTACACACTTGTTCTTCCACCTTTAAATTTGAAATTGGTATTTCATATGATTATAAGGATTTCATGGATTGAGTTCGGTACGCTTTTATATCTTATAACCATAAATTGTTTACAACAAGAGTTTCTATTTGTGAACTTAGGAAGTACAAATGCGATATTTATTGTATGAACTCGATTTTGCTCTAAACTAAGTTGTATTCAAAAGATTTGGAGTAAACAAAAGGATTTTGGTTAAATGAAGTTTGAAGTATGATTCTGCTATACAATAATAGATAAATGATTAACTACATAAGTTTTTACATGAAAATTATGAAAGTATAAGTAAAAGTGTATCTATGATTTGAGAATTTGATTATCAATGATCATGAACTTTGGAAAATATGAGTTTGAGTTATGAGAAAATATGGAGTTGTGAAATTATAAATTTGGTCTTCTAGTTCGATTAATGATGGGGAAGCAACTGCAAGAGCAGTGATGAACACATCATGGTATGTGTGGGATATAAAATGATAGGATATCATGTCCTGAGAGTAAGTCTTGCAAGCTGTATCAATATTAGTAGGGGAGACGTCCCCATGAGTTTAGAGATGGCGTAGTCCCTCTCTATTCATATATTTCCCCGATTATTCTGTAAACCATCTAAAGGTGAAACTATAAAGTATTCTTGATAAAACTCACAATAGTTATTTTCGTAAACATTTTGGTTGTTGCAAAGACTTAAGGGTTTATGCAGAATTTCTGAAATATTGTACGAAAGGATTCAATACTAAGAGTTACGCTCCCAATGGTGTTTTCTAATTTGTTGGTTACGTAGTTGGATTTGGTAAAATGACTATGGATAGAATTACCTATAAGATAGGTACTAGGAACTATTTTATAGAATTGATATACATAAAAATATTTATTTCACTTGCGAAGATTTGTGGCTTTGTTAAGTTGTGTGTATTTTCATCTAATCTTATTTTCTAATGTTCTAATGTGTATACTTTGCTATCTCGATATTGAGCTATTTGAATACAATTAATAATCTTATGAAAAGTGATAAATGGTACATATATGTTTTAAGCCACTGAAATGGATTTCTGGTTGAACGGTGTGTACTCAGTTTTTCTGATTTTGTTCTTGGAACCTGTCCTGGTGGGGGCAGAGTTTTGCAGGTGTAGTATCGAGGAATTCGAATATGTTAAATGAGCGAGAAGATGATTGCGTTGTAAATTGTAGATTAAAGTTATTATTAGATGTTTTATTGGGAATATCTTCTTTGTGGTATTTGATTGTATTATATTTTGAGGTTCGGGTCAGATAGTTATGTATGAAGGATTTCTTCTAAAGAATGTTATATTGGTGGGCCCATAACCCACAGGTCCAGGATCGTTTTATAGGTTTTTGTTTCCGCTGCGAATAAATGTAAATTCGAGGTTTATGAATGATAATTGGGATTTGTGTATATTAAGTATGTTTAGCTAGCAGCTCGGAAGTGCGGGCTGTTACAAGTGGTATCAGAGCATGGTTGTTTTTGGTTGTCGTGATCTTCATATCAGGGCTTATGAGTTTAAGATAAATTTATGGGATTGCTCAAGAGTTTAACGTATATGAATTATATGGGCTGATGAGCTTGGAGATTTGAGTTTCGATCTACAGGAGGTTATAGAGATTATTGAGCTATCGAAGTTAATTGTTAAGAACTTGAGTTCAAAAAGAAATAGATAGTTATACGCGGATGTGATTAGCGTATGGGGTGAGATGATTGTTATTGACGTGGATAAAAATATGTATGTTGGGTTAAATGGATTATTGCGTATTTCAATTTAGAGTTATTATCTAAAGAAAATTGATATGTGAAATAAGGATATGTTTTGGGATTTCAAAGTGACTAGATTTGGCTGGTAAAAGTTAATTATCTAAATTTGGTGGTATGGCATGCTCAATTCAGTTTTGTAAGGCCAATTTGGGGGCATTGATCTTTAAGTCTTTAATAAAACAAAAAGGGAAACGAGAAGTTAGATAAGGCAAATAAAAGCTCAGAGTTATACGAAAATTGGAAGTGTGTGATTGACTTGGGATTTATTATCTTATTGAGCTACTAGACGTATGGGTAATTTAGTTTGTAATTCTATGATGATACTTTATATGTAGGAATTATAACGAATATGAGTGACGCTAGAGTGTCAAGCATGTAATGAGTATGTGAATTCATTATATGTTATAAAGTACAGTGTTGGGAAATTGTAGAGATATGTGAAACATATTAAGAATTTAAGGGAGTACTGGAACTATGATTGATAGAATGATGTGTTTCCGAAACATATTGATAAAATGATTTGGGATTTCTTGATTATTGTATGTGAACTTGGAGGGTAGAATTGTTATTTTGAATTAAGCGATAGTTCTGGCACGTAATATGTATAATGAGGATTTGATACTTCTTTGTTAGTTACCAGAGCAACTTTGCGACTGTATACTGAGTTGGCTACCTAGAAGTGGCAAAAAAAATATTTGGGATAGTCTGAAATTGATTTAGATTATTAGTGATGTGATTTGAAAAAAAAATGAAAAAATAAAAAAACTTCTAATGCGGTTTTAGTCATATAGTGTGAATGATGATATGAGGGTAATTGAGTTTTATTGGTTAAGGATTATGGAGAACTGAAATTGGAGCTTAGTTATTATCGGTTGGAGATTAATGTTAATGAGCCTTCTAGGATATTAGAATTGAGTTTTGATTTCCATTAATTTGGTTTCTATGAAAATGTTTTCAGAGATGTATTCGTTCGAAATGAATTAAAGTTTTACGTTTTCAAATTTCGAGGACGAAATTTATTCTAAGGGTGGTAGATTGTAATAGCCAATAATTTTAAGCAGAGTTAAATTATATATTAACGAAGTTATGCTACTTTGGAAAACTTATATTATGACTCACTTATATTATGGGAATTTATGAATTAAAGTATTTTGGATTTTTGGTAATCTAAATCAGATTTTAGAAAAAAAAAAAAAAAAAGAAACTCATTTTCTTCCATCTCTTACGTGGCATTTGGTGGACATGCCACAATAAGACTTTGTTGTCTAAATTTCAGCACACATAAACCCTTATTAATACCCCAATTCTCTTCTCTCACTCATAATCCATTTCACCTTTCCTCTGCTTCTCTCAGCTTAGACCTCCTCTTTGGAGCCACCTCTATTTCTCTTTCTTCAAATCTCATTTCTTTGTGAACCAGCGGTGCTGCTGTCACCGGTGTTGCTGCTGTCGGTGGTTCTTCCGCCGCATTTTCTCTCTCCTCTGCTCCATGGCTGCTGCTGCGGTCGTGTGGTGTTGCGTTGTTGCTGCTCCTTGCCAGCGTTCCGGCACCGTCGCTGCTGCCACAATTTCTTTCTCCTCTATTCTGTTTGTTGAGTTGCTGCTGTCGTTATCTCGGTACTCCTCTAGTTGAGAGGTGTAAGCTAAGTTTCTTATCTCTTCTTGTTTGATTCAAGCAATTCAAGTCCTTGCAAATGGGTTTATTTTCTGGTTTCATAAATAAATTCAGTTTTAAATCTCATTGTTGAATAACAAAATCTGTTCTATGATAAGAGTTTGTTAAGAATAAAGATTGAATCTTTTACCTTTAGTTGGTAGATTGAAACTTGTTTTAGAGTTTTCTTTGTAACTTTAATTACAATTTTCATTAGTTTACGATTTGGATATAATTTATTTTATTTCAAAGAATATTGAGATTTATGATGGTGAATTTGCTATACTACTAGACTGTTTACTTGATTCGGGTATAAGTAATTTATGAGTTAAGTATATTTTGCAATATTTGACAATTCAGTATGTATTATTGTTCTGTAAGCATCTTGAATCTGGTTGTTAACTACTCTTGTTAAGAAGTTATGATGATGAAACTTTTGAGCTCTTTAAGTATTGGTCGTCAATTGTGGTTGGTCTAGTTGAAAGTTATAATCAGATTATTAGAATAATTCTACTGGAAGTGATCGATTATATTAGTTTGTTACGGGAAGGGAAATGGAAATAGTTAATAACTCCATGTTGATTATTGTTGTGGAGGTAAACCTTAGAAACTACGGAGTTCAAGTGATTCCGGAGTTAAAGATAAAGAATTCTTGGAGATAAATTATGAAGTTCGAGCTATAGTTGGTGATCCATAATGTCGAATTGTTGGGAATCGTTTCAAGATACACACATGTTCTTCCACCTTTAAATTTGAAATTGGTATTTCAAATGATTATAAGGATTTCATGGATTGAGTTCGGTACGCTTTTATATCTTATAACCATAAATTGTTTACAACAAGAGTTTCTATTTGTGAACTTAGGAAGTACAAATGCGATATTTATTGTATGAACTCGATTTTGCTCTAAACTAAGTTGTATTCAAAAGATTTGGAGTAAACAAAAGGATTTTGGTTAAATAAAGTTTGAAGTATGATTCTGCTATACAATAATAGATAAATGATTAACTACATAAGTTTTTACATGAAAATTATGAAAGTGTAAGTAAAGTGTATCTATGATTTGAGAATTTGATTATCAATGATCATGAACTTTGGAAAATATGAATTTGAGTTATGAGAAAATATGGAGTTGTGAAATTATAAATTTGGTCTTCTAGTTCGATTAATGATGGGGAAGCAACTGCAAGAGCAGTGATGAACACATCATGGTATGTGTGGGATATAAAATGATAGGATATCATGTCCTGAGAGTAAGTCTTGCAAGCGTATCAATATTAGTGGGGGAGACGTCCCCAAGAGTTTAGAGATGGCCTAGTCCCTCTCAATTCGTATATTTCCCTGATTATTTTGTAAACCATCTAAAGGTGAAACTATAAAGTATTCTTGATAAAACTCACAATAGTTATTTTCGTAAACGTTTTGGTTGCTGCAAAGACTTAAGGGTTTATGCAAAATTTCTGAAATATTGTACGAAAGGATTCTATACTAAGAGTTACGCTCCCAATGGTGTTTTCTAATTTGTTGGTTACGTAGTTGGATTTGGTAAAATGACTATGGATAGAATTACCTATAAGATAGGTAACTAGGAAGTATTTTATAGAATTGATATACATAAAAATATTTATTTCACTTGCGAAGATTTGTGGCTTTGTTAAGTTGTGTGTATTTTCATCTGATCTTATTTTCTAATGTTCTAATGTGTATACTTTGCTATCTCGATATTGAGCTATTTGAATACAATTAATAATCTTATGGAAAGTGACAAATGGTACAAATATGTTTTAAGCCACTAAAATGGATTTCTGGTTGAATGGTGTGTACTCAGTTTTTCTGATTTTGTTCTTGGAACCTGTCCTGGTGGGGGCAGAGTTTTGCAGGTGTAGTATCGAGGACTTGGAATATGTTAAATGAGCGAGAAGATGATTGCGTTGTAAATTGTAGATTAAAGTTATTATTAGATGTTTTATTGGGAATATCTTCTTTGTGGTATTTGATTGTATTATATTTTGAGGTTCGGGTCAGGTAGCTATGTATGAAGGATTTCTTCTAAAGAATGTTATATTGGTGGGCCCATAACCCACAGGTCCAGGATCGTTTTATAGGTTTTTGTTTCCGCTGCGAATAAATGTAAATTCGAGGTTTATGAATGATAATTGGGATTTGTGTATATTAAGTATGTTTAGCTAGCAGCTCGGAAGTGCGGGCTGTTACAGTATTCCTGCCTAATTCTGATCATATATATGAGTTTTTGTTGATTAATTGACCATCATAATTCGTATTTTGGAATTAATTGAGAAGAAGTTGTTGTTATCTTGTTTCCCACAACTTGTTTGATGAAATTTCTACTTATTTTTCAAATTATTTTTGAACTCATACAAATTCAAAAAAATATATTTATTTAACCTAATTCCTTATGATCTATATGAGTTTTTGTTGATTAATTGATTGTTGTAACTCTGATTTTGGAATTAATTGAGAAGAAGTTGTTGTTATCTTATTGCTCACAACTTGTTTCATGAAATGTTTGCTTATTTTTCAGCTTATTTTTGAACTCATACAAATTTAAAAAAAAAAAAAAACTTTTTTCTTATGAAGGTTAGCATTTTATGCTTGTACAATAAACATATATGTGGGATTATTGAAATTTTCGACCAATGTAAATATTTTAATTTTAGTTGAATAGCTAAAGTGATATCTCCATATGCCTACCTTTTTGTATAGTTTATGTTTGTTATTGGTTGAATTAGTTGTCAATTTTCGTGTACAGATTGTGCTAATACTAGGCTTTGACTTAAATGATCCTCTTATTGAGGAGGATGAAGATGAACCATTTGTTGGGCAGGCATTTGGGAGTCAAGAAGAGGCATATGAATACTATAAAAACTATGCAAAAAGACATGGTTATGTTGTTCGCAAAGACCGCTCGAACACTAAGCATGGAAGGACAACAAGACGTGACTTTTATTGCCATCGTGGAGGGAAAAAGCCTTTGAAGGTTGTTGCTTTGTCCAAATCTCAAAGACAAGTTAAAAGGAGTCTTATAGATATGGTTGCAAGGCACATATGCGTATAATTTTGAAAAGATGTTGTGATATATTTCCAGAAGAATGGCATGTCACAAAGTTTGTCGAAGAGCGTAATCACGAACTGTTGTCATTTGAAGAAATGCGTCTTCTACTAGCCAATCGTACAATTACTGAAGATGAAAAAAAACAAATTTTATTGTGTAGAGAAGCTGGACTTTCTATAAGACAAATCATTCGGGTCATGGAGTTTGAGAAAAATGTCGCACATAGGCAGTTATCATTTACTGACAGAGATATACATAATCTTTTTGTTAGAGTTAAGAGGATGCTTGGAGATGATGATGTTAAGAACCTTTTAATGTATATGCAATCCGCAAAAGAACACAATAATTTGTTTCAATATGCATACACAATGGACAATGACAAGAGGCTCGAGCATTTGTTTTGGCGTCAAGCTCAAAGAATTGTAACAAAAGTATGGTGATGTGGTCGTGTTTGATACCACTTACAAAGTGAATGTGTATGACATGCCTTGTGCAATTTTTATTGGTGTCGATAATCATGGGAAGACTATTTTATTTGGTTGTGCTCTCCTTCGCAACGAAAAAACATGTACTTTGAAGTTGCTAAGCTTTAATTACTGCTTTGAATGATGACATAAATTCCATTGGAATGTTAAATACGTATTTATTATACAAATTTGATGTTTTTTATGCATAGCCCCAAGGGCTATGAATAACAAAACAGTTAAATTAAAGACCGAAGAAGTCAGAAATTAAAAATCTAGAACACAACTCACCTTATAAATTCATTGAGTATCCCCACTAGTTTCGGAAAAAAAAAGAGTCATTCCCAAAAACAATTAGCAAGCTTATAAAATGAGAAATAACGTAACACTAGTAACATATAAACCAAGAAAACAAAACAGTAGCTTGTTAGATCGGACCTCATGGTCTTCCTCCTGAGTGTTCTTGATTGTTCCAACACGTGAAATGACAACATAACAATCCACACTATTGACTTGGATCAAATCGTTATGCTGCTCAAGATGACTTAGAAAAAGCTTTAGCTTAGGGGTGAGATGGGATGACATGCAGGACATGATCCAAAATCAGTTGAAAAAGATTCCTCCCAAGAACTTCAATCGTCATGTTGTTTCAATGTCCATATATCAGAAATTGTTAATACTAAGCAACCATTTATAGAGGAAAAAACGAGCTGAAGTGTAGTAATTCAACCAACTCTACCATGAAAATTCTTTCAATTGTTCATTTACTAAATCAAACCTAATGATATGCTTGTTCGACCGCACTTGTTCCCACCTGGTTTTTTTTGGGAGGGATTTTGATTGATATGGTTGATGATGAATGATAGCCAAGTCTTGGTGGATCACCGCACAATAATTTATTGTCAACTCAAACTAACTATGTCATATAAAAAGGGACCGTCATACAAAAACAGACCATACAAAAGGTTAGGGGCTTTCATGGGTGGTTAACCCTCTGTAATGACATATCGATTTGGTAACCAAAATTAACGGTTCGCCAGTTTTTGTTAACTGAAACTATTTAAATAGGTTACTTCCTAAGCGGTTAGCTGTTTTTTGGCATAGTATTCCGGTTAACCAGTAAACATTGCTCAACTTTTAATGTGTGTGTATATATATATGTATATATGTATATATATATATATATATATATATATATATGACATCAGTGAATATACAATTTAAGATTAATAAAAATTATCTAATACTGTCATATTGTAAAAAGGTTTTAACAAAACGCATATAAAAAGAGAATTCTAATACTAGTAGAAGCAGGATAATACACACACTAAGCCACTCCCATAGTTTTACAGTATCGGTATAAATGATTTAACACTTAATAATATCTAATTAATCTAACTTTTATAAAAAAGATTGAAGAATAATTCAATAGAATAGATATATTCGATTTTTTCGTTAACTGTTTTGTAGAAAATCATAACTTTAAATGTAATGTTTAACCATTGCTTTATTGGTTTGGTTATAAAACCATTTTACCTACTAAATTTTCAATACATTTACCTCCCATTTAGACCGATTTTCCAACTTTTTGGAACGATTTTTCGGTTCCGATTTTTTTTCGAATACCCCTACAAAAAGGTGATTAATTATATCATACAAAAATTGACTAGATCAAATAAAAATTCACTATATGATACTATATCTGGCGCTCTGTAATTTATTGTGCACTGGATCTATCCAAATTTTCTTATGATGAATAGAAGGGATAAGAGGAAAGAAGAGATGGAACTCGATGGATTCAACTTTCAACCATTTTTTTTGAGGAAAATATCAAGAAGGAAATGGGAGCCAACGGGACAAAAGAAATTGACACAGGGAACATAAATGGTCAACTTTTACTCAAAATACGGATAACAGCACCATTATTCATGAACAAAAAAAATAGTTCATCCCTTTATCTCTTATACATCATTTTCATAAACTATTTCCAATTTGATTTCTTAACCATAAACAAATAGAAAAAAAAAGTTCTTAGCTCTCTCTGATCCTTTTTCCCAACTCCACCACATTTTCTCTTTCTTCAATCAATTCTTACTACAAGTATTTGTTAGTATTAATAGTATAAAAACAATCAAAATTACTAGTTGTAAGTAACTCGTTTAATTACAAATACATAATTACTAATATTTATTACTCAAAAAACTCTCTTCTCGTTGGTTGTCACTTGTTACTTGGAAGGCCATGGCAATTTGACCATGATTCGGAGCACAAAGGCAAATCTAATGTATATCTTGTAACTACCAAAGATGGTAGAAAACTGATCCAAAGTCTAGCCCACATAAAGGCTCTTTGGTTCATGAACCGGTTGCACTTGTTTTAGAAGCTCTTGGTTTTTCTCCATTTGTTCTTAAGCTCGAGTTTGGTACTTGTTTAACTTGGATGGTGGATTGAGGCGTGCATCACATTTTGAAGAGCCCAAGTTCTGTTTGGGTTACAAGCAAGGATGTAAAGGAAGCCCCAAGTTCTGTTTGGGTTCCTATTTATTTTTGTTGTTTTGGGTTGTAATAAAATCATGAGATTACTCATAAAGTATCTCATGATAGGCGTGTGCTTAGGAGTGATGATTAGGCAAGATAGGCGTGTGCTTAGGAGGAGTTTAAACTCCTTAGTTGCTGGTTATTTCACTTTGTAACAGCTCATTGAGTGAGGTTAATGAGGGGAGTGAATCAAGGAGCTTTTCATGCTCCTTGAAACCGATTTGGGGGGGGCATTTTTCTTAGGGTTTCTTGAGTGTTTTGTGCTTCTTTCTTGCTGCTCCTAACTCTATTTAAGGACTGCTAATGTTCAATGGAAAGCAATTTTGAGTTTGGAAGTAAAAACCTTTGTGTTTTCAGTTTTTAGCTTTGAGTTTGTCTCAAGTTTGAAACTAACCCTTATTACTTTGAGTGAGTCTTGAGTGATAAGATTAGGAGAGATTGAGTGAGTCTTGTCTCTGGCCTAAGATCCCAAATCATTGAGTTTGTCTTGTGATTTGGTCATTTACCCTAAAATCATGAGTTACAAAGTGTTCTTGTGAGTGTTCTTGTTCTTGAGTTTAAAAACATCGTCCAACTCTTGGAAGGGTGCTTTTAGATTCACATCAGTTTAATTACAAATACATAATTACTAATATTTATTACTCAAAAAACTCTCTTCTCGTTGGTTTTATTGATTTTTCCTAAAAATTAATTGGTGACTCTCTTTGAACCAAAATAGCACTAATTATTGCGTGGGATAAAACATGATAATCACATGCCTACATTGACAAAAGCAAATAAAGTGCATGAATTTATAACATATTACACATGAATTAGAATCAAACCAAGACATGGAACACAAATTATTAGAATAGGCGGTCTTATTTTATCATAAAATTAGACAACCCCAAGCCTACATTTTCTTAAAAAACCGATTTATCTCACTCTAACCCAACACTATCCCTAGACATCTGGCACCAACCTAGTCGTATCTTCCTTTCTCTTTTCTTTGTTTCCTTATGAATCTCGAACTACAACATATAATTTTAAAAAATTTATTCGGAAGTCTTACTGAATTGATTAAATTAGTCACTGAATGGATTAAACTAGTCACAAAATGATTCAAGAATGTGATTATTGAATAGACTAAACTAATCAATAAATAGATTAAACTGGTCAATAATTAGATTAAACTAGTCACTATATTCAGAAAGGTTGTCCATTCTCTTCTTAACATTGGGGTTGGGCCGTTGCCTAATTTTATATTAAAAGTAAGAGGTCTCTTATAAGACCAACTGGCATAGAAATACATTATGTCGATTGTGAAACAATAAACTTAAAGGGGACGATATTCCATTATTTCAATTTTTGTTTCTCCTGTACTTCGCATATATATATGTTCGACCAAATCGCATTTCAAGGACAAATGTGTTTGTAGATCTTAAATTTTTGCTATGTGCAGTGAATACCTATTGATGTCCATAATTTGCTTGCTGTAATATTCAAAGTGGTCTTCTTCCTCTAAGCTGGTTCTCTGAGCGAAATTATACAATTGTGGGAATTTGATGCTAAATAGCGGAATTTTAGGAACTCCTCCCTCTGGTTTTCATTAGTTTACCCCTTTCTTTTGCACAGAGTTTTAGGAGGAATAGTATTGTGGGGCATACTAAGAGAGAGAAAAGATTAATTTATACTTAAAGTTGAATGTATGTGTGATGGAAAGTTAGTGAGCCCATTCCAAACCGTTGTAGCTTGATTTCCCTTGCAACACTATTGCTTCTCGGTCCAAGAATGAAGATCAAGAACTTCCAGTGTAATTGCTCTACTTGGTCCACTAAGCAACAAATAAGAACCCGATATTGTTTGCTTGAACAAGTAGGGAGAAAACCCTCTTTCTCTCTACTAGGGGCGTCGGCCAAGGGGAGGAGTAGGGTATAGTTTTGCTTCTCAAAATTGAATGGTTTAAAGAAAGACATGGTTTTTTAGGGTTTGAAGAGCTTGTTGGGTGAGAATGTAATGCCATCTGGTTTTGTAAGCAGTGTGCCCATTTTCGCCTTTTACGAAATAAATTTAGGATTTCTTTGAAAGATTAAGCTCTTAACTAGCATCATATGAACATACAGGAGAAAGAATGAAGAGAGTACGAGATTTCAGTGTTGGAAACAAGGCGGGGTTTTGGATTGTTAACATGAAAGTTAAGAGTAATAAGTATTACCTCCATCTTTTAACATATGCAACATTAAAAATTTTGCGCTAAATACTAACTTTGACCATATCTCAAAGCTAATATATATATACAAATAGTACCATATTTTACGTTGTTAGATTAATCTCAAAATATATTTTAAAAATATCACATTTTTATAAGTTTTACTAACCGATAACATAAAAAAATGGATCTTTTGTCAAAAACTACTTATTAATTGCAACTTTTTGAAAACAACTACCTAATAAGTCTAATTTTTAAAACAACTACATTTTATCATGTTTTTATTTTTGTTAGCACTACCAATACACGGTAAACATTAGTAATTCCGTCTGGTGGGCCCCACTTGACAATTCCCTCCATTTTAAAAGATATAAATTTATGGATTTTTTTGTCAAAAACTACCTATTAATTGCAACTTTTTGAAAACAACTACCTTTTATCATGTTTTTTTTGTTAGCACTACCCATACACAATAAACGTTAGAAAATACCGTGTATTGGTAGTGGTAACAAAAAAAAAATGATAAAAGGTAGTTGTTTTAAAAATTAGATTTATTAGGTAGTTGTTTTCAAAAAGGTACAATTAATAGGTAGTTTTTGACAAAAAATCCTAAAAAAATATTAACAGTCAAATTAGTGCTTTAACATGTACGATATTGCATATTTTTAAAAACCCAAGAATTATACTTTTTATGTCTAAGATATTACATTTAAAAGTATTTTTTGTCTATTTATTTAACAAAGGTTGGCATTTGCCAAATAATTACCTTATGAAAAAAAACATTTGCTAGCCCTTGCCATAATAAGAAGAGATGCAACTATTTTTGAGACATCCCAAATACAAAAAATTTATCAATATCCCAAATACTAAAAATTTATCATACACTCACGTATTGTGAGCATGCACCCAATGCTATTTTTTTTGCTCATTATTGATCATTTAAAATCATTCAAATGAGCAAAAGGTAATAAAAAGAAGAGATCCAAATGAGCAAAAATTAGTCTTGAGTTACCATGCACATGGTACACCCGGCCACCCAAGTGTATGATGAATGAACTCCCCCAAAGAAGAGAAGTCATGTGATAGTTCTGCCATATAAAGAGTACTACATATATGAATCATAGGCTTATTTATCCAATAATTGTTCCCAACAATACACCCCTCTTGAAAAACCAGATTTGTTTTAGTTTCTAATCAACAGAATTTTTCCAGGAAATCTGCCATCCCCTTCTACTACATTGAATACAAGAGTGATGAAATTTGAATCCTAAAATCCTACCTAAAGACAACAACAAGAACAAAAACGAATGAACTATATTTATCTATTAATAAGGTTTAACCAGACAACCTTATACCTTCAATATTTCAACCAGCTTACGGAAATACACAATCTGGCCAACGCTGCTAATTGCACACTAGTTTTGTTCATCTCCAACAAATAATGCCTGAGGCACAGATGGAAGGTGAAATCAACCCCATAATTAGCAGATATAGCTCCCTTTTATGCATACATTGAATCAAAGCCATCGACAATATGGTCATCAGCTTTAACTGTCAGGCTGTAATCTGTAGACTAATTATGCCATGCATTAATTTAGTGTTTTTCACGATCGAAACGGTTTTTCATCTTCAAATGGCAACTCGATGGATGTTGCATTGCCGTAGAATTCTTCCAAGTTGTAGAATTCTCGCTGCGGGGGAAGAAATATGTGGACAACAACATCACCTATATGACAGGGAAGAATTAATTAATGATATTATCACTTCAGGAAATTTCATTTAACTAATTCATGCTTCAGGAGCGAATGACACGTACACAGTTATGATGTTAGCAAAATATAGAGTGATATCTTAAGAGGGAGCAATCATAATCATATACTAACAATATAATCATATAAATGATGGATTGTCTAAACTCAATCACCAAGTACTCCATCTATTAAAACCTAACAATCTCAGGACAAAGAAAAGAAATCTGGGGAAGATTGATCATTAGGTTAATTTGTCAGTCCTTGTTTTGATACAATGATGTCAACTCAATATGCAGTAACAGAGAGAATATTTGCAATAATCAGTACCATGTCATAAGATAAGTCATTAAGCTGAGAAAACCACAAGCCAAAGAGGTCAAGTGACTTGAGTCCAATTTAGGGTGCTAACTGCTACGCGAGTTGAGCAGCTCGAACTCGATTCAGTCAACAATCAGTCAGAACTCGACACGAGTTAGCTCGACTCGAACTCGACTCGACTCGAAACTCTAACGAGAGGAGTTGAGCATGACCTTGCTCGACTCGATAAGCTAGTGAGCAGCTCGATAATTTTTTAACATATAATTTTTTCTAGGAATATATTTTATTTAATATAGACAAAAAACCAATATTAGCTAAAATATTACAAGTAGAAATATAAAGTCCTTCCATACCTATAATGTCGAAAATATGAATCAAATAGCTTTTTTTTTAAAAAAACCAAATTAGAATGAAATTAGGTGACTCGTCAAAAAAAAGAAGCAGCCATTTGGAAAGAAAAAAAAAAAAAAAAAAGGAGAGATGAAGGAAGCAGCAAATTATGGAAAAGGTGCCAAGTAGGGAAAGCATTAGTCCCACATCGATGGATAATCATGAGAATGGACTCCAATTCAAGGTGCTGTAGCTCATTTCAAAAGGACAGTTGGGACTGGACAACCTCCCATAAAAAGGCCCATGACATGATGATTGCTTCATATCTTAACAGGGCGATATATAAAATATTTACTTGAAACCTACACTTACCAAAATCTAGTAGTGTCCAAGAGTTGGGTTTTAAGTCACCATTTGGGACTTTCCCAAACTTCTGTTCAGCAAGATCCGCCATTTTTGTCCTGCAACCAACAAGCAAACATCAGGCATTGTATATATTAAAACATTAATTATTGGAAGCTTGTTGGAAAATAAAGGATTGAGATTGAAACTCAATGAAATATGATGAAAACGTTGCAGTGCAAAGTCATGTGCGTACCTGATTGCGCCAATCTGAGGACGAGAAAATGCCGTTGCAATGATGAAAAAACGAGTCCAATATACCAGAGGTTTTACGAATAGAACTTTAATATCTGCAGCTTTTACCTCATTTGCAATTTTGGCCATCGCCACAGCGACTGCACTGATTCACTAGCTGTCAGTGTAATAGGAGTATTGCAGTGGTATCATGCCAGCTCATATGATGCAATGTTGGCAAAAGAATAACTTTGCAAGAAACCATCAGTGCAAAATTAGATTGTAAAGACAGTTTCATATATAGTATTGTAATTATCTGCTCCATGATCCTACAGTTAATAATCCAGCAAAACCAGGAAACACCGATCATAATATCATATAAATTTTGTGGAACGCAAAAATGAGATCAGACTTCACCATAGATTAGCACAGATAACAGAGGAAAAATAGAGGACCCAATATAATGGACTGATCATAAAGGACCAAACACAGAGCGGGGACCACAAGTCCATCAAAAAGTAGAGTGAGACAGAGAATTCCAATCACCCTGTACATCTCATAAGAAGATGCGCGCCAAACAAGGCCTCTTAAGCAATATTGAGCATGAGCATGAAGAGAAGCAAGAAACAAGACCCCCTGTCCAAAAGAAATCTGATTAGAGACTTCATCCCTAAAGTTCCTAAAATCTTCTGTTAACCAAAATACCCCTCATGACAGCGAACTAAGCTGTCTGCCACAGAATTTTTTGACCCTTTAACATATGTTCGATGTACCGTAATAGAATTTTAGAATATATTGAGGTTATCTATTACACCCCCTACCATAAGGGGGAAAAAAAACACAAAAAAGGGACAAGAAAAGGAGGAAAAAAGACACTTGCGCCAACAATTACAAGATCATCTTAGATGTTCAGAAGCAACTCAGACTAGGTTCATAGCCATGAAGAAATATGAAGGTTCAGTTTCAGCTGTCAGAATTCATAAAATAAGCGTGCAATTTCATATGAATAAAGGATTCCAGTGCACCTTTTCAGTTAGAAAGACTACCAACATTATCTGCTGGGACAGAACAACTATCACACAGATTAAAAGCTAGGACACAAATTAAAATTTCCTTCTGTAAAGCATAACTGAAATTAATAAGCAAGGAGTAATATCCTCAATATATACCAATTTGAAAATCCATTATTATTGTTCATCTGTCTGCTGCAAGGTAAAGGTATTGGTGACTCAATTATCAATATTGGCAAGAACATGAGAAATCAAGAGGCGTTGAACTCTTTCACAAGATGGGATCACAGGGACAGTTGAAGAAACAATACCAAGGAGATTTAAACACAAAATATCTTATTTCCCAAAAAATAGAGGCATCCAAGATATATAGATAGACCAATGCAAGAAGTCCCACAAATTGCTAATAACTTCCCTATTGACGACTATTTCAGATCCAAACGAAAACTCACTTTTGATCTGATAAGTGAAATCCCCTCCTCCCTCACATCCTCTTCCCCTCCATTTTCTTAGTTGGACTGCAAATCTTCTCATCTTTTAAGATTTAACCTCCACTTAAATGAAACTATTTTTGAAATCTAAGAAAAGCAAACAAGTTCCTAGACAATAACCAACAAACCTAGAGGTTCCTACTCAAGATACTGATGACCGAGTACATAGGTACAGATGATTAAGGCCTTAAGGCAAGTCCCACTTGCAAAGAGAAAGGTCTATAAACCATTATTTAGGCTACTATTAACACTTTAACACTGCCGCTGAAGACATTAGAGTAGAGAAGGCATTTAAGATCAGAAAAGCAAAAAAAAGGTTTTAAGCTTAGCATGTAACTGCAGTCCATTATCTTGGTCAATAGCAACGAAATTTACATATGGCTTCACTTTTACCCATATATTTTCATACATAATATCTACTTCATCTTTCTTTTGCCAGTAAAACCAGTCACACTGCAGAGACTATTTTACTTCCGAGATTGTCTTATTCTAATACACAATCCAGAATAGATAGCATCAACTCTCTGATGGTCTCTACTTGCATCACATTGTATACTTCTTTTTATAAAATCCTAAAACTCCATCAAACTGTCCTGTTTCTAGATGGACCTTCAACCAGACTACTAACTGTACATACAATATTGAACAAGAACTCAATAATTAGCCATTAGAGATCCACTCATATACTTCTTTTCCTTTTTTATTCCTCTTTTTGAAATGAGATCCACACATATCTAGGAAAAATTTAAGACAAGAAAATGCACAGGTATTGATTGACAATAGTAGATGGAGACCTAGAGAATTTTTTTTTTTTATTAGGGCATTTGAATCTCATTTCATGGATTTTACTTACATGCTAAGCTTTCAGCATCATCATCCACTTCAGCAACAGAGGACTTCTGATCGTTTCTTATAAAGACCACCTTTCCGTGCTTTTTGAACAGGTCGTCAAACATATCATCAGTATCTTCATTTACGTCCTGCCAAAATTTAATCCAACCATTATGCTTAAAAGTAACTCACTTTTGAGTAAAATCAGCAGATTTTTCAGCACGTTTTCCAACTCAAATCAAGAAAGCAAAGGAAACAATGGAATTAAAGCCATCTATTTCTATTTATCAACCTTTTTACTGATCTTGGGTGCAGTATCAAACACAGCTTCATCTCCACGTTTCAGAATACCACTCCAATAAAACTCCACAAGTTTTTTGCGCATGAAATTAAGTATCAAGTGTTCATCCTACAAGGTCCTTTAAGTTAAAATGATGAGTGTAACATAACATTCAACTCTAATACCATGAGGATATCCTAATGATGAGGCAACTAATTCACCAAGCACAGTCACTGTTGTTATGCTGAAATGTCACAACTAAACAGCAGCAGTGGGCATAGACTCCTCTCCAGTGCACTCATATACTTCCTCCGTTTAGAAATAGTTGCACCATTTCATGTTTTCACGCTTGCTAATGCATGTTTTCAAACATTTATATCTTCAATTATTAAGAAATAAAATTTATAGAAAGTTGATATTAAAAATATATACATTGAGACGAATCTAACAAGATCCCTTATGACTATGTTTTTTCTAAAATATAAATCACCAAAGACAATCAAAGTGTAACATGTGAATAGTAAATACTATGCAAATAGTGCAACTATTTCTAAACGGAGGAAGTATAGGAGGAAGGAGGAGAGAGAAGGGAACTTCGCCCAACCCTCTTACCCCTCGTCCCGGTCAGGGTAGAACTGTGCACTGTAACCTCCAATGCATCAAATCCTCAGAATGGTTTGATTAATGAAGCTAAAAATCCTAACCATTCACATACAAACTTAAACTACAGGTGGCAACATTTCAGAATTATGCAAACATCTTGAAATACAGCTCTGAAAATCATTGAGCACATTACACATAAAACATCTTTCTCAAACATAAGCAAGCCAAGAGACTAAGTTAAAAGCTTAAAATTCTTTCAACATCAAAGCAAATCTTCTGTAATATCATCAATCTCAAAGTCCCAAGAAAAAACCCATATCGAATATTCACATTCTACATATCATAGAGCTGAAAATTTTGTTACCCAGATGATAAGATATGAGAAAAAAGACGATTCTATATATAAGATAAGGCAAACTCTACAAATTCAATTATGCGTACAAACAAAGAAGCTACAGAGTGCGTAGTCAAAAGAGAGATTCTTACTGAGCCAACTGCTCTGCAAGGAACCATGGAAGACAGCTCCCTGTAACATGAATTAACCGGAAGTTTAAATTCTTGAGTTTGCATTGGTTGGTTATACTTGTTCTCTGAATGTCTAACTCCTTGAAAACCCAGTTGCTGAAAACGGCAAAGATTTTGGTTTCTGACATTGGTTTTGGTGAAGGGCGGAAAATTATTAACCAGGTTGAGATTGTGTGCCATGACTGCTAATCCCATTTGCTGCAACTTTCTGTTTCCCCTAAAGGAAGAAAAAGATATGAAGTATATTACCAGAGATATCCGTAGGTTCAGATATTATGGGGGAGACGAAAAAACATGAGTTACTCAGCCCACCTTTAGTTTAGTTTGGAAAAATGGATCAGAATACCCCAACTTTGGCTCGTCCGCTTTTAATACCCCAACTAGTTTTTAGTCCCGAACAATGCCCCGGGTTATTAGCATTTTCATGTTAAAAGATATCATCTCATATTGCATACCTTATTGGTTAGAACTTTAGAATATTAACTTGAGGTCACGTGTTCAAATCTTATAGGAAGCATGTTTCTAATTTTTTATAATGTGCATAATGATGACATGAAATGAAACAATTTAAGGGAGAGTGCTACGTGGCGCGTAGACTTACTTAGGAACGCTTTTTAATATATTAGTATAGATTTTGAGTTATTTTTAAATACCTCCAACTATTAGGGAGGTCCGCCAAAAATATACCCCTGACCTACAAGAACCGATTTAGCAAGTTAAAATGTCACGTGTCATGCTCTTATTGGTTTTACTTATTTTTTTTGTTTATCTTTTTTTATCACCCCACCCTTACCAATTTCTACTCCCACCCCACTGCCACTCCTCCCCTTCCTCCCCCTCCTCAACCATCAGTCTCCCTCGCCTTCCTCTTCTCTCTCCTCTCTTTTTCTCCATTTTCTCTGCAATTTTATACTGAACTTAGCAATTCGATTCTCGAAGACTCAATCGGTACGTAAAACGCAATCTAAACATTCATCATCATCATTAAATTATTGCTTTTCAACTACGAATTTTTGCCACACACATTCGAATTTGATTTCATGTAGTTGAAATTATGGTTGGATTGAATTGATTGATGATTGATTTTTGTTGTTAGGGTTTGATAATTAGGGAAATTGAGTGAGTAGAGATGAAAGGAGAGGTACAAATGGAGGAAACATCATCATCATCGTCGTTTGGAGGAGTGCGGAACTTAGAAGAGAGAGATACTGAAAGGAGAGGTACAACTGTTGTTAGGGTTTCGTCTTTTTGCAGATAAGGATAGGGAGCTTGTGGAAGCACAAGCGGAGATCAGAGCATTGAGGTTGTCTGAACGTCTCAGAGAGAAGGCTGTTGAAGAGGTACATTTTTATAATTTTTTGTTTTCTTTTTACATGTTAATGTGCAATAAATCTGCTATGTTTACTAATTTTCGTCCGCTTTTTGAGTAGATCTCATCTCTACAACACATTACCAAGCATACATATATGGAATGTTACATGATTATATGCTGTAAAGACCTGCTGCATTGTAATTATCATAGTGTTATCATGGAAAGCCAGATGGGAAGTTGTTATCTTTGCAACTCTGTTATGAGAGATTGGTGGCGAGCACCAGAAAATATGACAGAGGTGTGGGATTACGAATGGGAATTTGGTTTGTCCTTCGTGCCATAGAAATGCACAGCTTAAATTAGAGCTATGTGGACTGTTATGAGTGATTGTTGTTAAAGCGTCGTCTTTTTCGGCGGAGATAGTGAAAGGTGGGAAGGTGGCGGTGGGTGGTGGGGGGGTGGGGGGTGGGGGGTGGGGGTGGTGGGATGAGCAGAGAGGAGGAGGTGGGTGGGAATTTTGGTTTACAAAAGCTAATAGAGAAAATTAAAGAGAAATAAAAAAAAAATTACCTTGCTAACAGGTATCAGGTCATCTAGGTGCATTTTTTGGCGGACCTCCCCAATAGTTGGGGGTATTCAAAATTAACTCAAAGTTGGGGGTATTAAAAGCGGACGGGCCAAAGTTGGGGATATTCTGATCCATTTTTCCTAGTTTTTTTATTTTTTTATTTTTGGTGTTTAGAGAGGCAAAAGGGCAATTCTTAGTTTCTTACTATCGCCCTAAATATATAAAGGCCCACCTTTTATGTATTTTCCCATTCCCTTCCATTCTCTCTCCCATTCCTCCCTTTACCTCCTTCCTCTTTCCTTCCTTCCTTTCACCATCCAACCACAAGACCTTCTCATCCTACCAGAATCAGCACCATCCCCCACCACCAGACCAACATCATTGTCATTAAAACCAGATAATCAAAAACCATCACTACCTTGCCCATAGGTCGCCTAAAACTTGACAAGAATCGATGTTGAAGGAATATCGCAAGGAGTTCATACCCATCGAGGGACAGCTGGGAGCCCTCCGGATCAATTGGCCTACTCCATTCTCGGCCAGGATCATGGAGGCGCCCCCCTTCCCAAAGGTAAAACTCCCAACAATAGAGCCTTTTGATGGAACAACTGATCCAGATGATCACCTGTCCGCTTACAAGCATCAGATGTACGTTCAAGGAGTAGATGATGCTACTTGCTATAAGAATTTCCCGGCTACCCTGAAGGGTGTAGCTCAGAAGTGGTTCAATAATCTTCCCCCCAATTCAGTCGACAATTTCATCGAACTCAGTGTCTTATTTACTAGTCATTTCGTTGCTAATCGTCAAGAACAAAAGACAAGCATGCACTTGGGCAAGGTCGTCCAAGGACCAAAAGAAGCTCTTAGAAGTTTTGTTATGAGATTCAATCTGGAAGCCCTTCAAATTCAAGATCTCAATGCTGGAGTGGCTTTTGACGCCTTTATCAGGGGTCTGAGGCCAAGAAGTTTTAAGTTTGACCTGGTGAAGAAGAAAATCAATACTCTTGCCGAAGCTTTAAAGGAAGCCGAAGCTTTTATACATGCCACTGAAGTATGTGTTGAGGCAAAGCATCCCGAGTCCAAGAAGCCTGAAGAGGTTGCTCAGCCAAAGAAAAGCAACCCCAAAAAGGCTGAGACTTGGGCCATAACCTCCACCACTACTTCATCCAAAAGAAGCAAGAGGAAAGAATCTGAGCCTACTTCATCCAACCCCATCGAATTCAGCAAGGACCAATACTCCATTCTCATGGAGATAAAGGACCAATATGAGTTGAAGGCTCCAGCTGAGATGAAGACTCCTTGCAGAAACAGGGACAAGAGCAAATAGTGTCATTTTCACAAGGACTGCGGTCACGAGACTAATGAGTGTAAGCACCTTAAGAGGGCTTTGGAGGATCTAGCTCGAAAAGGAAAGATGAACTCCTATTTGCCTCAAGGGGGAAGGAAGTTTCAGAGGAAGGATGATCGGCAGCCCAAGAAGAAGGAGAGTGAAAGCACGGACGAGGACGTCGTCCTCGTTATTTCAGGAGGATTTGCTGCCGGAGGACCAACCAATAGAGGGCACAAAAACTACCTATGGGAGCTCGGCCAAGTCTTATTGACTGATCAAACAAAGGCCTAGCCCTTCCCAAAAGTGGTGGTTAGTGAGCAAGATAGGGGCAAGCTGAGGACCCCCCATGATGATCCTTTGGTTGTAGAAATGAGAATAGCAAACTTGAGAGTAAGAAGAATTCTGATTGACACCGGAAGCTCGACGGACATCATTAGTGCTGATTGCTTGTCCAGATTGATGTTTGATGAGAAGAACTTGGTTCCCGTCGACCATCCCATCATAGGGTTGGGGGGAGAAATCATCCACCCTATGGGAACCATTACATTGCCCGTCCGAGTGGGAGAGAAGGATGCCTCTAGGACTCTGTTTATCAAGTTCTTGGTGGTCCGAGATTTGACAGCCTACAATGTCATACTTGGACGGCCAACTTTGAATCATGTTAAAGCTGTAATAGTAACTCACTTGATGCTTATGAAGTATGAGTGTGATGATGGCAAGATTGGCTCCTTGTATGGAGACCAGCAGGCGGCTAGGGAATGTTACCTAACTACCCTCAAGCTGTCATCATGGAAAGCATGCAATGAAGACCAAACGAAGATCTGTGGCGGACGAAAAACGTCTGAAATTGGGAAAGATAAGACGAGGGATGCTGGCGAAAGGAAAACGTCTGAAATTGTAAAGGACCAAGTGGCCTCGTTGAAGATGGCAATTGAGAGTCCTCGGACGCCTCTCGCTCCCTCGAGGAAAACGTCTGAGCATCTCCCCAGCAAGAAAAGAAAGTATGAGCCCGTCAAGGAAGAACCTCCCTCGTCTGAAGAAGTGATGGCCATCATGGGACTAGCAATAGAACGTCCAGAGCATGTAGAAGTCCCAGAAGATATCTGTTTGGATGAGGCTCGTCCAGAGCGAACTTTGAAGATTGGTTCTTCACTCTCTTATGATTTGAGGGGCCTTTTAATCAGTTTGCTGAAAGAATTTCAGGACGTGTTTGCTTATTGTGTTGAAGAAATGCCTGGAATTGATCCAGAGATAGCCGTCCACAGGTTAAATTTTGATCCAAACTTAAAGCCCATTCGTCAGAAGAAAAGGCATTTAGGACCAGCCAAGAATCAGGCGGACGACCAGGAAGTTCAGAAGTTGTTGGAATCAAAATTCATCAGAGAAACTTATTATCCAGACTGGATAGCAAACGTGGTCATGGTGCCAAAGCCTAACGGCACTTGGAGGATGTGTGTGGACTACACTGATCTCAATAAGGCTTGTCCCAAAGACAGTTTCCCCTTACCTAAGTTGGATCGGCTAGTGGACTCCACAGCCGGCCATGCTTTGTTAGCTTCATGGACGCCTATTCAGGTTTTCATCAAATCCCAATGTGGCCAGAGGATCAGGACAAAACGTCCTTCATTACCGAAAAAGGGCTGTATGGCTGGCTGAGGATGCCATTCGGCCTACGTAATGCGCCAGCCACTTTTCAAAGATTGATCAATACCGTCTTTCAGCCACAGTTGGGAAGAAACATGGAAGCTTATATGAATGATATGATAGTCAAGAGTCGGTAAGAGGAAGGTCATGTTGGTGATTTGAAAGAGACTTTCGAGACTCTAAAAAATACAAGTTAAAATTGAACCCCAGCAAATGTGTATTTGGAGTCTTGTCTGGGAAGTGCTTAGGCTTCTTAGTAGATCAGAGGGGAATAGAAGCCAACCCAGAAAAGATCCAAGCTATTTTAGACATGACATCCCCGTCAAAGATAAAGGAAGTTCAGTGACTGACGGATTGCTTGGCTGCCCTTGGACGATTCTTGTCCAAGTCAGGCGACAAGTGCCATCACTTCTTCGCTACTATCAAGAAGAAGGCCAAGTTTGAATGGACAGCTGAGGTTGAGCAAGCGCTTCAGCAAGTCAAGATCACCTTCGGCAGCTGCCCAGGTTGGTCAGTCCAGCTGAGGGGGAGAAACTGTTTGTATACTTGGCTGTGTCCACTCAGGTTGTGAGTGCTGTTCAGCTGGCTGAAAGAGAGTTCGTGCAAGTTCCAATATAGCTTGTGAGTCATGTACTCAAGGATGCGGAAAATAGGTACACTGCAGTCGAGAAGTTTGGATTGGCCCTTGTCATGGCCAACAGAAAGTTAAGGCCCTATTTCTTGGCACAGTATACTCGTCTACACTGACCAATCCTTGAAGTAAGTTTTGCAAAAGATGGAAGCCACCGACGAATGTTAAAATGGGCTGTTGAGCTTAACATGTTCGATATATCATTTGAACCAAGGAAAGCCATCAAGGGGCAAGCCTTGGCAGATTTTATAGTCGAACTTACTTGACCAACTATAGAGCCAATATCTGATCCTGCTGAAGGAAGGAAGCATTGGACGCTCATGGTTGATGGGTCGTCCACTGTCAATGGATGTGGGGCAGGTTTCATTTGTCAATCTCCATAAGGAGACAAGTTTGAATATGTGCTAAGTTTCCAGTTCCAAGCGTCCAATAATGAAGCTGAATATGAAGCACTTCTAGCTGGAATCAAAATGTGTAAAGCGGCAGGAGCTCTGGAGATCGAGGCCAAATCGGACTCTCTCTTGGTCGTCAGTCAAGTCAATGGATACTTTGAATGTAAAGAAGTATCGATGGGCAAATATATGCGTCTGATCAAAGATGAGATTGAGCCTTTGAAACGATTTGTTCTCGACCAAGTACCAAGGTCAGAAAATCATCAAGCAGATGCTCTCTCAAAATTGGCCAGCTCGGCTGAAGGTGATGCGCCAAGATTAGTGTTTTTGGAAGTTAAACCCAAAAAGAGTGTTGACCAAGAACAAATCATGTTTCTTAGCCGAGGAGCAGGTTGGATGGAGCCTATAATAGAATTCAAAAAGACGGGACGTCTGCCTTCAGACCCTATAAAGGCCAAGTATGTGAAGGCTCGAGACAAGTGGTTTGAACTTTGGGATGAGACCCTTTACAAGAAGTCATTCAATCGTCCTCTCCTCAAGTGCATCACCAGAGGAGATGGTCTAGAGAATCTGAAGGAACTCCATGAAGGAGCTTATGCATCTCACATTGGGGGAAGAGCATTCGGAGAAAAGGCTTTAAGGACGGGGTATTACTGGCCTACCTTAAAGGAGGATGCTCTCGTCTATGCAAAGAGGTGCGACAGTTGTTAGAAACATGGAAATCTGCATCAGAACTCGTCCAATTACTTGACTCCTATCTTATTCCCTTTTCCCTTTGCTAAGTGGGGCATGGATATTCTGGGACCTTTTCCCATAGCTGCTGGGCAAAAGAAGTTTGTAATTGTAGCGGTGGACTATTTCACTAAATGGATAGAGGCTGAAGCCATGCGAGGTATAACAACAAACAACGTCAAGGGTTTTATTTGGAAAAACGTTATAACTCGTTTCGGCATGCCACAGTCCATCGTCTTTGATAATGGCCCACATTTCGAAACGCCTAAACTGAAAGATTGGTTGGCAGAAAGAGAAATCAAGGCTCACTTCGCTGCAGTCGCCCACCCACAAGCCAATGGGCAAGTAGAGTCCTTCAACAAGATTATATCCAATGGAATCAAAAGGAAGTTGGATAATGCCAAGGGGCAATGGGTTGAAGAACTACAGCTAGTGTTATGGTCCATCAGAACAACAGCCAAAAATTCTACAGGGGAGACACCCTTCATGTTAGTTTATGGTACTAAAGCCGTCTTGCCCATTGAGATTGAAGAACCCACCCTGCGAGTCATGCTGTAGTCAGAAGATGCCAACTGGGCTGCATTACGCACGGCTTTGGATCAAGTACCAGAAGTCATGGGCAATGCCTTGCTAAGAATGCAATTGTAGAAGCTGCGAATGGCTCGGGAGCTTAACAAGAGAGTCGCTAGATGTAACACCCCGATAATTCTCTTTTTCCCAGAAATACCTTTATAATACAAAACTTAGAGAATTACCCAAGTATTATCGCCCGTGTGATAACGTAACGGCTTATTCAGAATTTTGCAGCGGAAAACATCAAACTAAACTCTTATAAATAATAAATTAAGTACTTCAAAAACAACCCACTTTATGTAAGTCTATCAAACCAACTTATAATATCATTATCCGACTCATGCAGAACAAAATAACAAACTAAGTTTACATAAGCTCTCCATTCCCAGATTCCCAATGATGCTACATCTGCGGACCTGTAAATGTCAATGCTCTAGAAATGCTGCTCACCAAAATTGGGTCATCACAGGATCAATAAGGCAAAGCCATGATCAACAATCACAAACAACGCACGTAATCAGCAAAGCTGAGTACTACATAACAATACATAACCAATCCTAATCATGATACTAAGAAATAGTAAACAGAGATAAATAAGTAATACAACCATATAACATTCTGCAGATGACTTCTACTGAACTAAACTTTAATCAACTTTTATTATATTAAATGGAATAGTTATTGGACCGAGTTGTCTAACTAAAAACCAGTCTTCACCTAGGAAGACGAAATACGGGCGCGACTCCGTATTCCATAATGACCTGCGATATCGAGGAACCTTTAAATAAAAAGAGGAATGGTGATCAATCCAATTCCCAAAAAAAGCCATGGCTCGCTCACCATGTACCCCAACTCCTGATTGTCCAACTTCAGACGTGCACCAGTCTAAAGCTTATTACTATCCAAGTTACACTTTACGTGATTTACAATTTATTACTTGTTATGACACACATACAAGCAACACAGAATATAATTCAACATTCACAACTAAACTTCTTTTATCTTAGGATTAAATAAGTGATCACACAACTTACAATCCAAGATTACTTTCTTTAATTCCAACCTTTCTTACTTTGTTGAACCTAGCCAACAATCAATCTTACCTTTCAAAGGCATAACTTGTCAACTTACCAAATAAGGCCCACAGTCCTCATAAGGTAGTGAAATACAAAAGGGAACAACGATCAAACATGATCCAATACTAATAAATATATTAATTCCCCCATGTGAATTAATAAATAAAGTTCCCAATCCAATTAACATGCTTGCATCAATATTCCATACAAACATGATATTCCATACAAACATGATATTCCATACAATCAAATATTATAATCAACATGTTTGCACACGGGCATAAAACATGCAAAATCCATCATAATAAATATCATACATGAACTCAACATAGTTCCTATACATGATACTATATAATTCTCCTTCATAAAATCATGATACTATCTCAATCATCACATAGGTATGTACGTACCTTGTGTAAACTAGTTGACTGGCCACTTTAGCCCCTTTAGAAATCTCCTACGGAATATTCTCCGCCTAGAATTCAAATATAACTAAAATCAATACTCTTAAATAAAAAGACAGCAACTTAAAAATATTTAAAGCCCCCTTTAAACATATTCAAAAGTTGATTTTACTATCAAAACTTCCATTACATTTAATTCCTAGCATAGTACTACCATACTAGTAATTAAAATTCTTAAAACTCCCTAAATAAAATTCTTTCTGAAATTCCAGCAACTTATAAAATCATAAAACCTTCTTTAAACCCACTTAAACATGCTTAGAATCATAAATTAAATCAATCTCATAGTATATAATATGCTACTATGGTTTTCTAATAATTAACACCCTAAAAATCCATGCTTTAATTATTAAAACTTAAATCTAACAATAATAAACAAATCTGAATTTTTATTCTTATAATATAATATATATATGAATCAAGATTATTCATTAAAACAGTAAATTAACATTTATAATCATGATTAACATTAAAATAAAGCATAAAAACATAGTCTTTAATGGAAAACTTGAGGAAAAGGAAAGAATTAAACCAACTCAAGATGGTTAGGGTTGGTGGCGGCAGCGACGGTCAACGGCGGTCAACGACGGCGGCGGTGACGTTTCTTAGCAAGGAAGAAAGCGTTACTTGAAGAAAAAGAAACAAAAGTTTGAGAGGAAGAAGAAAAGAAAATTACGTGGAAGAGGAGAGAGAGAGAATGCCGAAATTTTGAGAGAAGGAGTGAAGAAAAATAATTTGTGTAGGGTAAAATAATTGGGCTTAGGGTATTTATAGTTAGGGTTTCCTTTTGGGCTTAGGAAAAAGGAATTTAAGTTTAAATAGGATTCGACGATAACTAGGATTGATGAATGAGGACTCCTAGTATCAATATAACTCCTCTTTCCTAATCTACTTAGAATTTGGGTTCCTCAAGTCCATTAGACTTCTTTTCTAAATCAAATTCATATTTCAAACCTTTTTCAAAGCATGATTAATTAAAATATTTTCAACTTCCTTAAATCCTTAAAATAATTTCATTTGACTTTTCAAAAATAGTCAACCTACTTAAATAATAAAATCATTTGAACTAAAATATAAATATATAAATGATAAAATATATTTATAAAATCCTTTAAAATTATGGGGGATTACAGTCTACCCCCCTTAAAAGAAGTTTCGTCCCGAAACTTGACACGAAAACTCACATATCTTTCAAAACTTGAACTAAACTTTTCAAAAGTTTACGAAGAATTGTGCCACTAGTGCACACTTTTGCTAACTTAAAACACTTGTGTTACTTATGAACACGCTTTCTTATGCGGAGAGTCTACTTCTTTAGCACTAACATGTGCAAATTACTCAACATAGGCATACATATGCATAAAAATCTCATAAAAATAGACAAAAAGCGCGAAATTTATCGCATTCTATCCCCCTTAAAGAAAACGAGTTACGCCCTCGTAACTCACCTCAAGGAACAGATCTGGATACTTCTTTTTCATCTCATCTTCGGCTTCCCACGTTGCCTCTTCAGATTCGTGGTTAGACCAAAGTACTTTCACGATGTAGACATCCTTATTGCGTGTACTACGCACTTTTCTGTCGAGAATCCTGACAGGCCTTTCCTCATATGTGAGGCTACTATTGATCTGAATTCGTTCAGGCTCTAGGACATGACGTTCATCGGGAATATAACGCTTAAGTTGAGAAATATGGAACACGTCATGCATCTTTTCAAACTCCATTGGCAATGCCAATCTGTAGGCAACTTTCCCAATTCGCTCCAAAATCTCATATGGGCCTACATACTTGGCACTTAACTTGCCCTTTTTCCCAAATCTCATCACACCCTTAGTTGGTGATACTTTCAAAAACACTTTATCACCCACTTCGAACTCATCTTCCCTTCGCTTCAAATCGGCATAACTCTTTTGCCTATCTTGAGCAGCTTGAATTCTAGCCTGAATCATCTTCACATTTTTGACAGTCTCCTCAATAAACTCTGTCCCCAATACTATGTTTTCGCTAAAGTCATTCCAACAAATGGGGCTTCTACATTTCCGTCCATATAAGGCCTCAAACGGTGCCATCTTAATGCTCACATGGTAACTATTGTTATACGAAAACTCAATCAGGTCTAATTGGTCCTCCCAACTACCTTGAAAATCAATAGCACACGCTCTCAACATATCCTCCATCGTCTGGTTAGTCCTCTTAGTCTGACCATCAATCGCAGGGTGAAAGGCTGTACTCATCTTCAATGTTGTCCCAAGATTTAATTGAACCTTCTTCCAAAATTTCGAAAGGAATCTAGAGTCACGATCAGAAATGATATCCTTTGGAACTCCATGCAGTCTCACCACATGCTTAACATATGACTTTGCTAGTTGCTTCTTCTTCCATGTCTCCTTGATCGGTATGAAAACAGCCGACTTTGTCAGGCGGTCCACAATAACCCAAATAGTATCATTACCACTCCTTGTTCTAGGCAAAGCAGTTACAAAATCCATCGATATGGAATCCCACTTCCATCCCGGAACCTCTAATGGTTGAACTTTCCCCATGGGTCGCTTGTGATCTATCTTCACCTTCTGACAGGTTAGGCACTTAGACACATACTCAGCTACCTCTCGCTTCATATTTGGCCACCAATAGATCTGCTTAAGGTCCTTATAGAGCTTGTCACCCCCGGGGTGCACGAGTACGGCGTATTATGACCCTCATCCATAAGACGTCTCTTAATCTCGCCACACTTTTGTGGTACACACCACCCACCCTTGAACCTCGAGACTACCATCATCATGAATCGTGAAATCACTTTCCTTGCCTTGGCCCATCTTCTCCTTGATCTTCTCTAAGTGCTCATCCCCAACTTGACCCTCTTTGATCTCGTCTAGAATTGACAATCCCAATGATAAAGCACTCAATCTTGCCTCGATCTCCCCACGATTTAAAATTTCTAGGCTAAGCCTTTGCATATCTTGACACAACTCCTCAGGAACTATCAAGGCGCTTATGCTATGACTCGACTTCCTACTCAGTGCATCAGCGACTACATTTGCCTTCCCTTCATGGTATTGGATGTCTAAGTCATAGTCCTTTATCAACTCTAGCCATCTCCTCTGCCTCATCTTGAGGTCTTTACGGGTAAAGATGTACTTCAAGCTCTTATGATCCGTGAATATCTTACAAGTCACCCCATACAAGTAGTGTCTCCAAATCTTCAAAGCGAACACAATGGCGGCTAACTCTAGATCATGGGTAGGGTAATTAGCCTCATAAGGTTTCAACTGACGCGACACATACGCAATCACCTTCCCATTCTGTTGTAACACACATCCCAAACCATTCTTCGAAGCATCACTATATACCTCAAATCCCTCACTCCCATCAGGTAGGGTCAAAACATGCGCGGAGGTTAAACGATTCTTCAAAATCTGAAAGGCTTCCTCGCACTTCTCACTCCACTCGAATTTTGACTCTTTTTTCATCAAATTGGTCATAGGTCTTGCTATCTTCGAAAAATCTCTCACAAATCTTCTATAATAACCCGCTAGACCTAAGAAACTTCGGATATCAGACACATTCTTCGGAGTTGGCCACTCACTCACAGCTTGAATCTTAGCAGGATCTACAGAGACTCCTTCCTTAGACACATAGTGACCCAAAAATGCTACCTTCTCCAAACGAAACTCACACTTAGAGAACTTGGCATACAATTGATTCTTTCTAAGCGTCTCCAATATGATCCTCAAATGCTCATCATGCTCCTTCTCGTTCCTCGAATAGATCAGGATATCATCAATGAATACGACCACAAATTTATCTAAGAACTCATGGAAAATCCTATTCATTAAGTCCATAAATATGGCAGGTGCATTGGTTAACCCAAAAGGCATTACGGTGAACTCATAATGACAAGAACGAGTCCTAAATGCGGTCTTAGGTATATCCTTGTCGGCTACTCTCAACTGGTGATACCCCGAACGCAAATCAATTTTCGAGAACACGCTCGCTCCATTTAATTGGTCAAATAGGTCGTCGATTCTAGGCAAAGGGTACTTATTCTTGATGGTTACGTTATTCAATTCCCTATAATCAATACACAACCTCATACTCCCATCTTTCTTCTTGACAAATAACACGGGAGCTCCCCAAGGTGATGCACTAGGTCTAATATAACCCTTATCGAACAATTCTTGCAAGCTGCGCCTTCAACTCACTCATTTCCGGAGGTGCCATTCTATAAGGTGCCTTAGATATAGGAGCAGTTCCGGGAACTAAGTCTATGGTGAACTCAACAGCTCTCGCAGGTGGCATACCTGAAATCTCACTTGGAAACACATCCATAAACTCGTTCACAATTGGAACATCTTCGATACTCACCCCAACCTCTTTACCCACATCTTGCACACTACAAAAATATAACTCACACCCCTTCTTCATCAACTTTTTCACTTGCATTGCGGAGATGACCCCAAAGCTCTTGGATTTCCCAAAACGTCTATACGAAGTGAGCTTACCCAAAGGGTTCCTTAAAGTTACTTTCTGAACTTCACAATCTATCTTGGCCTTGAATAAACTTAGCCAATCCATCCCCAGAATTACATCTAGGTCTCCCAGATTAAACTCTATCAAGTCAGAAGGAAAAACACAGTCTCCTATCTTTAGAGGCAAGTTTCTAAACATCTTGGTACACCTTATGGTCTCACCAGTAGGTATACTAACGGCAAATTAATCACTTCAAAATCGATTAATTCCAGACTTTTAATAACAGACGACGAGACAAAAGAATAAGTCGCCCCCGAATCAAATAACGCTTTAACTTGCACGGTGTTAATAGAAAAAGTACCAGACATTACATCGGCAGATCGTTCAGCTTCGTTGCGACTCATCACGAACGGCTTTCCCGGAGCCTTGTTCTCGTTGTTCTCACTTGGCAGGCTTGTTATAGCTTCCTTGATTGTTACGTGCCCCTGCAGCTTCGAACCCCGATTTCCTGGCTGATTGAATCCAGGCCTCGCTTGGTTACTACCCCCATTGCCATTTTGCTCCTTCTTTTGCTTAGCAAAGCACTCATACTCCCTATGGCCCTTCTTCGGCGAGTAGTTACAAATCACTTGGGTTCCCCTTACGAGTCTCTACCAGGGTGGTTGTTGCTACACTTCTTGCAGTGATACACTATTTCAGCTCGACCCCTATTGCGGTTATCCTGGTTATTGTTTCCATGGAAACTCCCATTACCATTCCTACTCTTCTTGAAATTCCCCTGATTTCCCCCAACATTAAAGTCCTTCCTCTTCTCACCTACCACAAGATTCTTTTTATCCCGCCTCGACTGGAGTCCATAAATATGGGCGGCTCTCCCATACACAATATCTAGGGATGTAAAGGTCTCACCTCCTAATCCCAGTTGTATCTCATCAGTCAACCCCTGCTCGAATCTCTAAGCCTTCAACTCTGCAGTAGCTACAACCTCAGGTGCAAACCTCGACAGTGCTAAGAATTTACTGTAATACTCAAAAATGGTCATACTACCCATCCTAAGATTAATGAATTCCTGGGCCTTCTGCTTCCTCATAAATGCAGGGTAAAACTTCCCCCTCAAGGCAGTCACAAAAGCCTCCCAATTGAACCCTTCTCTAGCACTCAGTCTAACTCCATTCTCCCTCCACCATAAATCAGCCTCATCCTTAAGGTACAACACAGCCTGACCCACTCTCAGATTTTCAGGGCAATTTACAACCTCAAAAAGTTTCTCAAACTCCCTAATCCAGTTTTCTAGGAAGGTAGGGTCAGCTTGCCCCTTATAGTATGGTGGCTTAACCTTAGCTAGTCTTTCGAACATATCCCCGGCACTCTCAGGACGCTCAGCTCTCTCCTGAGTCAATTTCTCCGCCAAGAGGCGAATAGCAGCAGCTTGATCGTTGTTGTTAGCCATTCTACTTCGGGACCTGTAAGTAATATAACTCTACTTTAGGTTCCAGCATAACTCACATTTCCATCTAGGAAGGCAACATTTGATTTGATCATTACAGATCGCATCAACAGACAATTTCTCAACTAGTTCGAAGTTCAACATGAAGTGTTCTCTAATAATCACATAATCATTCATGTACAATATTTTCACATCAACATGCATATAGAAACAAGCAAGCAAGAATATAATTGCCTAATGAAAAAAAATAAAAAAAATATATTCCCATTACGTGCCTAGAATAAATTTTTACTCACTCATATAATTAAGTAATAACTTTTATTCTTCCATAACGGGTATTTAAATGAAATAATTGTTGCTATAATATTATACCTTCCTAAAAGGAACCATGATTGTAAAAAAAAAATAAAATAAAACTATGCTATCACTGTTGGTCGACTAACCAACTGATTATAATATTATTTCCTCTATTGCTAAGAAGAATAATAAATAAAAAAAATAAACAGTAACCTAAGGTATCACATTATCATTTTTGTCCTCAGTTTCTATGTATAGCTCAGGTACGAAGATCTCATCTTCAGACTCATCTATGTCCTCATCATAATATGCGACATATCTCCTTTGTCGTTTAGATCTCCTAGAAGGTTGAGGCTCCTTGTCCTCTGACTCCGAATCAGTTTCAAACCTGAACCAAGCACGATAGATGTCTTTTCTAGTCTGGCCTCTAGCATGGTCGAACTCCACAATGAGCTCATCATCACTGGTTACATCCCTCCTCATTAAAGTACGCATAATCCAATCTAGACTGGTATAGTTATTGCCATCACGAGGTGCTATGTCCTCATCACTTTCATCGTCACTCAGAACAATGGGGTTATAATAGCTTCCTAATCTGGCAGACATGATTAATGATCTACAACAAATAAATATATTCAATAACATGTTTAGTACTCTCCCTGTACGTAATTCCCAACAATAACAATAAAATATACCATCAACATCATAGGCACAAAATATAACAATCAACAGGGAAGAAAAATAATCATGAATAGTTAGCAGGGAAGAAAAATATTAACATACTGAACTAACTATTCAATGCAGACATATAATAGTGCTATCCTATATGCCCTTCCTATGCTACCCATTCTCACAATATTACAAGTAAAACTTCAAAGCCATGAAAATAATGCAGACACTTTTATAAGATAATAAAATTTAAGTGTCTAAAAAAAAACAAAATATTTCCTCATAAAAAAAATTCCGAACATAAAAAAAATCGAAAGGAAAAAAAAATTTCGACTCTTAAAAAAAAATTCAGCTATATAAAAAAAATATATAACTTCGAAATTCAGCTCAAAAAAAATATATAATTCGGTCCCTAACAAAAATAATTTTCGGATCCTAAAAAAAATTTTCGGACCCTAAAAAAAAATTTTCGGTCCTTTTTTTTAAAATATATAAATATATATATTCCTATAACGAATAAGTAGGAGCAATTCTAAGAGTTTATTCAAGTAACTAGTAAGTTAATTAGGCGCCTTCAAGTTTTGAAAATAACCTAAAGCTCCCAGATACCACTTTGTAACACCCCGATAATTCTCTTTTTCCCAGAAATACCTTTATAATACAAAACTTAGAGAATTACCCAAGTATTATCGCCCGTGTGATAACGTAACGGCTTATTCAGAATTTTGCAGCGGAAAACATCAAACTAAACTCTTATAAATAATAAATTAAGTACTTCAAAAACAACCCACTTTATGTAAGTCTATCAAACCGACTTATAATATCATTATCCGACTCATGCAGAACAAAATAACAAACTAAGTTTACATAAGCTCTCCATTCCCAGATTCCCAATGATGCTACATCTGCGGACCTGTAAATGTCAATGCTCTAGAAATGCTTGCTCACCAAAATTGGGTCATCACAGGATCAATAAGGAAAAGCCATGATCAACAATCACAAACAACGCACGTAATCAGCAAAGCTGAGTACTACATAACAATACATAACCAATCCTAATCATGATACTAAGAAATAGTAAACAGAGATAAATAAGTAATACAACCATATAACATTCTCGCAGATGACTTCTACTTGAACTAAACTTTAATCAACTTTTATTATATTAAATGGAATAGTTATTGGACCGAGTTGTCTAACTAAAAACCAGTCTTCACCTAGGAAGACGAAATACGGGCGCGACTCCGTATTCCATAATGACCTGCGATATCGAGGAACCTTTAAATAAAAAGAGGAATGGTGATCAATCCAATTCCCGAGAAAAAAGCCATGGCTCGCTCACCATGTACCCCAACTCCTGATTGTCCAACTTCGACGTGCACCAGGTCTAAAGCTTATTACTATCCAAGTTACACTTTACGTGATTTACAATTTATTACTTGTTATGACACACATACAAGCAACACAGAATATAATTCAACATTCACAACTAAACTTCTTTTATCTTAGGATTAAATAAGTGATCACACAACTTACAATCCAAGATTACTTTCTTTAATTCCAACCTTTCTTACTTTGTTGAACCTAGCCAACAATCAATCTTACCTTTCAAAGGCATAACTTGTCAACTTACCAAATAAGGCCCACAGTCCTCATAAGGTAGTGAAATACAAAAAGGGAACAACGATCAAACATGATCCAATACTAATAAATATATTAATTCCCCCATGTGAATTAATAAATAAAGTTCCCAATCCAATTAACATGCTTGCATCAATATTCCATACAAACATGATATTCCATACAAACATGATATTCCATACAATCAAATATTATAATCAACATGTTTGCACACAGGCATAAAACATGCAAAATCCATCATAATAAATATCATACATGAACTCAACATAGTTCCTATACATGATACTATATAATTCTCCTTCATAAAATCATGATACTATCTCAATCATCACATAGGTATGTACGTACCTTGTGTAAACTAGTTGACTGGCCACTTTAGCCCCTTTAGAAATCTCCTACGGAATATTCTCCGCCTAGAATTCAAATATAACTAAAATCAATACTCTTAAATAAAAAGACAGCAACTTAAAAATATTTAAAACCCCCTTTAAACATATTCAAAAGTTGATTTTACTATCAAAACTTCCATTACATTTAATTCCTAGCATAGTACTACCATACTAGTAATTAAAATTCTTAAAACTCCCTAAATAAAATTCTTTCTGAAATTCCAGCAACTTATAAAATCATAAAACCTTCTTTAAACCCACTTAAACATGCTTAGAATCATAAATTAAATCAATCTCATAGTATATAATATGCTACTATGGTTTTCTAATAATTAACACCCTAAAAATCCATGCTTTAATTATTAAAACTTAAATCTAACAATAATAAACAAATCTGAATTTTTATTCTTATAATATAATATATATATGAATCAAGATTATTCATTAAAACAGTAAATTAACATTTATAATCATGATTAACATTAAAATAAAGCATAAAAACATAGTCTTTAATGGAAAACTTGAGGAAAAGGAAAGAATTAAACCAACTCAAGATGGTTAGGGTTGGTGGCAGCAGCGACGGTCAACGGCGGTCAACGACGGCGGCGGTGACGTTTCTTAGCAAGGAAGAAAGCGTTACTTGAAGAAAAAGAAACAAAAGTTTGAGAGGAAGAAGAAAAGAAAATTACGTGGAAGAGGAGAGAGAGAGAATGCCGAAATTTTGAGAGAAGGAGTGAAGAAAAATAATTTGTGTAGGGTAAAATAATTGGGCTTAGGGTATTTATAGTTAGGGTTTCCTTTTGGGCTTAGGAAAAAGGAATTTAAGTTTAAATAGGATTCGACGATAACTAGGATTGATGAATGAGGACTCCTAGTATCAATATAACTCCTCTTTCCTAATCTACTTAGAATTTGGGTTCCTCAAGTCCATTAGACTTCTTTTCTAAATCAAATTCATATTTCAAACCTTTTTCAAAGCATGATTAATTAAAATATTTTCAACTTCCTTAAATCCTTAAAATAATTTCATTTGACTTTTCAAAAATAGTCAACCTACTTAAATAATAAAATCATTTGAACTAAAATATAAATATATAAATGATAAAATATATTTATAAAATCCTTTAAAATTATGGGGGATTACAGTCTACCCCCCTTAAAAGAAGTTTCGTCCCGAAACTTGACACGAAAACTCACATATCTTTCAAAACTTGAACTAAACTTTTCAAAAGTTTACGAAGAATTGTGCCACTAGTGCACACTTTTGCTAACTTAAAACACTTGTGTTACTTATGAACACGCTTTCTTATGCGGAGAGTCTACTTCTTTAGCACTAACATGTGCAAATTACTCAACATAGGCATACATATGCATAAAAATCTCATAAAAATAGACAAAAAGCGCGAAATTTATCGCATTCTATCCCCCTTAAAGAAAACGAGTTACGCCCTCGTAACTCACCTCAAGGAACAGATCTGGATACTTCTTTTTCATCTCATCTTCGGCTTCCCACGTTGCCTCTTCAGATTCGTGGTTAGACCAAAGTACTTTCACGATGTAGACATCCTTATTGCGTGTACTACGCACTTTTCTGTCGAGAATCCTGACAGGCCTTTCCTCATATGTGAGGCTACTATTGATCCGAATTCGTTCGGGCTCTAGGACATGACGTTCATCGGGAATATAACGCTTAAGTTGAGAAATATGGAACACGTCATGCATCTTTTCAAACTCCATTGGCAATGCCAATCAGAGGCAACTTTCCCAATTCGCTCCAAAATCTCATATGGGCCTACATACTTGGCACTTAACTTGCCCTTTTTCCCAAATCTCATCACACCCTTAGTTGGTGATACTTTCAAAAACACTTTATCACCCGCTTCGAACTCATCTTCCCTTCGCTTCAAATCGGCATAACTCTTTTGCCTATCTTGAGCAGCTTGAATTCTAGCCTGAATCATCTTCACATTTTTGACAGTCTCCTCAATAAACTCTGTCCCCAATACTATGTTTTCGCTAAAGTCATTCCAACAAATGGGGCTTCTACATTTCCGTCCATATAAGGCCTCAAACGGTGCCATCTTAATGCTCACATGGTAACTATTGTTATACGAAAACTCAATCGAGGTCTAATTGGTCCTCCCAACTACCTTGAAAATCAATAGCACACGCTCTCAACATATCCTCCATCGTCTGGTTAGTCCTCTTAGTCTGACCATCAATCGCAGGGTGAAAGGCTGTACTCATCTTCAATGTTGTCCCAAGATTTAATTGAACCTTCTTCCAAAATTTCGAAAGGAATCTAGAGTCACGATCAGAAATGATATCCTTTGGAACTCCATGCAGTCTCACCACATGCTTAACATATGACTTTGCTAGTTGCTTCTTCTTCCATGTCTCCTTGATCGGTATGAAAACAGCCGACTTTGTCAGGCGGTCCACAATAACCCAAATAGTATCATTACCACTCCTTGTTCTAGGCAAAGCAGTTACAAAATCCATCGATATGGAATCCCACTTCCATCCCGGAACCTCTAATGGTTGAACTTTCCCCATGGGTCGCTTGTGATCTATCTTCACCTTCTGACAGGTTAGGCATTTAGACACATACTCAGCTACCTCTCGCTTCATATTTGGCCACCAATAGATCTGCTTAAGGTCCTTATAGAGCTTGTCACCCCCAGGGTGCACAGAGTACGGCGTATTATGACCCTCATCCATAAGACGTCTCTTAATCTCGCCACACTTTTGTGGTACACACCACCCACCCTTGAACCTCAGACTACCATCATCATGAATCGTGAAATCACTTTCCTTGCCTTGGCCCATCTTCTCCTTGATCTTCTCTAAGTGCTCATCCCCAACTTGACCCTCTTTGATCTCGTCTAGAATTGACAATCCCAATGATAAAGCACTCAATCTTGCCTCGATCTCCCCACGATTTAAAATTTCTAGGCTAAGCCTTTGCATATCTTGACACAACTCCTCAGGAACTATCAAGGCGCTTATGCTATGACTCGACTTCCTACTCAGTGCATCAGCGACTACATTTGCCTTCCCTTCATGGTATTGGATGTCTAAGTCATAGTCCTTTATCAACTCTAGCCATCTCCTCTGCCTCATCTTGAGGTCTTTCTGGGTAAAGATGTACTTCAAGCTCTTATGATCTGTGAATATCTTACAAGTCACCCCATACAAGTAGTGTCTCCAAATCTTCAAAGCGAACACAATGGCAGCTAACTCTAGATCATGGGTAGGGTAATTAGCCTCATAAGGTTTCAACTGACGCGACACATACGCAATCACCTTCCCATTCTGTTGTAACACACATCCCAAACCATTCTTCGAAGCATCACTATATACCTCAAATCCCTCACTCCCATCAGGTAGGGTCAAAACAGGCGCGGAGGTTAAACGATTCTTCAAAATCTGAAAGGCTTCCTCGCACTTCTCACTCCACTCGAATTTTGACTCTTTTTTCATCAAATTGGTCATAGGTCTTGCTATCTTCGAAAAATCTCTCACAAATCTTCTATAATAACCCGCTAGACCTAAGAAACTTCGGATATCAGACACATTCTTCGGAGTTGGCCACTCACTCACAGCTTGAATCTTAGCAGGATCTACAGAGACTCCTTCCTTAGACACATAGTGACCCAAAAATGCTACCTTCTCCAAACGAAACTCACACTTAGAGAACTTGGCATACAATTGATTCTTTCTAAGCGTCTCCAATATGATCCTCAAATGCTCATCATGCTCCTTCTCGTTCCTCGAATAGATCAGGATATCATCAATGAATACGACCACAAATTTATCTAAGAACTCATGGAAAATCCTATTCATTAAGTCCATAAATATGGCAGGTGCATTGGTTAACCCAAAAGGCATTACAGTGAACTCATAATGACAGTAACGAGTCCTAAATGCAGTCTTAGGTATATCCTTGTCGGCTACTCTCAACTGGTGATACCCCGAACGCAAATCAATTTTCGAGAACACGCTCGCTCCATTTAATTGGTCAAATAGGTCGTCGATTCTAGGCAAAGGGTACTTATTCTTGATGGTTACGTTATTCAATTCCCTATAATCAATACACAACCTCATACTCCCATCTTTCTTCTTGACAAATAACACAGGAGCTCCCCAAGGTGATGCACTAGGTCTAATATAGCCCTTATCGAACAATTCTTGCAACTGCGCCTTCAACTCACTCATTTCCGGAGGTGCCATTCTATAAGGTGCCTTAGATATAGGAGCAGTTCCAGGAACTAAGTCTATGGTGAACTCAACAGCTCTCGCAGGTGGCATACCTGAAATCTCACTTGGAAACACATCCATAAACTCGTTCACAATTGGAACATCTTCGATACTCACCCCAACCTCTTTACCCACATCTTGCACACTACAAAAATATAACTCACACCCCTTCTTCATCAACTTTTTCACTTGCATTGCGGAGATGACCCCAAAGCTCTTGGATTTCCCAAAACGTCTATACGAAGTGAGCTTACCCAAAGGGTTCCTTAAAGTTACTTTCTGAACTTCACAATCTATCTTGGCCTTGAATAAACTTAGCCAATCCATCCCCAGAATTACATCTAGGTCTCCCAGATTAAACTCTATCAAGTCAGAAGGAAAAACACAGTCTCCTATCTTTAGAGGCAAGTTTCTAAACATCTTGGTACACCTTATGGTCTCACCAGTAGGTATACTAACAGGCAAATTAATCACTTCAAAATCGATTAATTCCAGACTTTTAATAACAGACGACGAGACAAAAGAATAAGTCGCCCCCGAATCAAATAACGCTTTAACTTGCACGGTGTTAATAGAAAAAGTACCAGACATTACATCGGCAGATCGTTCAGCTTCGTTGCGACTCATCACGAACAGCTTTCCCGGAGCCTTGTTCTGGTTGTTCTCACTGGCAGGCTTGTTATAGCTTCCTTGATTGTTCTGTGCCCCTGCAGGCTTCGAACCCTGATTTCCTGGCTGATTGAATCCAGGCCTCGCTTGGTTACTACCCCCATTGCCATTTTGCTCCTTCTTTTGCTTAGCAAAGCACTCATACTCCCTATGGCCCTTCTTCTGGCAGTAGTTACAAATCACTGGTTCCCCCTTACAGTCTCTACCAGGGTGGTTGTTGCTACACTTCTTGCAGTGATACACTATTTCAGCTCGACCCCTATTGCGGTTATCCTGGTTATTGTTTCCATGGAAACTCCCATTACCATTCCTACTCTTCTTGAAATTCCCCTGATTTCCCCCAACATTAAAGTCCTTCCTCTTCTCACCTACCACAAGATTCTTTTTATCCCGCCTCGACTGGAGTCCATAAATATGGGCGGCTCTCCCATACACAATATCTAGGGATGTAAAGGTCTCACCTCCTAATCCCAGTTGTATCTCATCAGTCAACCCCTGCTCGAATCTCTAAGCCTTCAACTCTGCAGTAGCTACAACCTCAGGTGCAAACCTCGACAGTGCTATGAATTTACTGTAATACTCAGAAATGGTCATACTACCCATCCTAAGATTAATGAATTCCTGGGCCTTCTGCTTCCTCATAAATGCAGGGTAAAACTTCCCCCTCAAGGCAGTCACAAAAGCCTCCCAATTGAACCCTTCTCTAGCACTCAGTCTAACTCCATTCTCCCTCCACCATAAATCAGCCTCATCCTTAAGGTACAACACAGCCTGACCCACTCTCAGATTTTCAGGGCAATTTACAACCTCAAAAAGTTTCTCAAACTCCCTAATCCAGTTTTCTAGGAAGGTAGGGTCAGCTTGCCCCTTATAGTATGGTGGCTTAACCTTAGCTAGTCTTTCGAACATATCCCAGGCACTCTCGGGACGCTCGGCTCTCTCTCCGAGTCAATTTCTCCGCCAAGAGGCGAATAGCAGCAGCTAGATCGTTGTTGTTAGCCATTCTACTTCGGGACCTGTAAGTAATATAACTCTACTTTAGGTTCCAGCATAACTCACATTTCCATCTAGGAAGGCAACATTTGATTTGATCATTACAGATCGCATCAACAGACAATTTCTCAACTAGTTCGAAGTTCAACATGAAGTGTTCTCTAATAATCACATAATCATTCATGTACAATATTTTCACATCAACATGCATATAGAAACAAGCAAGCAAGAATATAATTGCCTAATGAAAAAAAATAAAAAAAATATATTCCCATTACGTGCCTAGAATAAATTTTTACTCACTCATATAATTAAGTAATAACTTTTATTCTTCCATAACGGGTATTTAAATGAAATAATTGTTGCTATAATATTATACCTTCCTAAAAGGAACCATGATTGTAAAAAAAAAAAAAAATAAAACTATGCTATCACTGTTGGTCGACTAACCAACTGATTATAATATTATTTCCTCTATTGCTAAGAAGAATAATACATAAAAAAAATAAACAGTAACCTAAGGTATCACATTATCATTTTTGTCCTCAGTTTCTATGTATAGCTCAGGTACGAAGATCTCATCTTCAGACTCATCTATGTCCTCATCATAATATGCGACATATCTCCTTTGTCGTTTAGATCTCCTAGAAGGTTGAGGCTCCTTGTCCTCTGACTCCGAATCAGTTTCAAACCTGAACCAAGCACGATAGATGTCTTTTCTAGTCTGGCCTCTAGCATGGTCGAACTCCACAATGAGCTCATCATCACTGGTTACATCCCTCCTCATTAAAGTACGCATAATCCAATCTAGACTGGTATAGTTATTGCCATCACGAGGTGCTATGTCCTCATCACTTTCATCGTCACTCAGAACAATGGGGTTATAATAGCTTCCTAATCTGGCAGACATGATTAATGATCTACAACAAATAAATATATTCAATAACATGTTTAGTACTCTCCCTGTACGTAATTCCCAACAATAACAATAAAATATACCATCAACATCATAGGCACAAAATATAACAATCAGCAGGGAAGAAAAATAATCATGAATAGTTAGCAGGGAAGAAAAATATTAACATACTGAACTAACTATTCAATGCAGACATATAATATTGCTATCCTATATGCCCTTCCTATGCTACCCATTCTCACAATATTACAAGTAAAACTTCAAAGCCATGAAAATAATGCAGACACTTTTATAAGATAATAAAATTTAAGTGTCTAAAAAAAAACAAAATATTTCCTCATAAAAAAAATTCCGAACATAAAAAAAATCGAAAGGAAAAAAAAATTTCGACTCTTAAAAAAAAATTCAGCTATATAAAAAAAATATATAACTTCGAAATTCAGCTCAAAAAAAATATATAATTCGGTCCCTAACAAAAATAATTTTCGGATCCTAAAAAAAATTTTCGGACCCTATAAAAAAATTTTCGGTCCTTTTTTTAAAAATATATAAATATATATATTCCTATAACGAATAAGTAGGAGCAATTCTAAGAGTTTATTCAAGTAACTAGTAAGTTAATTAGGCGCCTTCAAGTTTTGAAAATAACCTAAAGCTCCCAGATACCACTTTGTAACACCCCGATAATTCTCTTTTTCCCAGAAATACCTTTATAATACAAAACTTAGAGAATTACCCAAGTATTATCGCCCGTGTGATAACGTAACGGCTTATTCAGAATTTTGCAGCGGAAAACATCAAACTAAACTCTTATAAATAATAAATTAAGTACTTCAAAAACAACCCACTTTATGTAAGTCTATCAAACCGACTTATAATATCATTATCCGACTCATGCAGAACAAAATAACAAACTAAGTTTACATAAGCTCTCCATTCCCAGATTCCCAATGATGCTACATCTGCGGACCTGTAAATGTCAATGCTCTAGAAATGCTGCTCACCAAAATTGGGTCATCACAGGATCAATAAGGCAAAGCCATGATCAACAATCACAAACAACGCACGTAATCAGCAAAGCTGAGTACTACATAACAATACATAACCAATCCTAATCATGATACTAAGAAATAGTAAACAGAGATAAATAAGTAATACAACCATATAACATTCTGCAGATGACTTCTACTGAACTAAACTTTAATCAACTTTTATTATATTAAATGGAATAGTTATTGGACCGAGTTGTCTAACTAAAAACCAGTCTTCACCTAGGAAGACGAAATACGGGCGCGACTCCGTATTCCATAATGACCTGCGATATCGAGGAACCTTTAAATAAAAAGAGGAATGGTGATCAATCCAATTCCCAGAAAAAGCCATGGCTCGCTCACCATGTACCCCAACTCCTGATTGTCCAACTTCAGACGTGCACCAGTCTAAAGCTTATTACTATCCAAGTTACACTTTACGTGATTTACAATTTATTACTTGTTATGACACACATACAAGCAACACAGAATATAATTCAACATTCACAACTAAACTTCTTTTATCTTAGGATTAAATAAGTGATCACACAACTTACAATCCAAGATTACTTTCTTTAATTCCAACCTTTCTTACTTTGTTGAACCTAGCCAACAATCAATCTTACCTTTCAAAGGCATAACTTGTCAACTTACCAAATAAGGCCCACAGTCCTCATAAGGTAGTGAAATACAAAAAGGGAACAACGATCAAACATGATCCAATACTAATAAATATATTAATTCCCCCATGTGAATTAATAAATAAAGTTCCCAATCCAATTAACATGCTTGCATCAATATTCCATACAAACATGATATTCCATACAAACATGATATTCCATACAATCAAATATTATAATCAACATGTTTGCACACAGGCATAAAACATGCAAAATCCATCATAATAAATATCATACATGAACTCAACATAGTTCCTATACATGATACTATATAATTCACCTACATAAAATCATGATACTATCTCAATCATCACATAGGTATGTACGTACCTTGTGTAAACTAGTTGACTGGCCACTTTAGCCCCTTTAGAAATCTCCTACGGAATATTCTCCGCCTAGAATTCAAATATAACTAAAATCAATACTCTTAAATAAAAAGACAGCAACTTAAAAATATTTAAAACCCCCTTTAAACATATTCAAAAGTTGATTTTACTATCAAAACTTCCATTACATTTAATTCCTAGCATAGTACTACCATACTAGTAATTAAAATTCTTAAAACTCCCTAAATAAAATACTTTCTGAAATTCCAGCAACTTATAAAATCATAAAACCTTCTTTAAACCCACTTAAACATGCTTAGAATCATAAATTAAATCAATCTCATAGTATATAATATGCTACTATGGTTTTCTAATAATTAACACCCTAAAAATCCATGCTTTAATTATTAAAACTTAAATCTAACAATAATAAACAAATCTGAATTTTTATTCTTATAATATAATATATATATGAATCAAGATTATTCATTAAAACAGTAAATTAACATTTATAATCATGATTAACATTAAAATAAAGCATAAAAACATAGTCTTTAATGGAAAACTTGAGGAAAAGGAAAGAATTAAACCAACTCAAGATGAAAGGGAGGAGGCGCCGGCCAAGGAGGAGTCTTGGTGGCAGCAGCGACGGTCAACGGCGGTCAACGACGACGGCGGTGACGTTTCTTAGCAAGGAAGAAAGCGTTACTTGAAGAAGAAGAAACAAAAGTTTGAGAGGAAGAAGAAAAGAAAATTACGTGGAAGAGGAGAGAGAGAGAATGCCGAAATTTTGAGAGAAGGAGTGAAGAAAAATAATTTGTGTAGGGTAAAATAATTGGGCTTAGGGTATTTATAGTTAGGGTTTCCTTTTGGGCTTAGGAAAAAGGAATTTAAGTTTAAATAGGATTCGATGATAACTAGGATTGATGAATGAGGACTCCTAGTATCAATATAATCCTCTTTCCTAATCTACTTAGAATTTGGGTTCCTCAAGTCCATTAGACTTTTTTTTGTAAATCAAATTCATATTTCAAACCTTTTTCAAAGCATGATTAATTAAAATATTTTCAACTTCCTTAAATCCTTAAAATAATTTCATTTGACTTTTCAAAAATAGTCAACCTACTTAAATAATAAAATCATTTGAACTAAAATATAAATATATAAATGATAAAATATATTTATAAAATCCTTTAAAATTATGGGGGATTACACTAGACGACCACTCAAAGTGGGGGATCTGGTTCTAAGGAAGATGGAGGCCGTTGGACGAGCTAAAGAGCTGGGGAAACTAACACTAAATTGGGAAGGACCTTATCTGATTGTGCAAGAGCTGCGAAGCGGAACCTTTCGTCTCCAAGATCTGAATGGACGAGAAATACAGCGAACCTGGAACTCAGATACTCTGAAGAAGTACCACGTCTAACTCAGTCCATTGTCAGTAATCTAGCCAGTAGTTTGTAGTCACTCCAAAGTGCTACCGCACATGCTAGAAAAAAGAATTGTATACATGTATCTTGGCATTTTGTCAAGCAAAATTCATATAATACAATTCCTACTTTCTTATCGCCTTTGTTTATTTTTACCAAGTTAGTTCACTTTGGGGCATTAAATCAGTTACTAGTCTAAAAGTGACAATAACTTGGACAAAAATACAAAAAAAATTGAGCGTCAAAAATACTCACTTCTCTGCCGAACGTCACTCCCTCGAAGAGACCGGCCAAAGTGTAATAGCCTAAAAGGCAACAACACATAAATGGCCAACAAATTGACAAAATCTCTAGTAAGAAAAACGTCAAAGTCTTTGAGAGAAAGCTGACCCGAAATAAGCCCTTAGTAAAGGATACTTACTTTCAAATGCATGGTCAGCTAAGTAGTAAAGACCCTAGTAAGGATCACTACTTCATGACGAGTGTTGCTCCCTCAAGGAGGCCGGCTAAGACGTGGTTTGAACATAATCTAAAGCTCGTTCTTAGCAATTTCAGCAGGTGTGGCCAACGTTGGCCGCTCTCCTTCTTGGACTATGGCTCGCCCATCATATACGGTTGAGCTAAGCCCAAGAAGGGGGGGATGAGACAAGCCTATAGGACGAGCTAAAGGGAAACGGTCGTCCAAAAACCAGGACGTACTAGTCAAAAAATGCCCTTGTGAAGGTTCGATACCGCAGGATGAGTGTTATCAACTCAAGAAAAACGGCTAAAGCATGGCTTGTCCACATAATTAATATGTATTGGCCGCTTTCCTCCTTGTGGCAAGACTTGTCTGAAAGGGAAGACCGTCCAAAGTTCCAGGACAAATCTCACTAAGTACTTGGCTACTTTTTTTGGAAAGATTCACGATCGTCCAAGGACAAGGATGGCAATCTTCCCCTATATTCATTTTGCAAACCGTCCAATGTTCCAGGACGAGTCCCTTCTTGTACTTGGCTACATTTTAGAAAGATTTTCGACCGTCCAAGAGCAAGGATCAGGGTTGGCAAAATAACTTTTTTTAAATTTTACAAATCGTCCAAAAGTTGCAGGACGAGTATCACTTTATACATGGCTAAATGTTAGAAGTTTTACGATCGTCCAAGGACAAGGATCAGGGATGACAAACTGACTTCAACTAAACTTTGCAAACCGTCCAAATGACCCAGACGAGCATCTTCTTGTACTTGGCTACATTTTGGAAAGATTGGCGATCGTCCGAAGGCAAGGACGATGCTCTTTAATTAAACATGTGTGTGGATCATCCAAAATTCAGGACGAGTGTCGGTGTGTACTTGATAAAAATTAAAGTACAATAAAAGGAAGGACATGCAATTGGCAAAAAGTCTTTTCATATATACTTGGCAAAAAAATTACAATTTAGAGCTAGAAGAGACAAAGCTACGACGGCAAACAAGCCAAGAAACTTAGAAAATAACCTAAAGCTATGCATTTCATTCAGCATGAGTTTCTTGCCCGTCCTCAGGAGTTTCATCCTCGCCTGCACCTTCTTCGTCTGACTCAGTGAATTCAGGAGGTTCTTCAGCAGACAAGAATGCGCGGTGAACACTCTCTTGATATTCCAAACGCCGGACAAAGCTGGGAACCTCACTAGGCTCGGCCAGCATCTCAAAAGCCTTGACGGCCCAGTCTTTGGACATCGTAATAACCTGAGTCAAGGCTTCTTTGGCGTCATCAAAGGATTGGGCCGCTTCTTTCTGCAGACGGGCATTCTTCGCCCTTAGGATGATATTCTCCCTTCTCAGTTGGACTGCGGCCAGAAGAGCAGTATCCCTTTCACCCTTCAACTCAGTTGAGAGGGCGTCTAAGACCATTTTCAGTCGGTCTTGTTCCATGTACAACTGGTTGATGGTAACAAGATATTTCTTGTTCTCAGATTCCAGGGTGGCTGATCTCTTCTCCAAGGCCTCCAGTGACTGACGATGGAGAGTGTTGGCCATTTCAATGTCATGGATAGCCTTGTCGCCTGCCGTTGTAGCAAGGTGGACGAGCTGCTTGTTCTCCTTTCTAAGCTCCCTCGCCCATTCTTCAGTTAGCATGCTGCGAGCAAAAAGCTGAAACAATGAAAACCCAACAAGTCATTAGACGAGTTACAAAAAGAGTAAATTTATAGAAGTATAAAACAAAAGCGGCAGCCAGTTATACCTCATCAGCAAGTTGAGACATGTAGCCCACATGCCCGGCCGATGCTCCCCTCAATCCTTTGATATAGGATTCAGGGTAACATTTGAAGAGCTCCTGCTTAAGCCGATCTCTTTCTGCTTTGGACATTTTAGCAAAGGCAACAGAAGACTCCTCGTCCGAATCTATGGTGGGAGTAGCTGAAGGTAAACCTGGTCCTTTGCCCTTATCTGAAAGAGGGGGGGAGTCGATTATCTTGATCGGAAGGACAATGGCTTGTCTATTAGACGGGCTCATGGACCGTCCGCCGACCCGCACTGTCCTAACTATATTCGGATAATACGACTCACCAGACGAGATGGATGCCGTCCTAACAGCTAGTGGCATCTGCGAAACCAGCTTGGCTACCGGGCCGCTGAAATCAGCAGAATCCGCAGGGAGAACGTCCAATTGACCAGCAGGGTCAGGACTTTTTTCCCCCTCGGCAGGGACAAAAGCGGAAGGTTCCTTTTTCAGGACCTTGTCCTTCGGTGGAGGCATGGTTTTTTCCCCAACTTCACCAGCAGGAGTAGTCTTCTCCGCCCTCTTCCTAATAAAGCCCTTAGGCTTTTTTGCTGGAGGCTGGTCCACGGCCGCTGTAGGCCTCTTCTTGAACGAAGATGACTTCCCAGGTAGAAGTTTGTTTGTAGGTGCATTCTTCTGCAAGAAATAAACAAGTTACAATAATGGTCGTCCAAAAAGCAAAAGCTATAAACAAATTATAAGGCTTTAGATGAGAATCACCCAAAGAAGGAAGGCGTCCTAGGATGGACACCTCCTCTAATAAGGGAACCTCGTCCAAAGAAATTTCTGCACTCAGACGAAGGTGATGTAAAGAAGGAGACCGTCCAAAAGAAGACGGACTAAAATGACTTTCGTCCAAAGAATTAGAGTACCTCAGACGAGAATGGCCCAGAAAAGGTGGACGTCCATGCTTGTACGCCTTCCTTCTTCAGGTGATCCTCGTCCAAAGACTGATAACAAACTTGGACGAACCCAAAGGGTACTCGTCCAAAGCCGATCAGCATCTCATACGAGACTGGCCCAAAAAAGGTGGACGTCCATGCTTAGACGCTTTCCTTCTTCGGGTGATCCTCGTCCAAAGACTGATAACAAACTTGGACGAACCCAAAGGGTACTCGTCCAAAGCCGATCAGCATCTCAGACGAGACTGGCCCAAAAAAGGTGGACGTCCATGCTTGGACGCTTTCCTTCTTTGGGTGATCCTCGTCCTAGGATTTGAAGTAAATTCTAGACGAGTCATAATAATGATTCCCAAAAAAAAAAGGGTATCTTAATTTAACAATGTTTCAGTCCTCTTCTCGGCACTGCTGCAAAAAGAAGCGAAAGGGGTTAGTCAGATATGGGCTATGGACGAAGCATTTTACTTGGGAATTTGAATGTATACCTCTATCTTCAGCCAACCGCAAGCCGGCGACGACCAAGAAGTCGTTATTGTAAAACATTTCCTTAAAGGGTATCTATTTAGCTGGTTCCTTAAAGGATGGTTGGCCGGGTCTGGAGTACTCCTTTATTCTGAAGTACTCCACTACCTCCTCGTCAAAATGGTCCTCCAGCTCCAGCCAGGACTGCTTTCGTCTGGTATTCGTGACGGCTCGGTTATAGTAACGTTAGCCCTCCGTGGCAATGTCCTTGGCCGCCCTTAGGTAGATGAAGTCGGCCTTCCATTCATGCATCTTTGACGGCTTGCCCCAGGCAGTTAGAAAGCTAGGGCGGTTGCAGATGCTGAGCCATGTTCCATCCACGGCACCAGGAACCTTGGTCGCATAATGAATATGGGTGAAAGCATGGATAGAGAGAGCCAGGCCGCGCAGCTCACTGACGGCTATGAACGTCAGGACGTTGTGCCAGGCATTGGGAGCCAGTTGGTTGTGGCCGATGTTGTAATAGCGAAGCACTTGCTCTATAAAGTCATGGAGCGGGAATCCGCGTCCAATGCCAGTTTGTAGACGGCGAAGTGGTTGACAGGAGCACTCAAAATGGTAGCCTCCTTATTGGGGATGACGAAAGAGAAGTCCGGCATGGGCATGAAATTGGACAAATAACTAGGGTCCGGTCCTATTTCTCTAGCCATTTGCGATTGGCCAAAATGAATGTGGGGTCAGAAAGGGGACCTAAGCGTTTTCTAATCTCAGACGAGGCAGTGGAGGCTTCGTCCGACTCATCGGCAGCGCCAGAATCACTGTCGTTATTGTCCTCTCCCGTTTCCTCCATATCGACGTCCCGGCCAAAAGGACTGGCCTCAGGATTTATTTGGGAGTCTTTAAAACTGTGGTCAGGAGAAAGGGGGTCCCTCATAGGCCCAGCACTTTGGACCTCCCTCGTCTCATCTGGAACTCGTCCAGTAGATTCCTCCATGTGTGAACTATTTGATGGGATTATTACCTTTCGTCTTAGATGGACCGTTTGCTTGACGCGCGCCAGATTACCTTGCACAGGTAAAGACTGGGTCGTCTTACTTTCTCGGCCAAAATCACAAAAAAATATATACTCGGCCAGAAGAGGTCCAACTCTAGAATGTGCCGAAGAAGAAGCACTCTCGGTTCTAGGGTCAAGACAAGCTCTTGGTCGGCTGGGATTATTTGACGACGAAGATTCCATTTTATTCATTTTCTAAGAAAGAATAGATAATAAAAAAAAAAAAGAGAAGCAAAGAACAAAGGAAAGATACATGATGAAATGCCTGGACGATTCGGTGAAGAAGGCTGAGACTGGACAATCTCTCTCTCTCTCTCTCTAGAAAAATTTACAGAGCTTCTCTCTCTAGAAAAGTTCTCTCAGGGTGTGAAATGAATTAATGTATTCATACCCAAGATATATATAGGGGGTAAGAAAACCCGTCGAGCAGGTTAAGGATGACCGAAGGACGTTTAAAACGGTCGATTATGACCGGTAAAACCAAGAAAAGAAGCGTGCTCTTGCCCCTATTTTGAATTTGGGTAAACTACTTTTAGTAGAAGGGTATTAACCGTCAGATGGGCCAACAGTGAAAACCCTTTTAGGGGCAAATGTTGTAGCCTAAAAATCTACGGTTCCTTAATAAACACTTGGGCTCATCAGAGTCGTACACGTGTCCTTCTTATAAATCAAGAGAAATAATTTAACCCTTGGGTTGCACTCAGTAGGGGGAAAAGGCCTACTCTTTTGGCCCAAAAGCTAGTCAGAGCCCAGCCCCTTGATGGTGGCTGTAAGTGATTGGTTGATAAATTCTCACAAATCGTGGTCTGCCACGTGTCATGATCTGATTACTTAGCCAATCAGATGCCACCATTATAGGGCAGTTTTTAAGGATAGCTGTCATCTTGCCATCACTATAAATACCCCTGAAATCAGGAGAAAGATCATTCAATGCAAACAGTGTAAAGTTACTCTGAAAAAATACTCTCTCACTTTCTCTCTCTAGATCTACTTGTTCTTTACAACTCCTGGTATCTGACTTAAGCTTCGGAGGGGGAACCACCACCCAAACCTCTAGGGTGGGTTCCTTTTTGCAGGTTCGGAATCGAAGCTCAGGCTTGGACTAAGTCGATTCAGGCATCATTGCACAAGTCTCCAAGTGAAGAACATCTAAAGGATATTAGTTTACTTGCTAGACAAGAAAGCTCGGCCTATAGCTTACTTATTGGACAAGAAGTGGACGAAACAGGAACCTAACAGGTTGTCCAAATTATCTAAATTTAATGTTAGAATAGTTCCTTAGGTATTGGATTAGCAATAATAATCATGTGATGTGATGAAAACATTAACAGGACAATCATAAGGGTGAGTTTATCCCTCAGGCTGAACTCCAAACTTCAGACTGTGCCACATCGATTTTCCACTAATTTTTAATTCTACATATTCAATTCAGACTCATTCCAATTTTACACTTTATTCCTCATACTCTCTTCAAACTCACTCTGCAAAAAAGAAAAAGACACATGGCATTTTTTTTTACTGGCCAAAAAAATATCCTTTGCAAGGCAAGAGTCTTGAATATCAAAACCCAACTCAAGACTCTATCCAAGACTTTACCCAAATATAGCTATGTCTTGTTGAGTCTTGCCATAAGAATCCCTTCAATACTCCCCTCAAGACCCCCCAATATTCTCACCCTAACAATATGAAAAAAAAATTTAATAAAGAGAATGGAGGATAGAATACACAGAAGAACTTTTTTATATTAACGATCTACATCATGGAAAGAAAATTCAAGGACCCTCAGGAATATACCGGTGTGGCTTGGGTCTGAGGGAATAACGAACTTTGTGAAGCGCAATCGTGAAGCCTGAAGATCGATCGATATACCAGTATATGTGTTTGAAAGTATGTGTTTGTAGGTTTGTAAATATATGTTTATGTGTTTGTAGGTTTGTAAATATATGTTTCTGTGTTTGTAAATATGAAAGTATGAGAGTTTTGAGAGTGTTCATAGAATACTCAAGTATTCAAGTATAGAACGTATATGTGAAAAGTGTTTTTTTAGATCAAAAAAATCACGACTTATTTATATCAAAACATTAGAAAAGAAAACTGCGCATCACGCAAAGAGTGCGCTAGGCGCACGACTCTGCATGACGCACATAGCCACGTGTCATGCGTAGATTGGTGTGCCTAACGCGGCTCAGCCAATGCGCCGGGCGTACGTTGCGCGCCAGGCGCACCGCCTGTGTCAGACACATTTTGGCATCTTTTTTCTTAAACGCGTTTTTAAACGATTTTCTCCTATCCTTTAAATCCGAAAATCAATTTTACGAGATATAATCTAATTTCAATTTCAAAATATCATTGAAAACATTTATTTCTTTCTTAAAATATTTATTAAAATAATTAATACAATTAATTATCATAAATAATTAATTGGGCTTTTCAAAGGATTGGCCTCAAAATACAATTAGTTATTAGGAATAACTAATTAGGCTTTAAAATAGGATTTTGGATCTTTGTTGTTAATAAACAAGCTTTACACTTTTAAAATTGTTTTGGGCTTGGCTATTCGGACTGCTCTCCCTTTAGGTCGGACTAATAAAGACCACTGTATGTTTCATCATGGGGTCCTTAAATAGGGAGACACAATTATGTGTCTACATAAGCCCCCACTTTGACTAAGGTTTAGGAATCCGATAGTCAAATTATACGGTGTCGGGACGGAGAACGATTCTAAATGCTCTACAGTTTAGAACCGATCTATATATCGGCGGTTTATGCAATACAAAGTTAGTCTGCAAGACGATAAATACAAGTAATCTGATTACCTGCAGAAAAAGATGTTAGTAGATAGGTGCAAAGAACTCACATAATAGTGCATACAATGATGCAAAATATGCAAACTTAGACTCTCTATGGATGCATGAGACACTATGCAAGGATTAAGTTTATGCAAAGCCGGGGAAGATGAAATATCATGGAAGGTCGGGATTATGCAAGGCTAAGAAAGATGAATGTAATGCAAGGTCAGGGTTATGCAAGATTAAGAGGTCTGAATAGGTAGAGAGATTTTTGAAGATTAAGAGGTCTGAGTAGGTGGCGGTGGTGGAGTGTCATGTTCCTCTTCCTCATTGTCACTCTTTCTCTCAGTGCCTTGATCTCTTTATCTTGTTCCTCAACACGAGAGTTCGTCATTTGGAGCTGAGCCATGATTGCATTAAGTTTTTCAGAAGTGTCTCCCATCTCAGATGACAATTCAGATGTTTCCGAAGATTCGTCTGAAAAAGTGAGAATTCGTTTGATAAGTCTGGGAGTAGGTTGACCTTGTTTCCTCTCTGTCGGACGTTCCCTAGTTATTATCTCACGACCTGTCCTGAAAGAAATCGAATGGACCTCGTAAATTTAAGAAATGATTTTTTTGAAATGAGAGATGAAAATGGAAACGAGAAATGGGCAATGGCAAATGTAAATGGAAAATGAGAATGAAAATGGGAATGGGAATGAAAATGGAAAATGGGAAATGGAAATGATTGATAGAAATGGAAAAGGTATGGGCTTTGGAGTAGTATGGGCCTAATTGTATGCAAATGCAAATATGGATTGGACTGAACTAGACTATGCAAGCAGACTAGACTCCATGACTGGGCTTTGGTGTTGGTAGGAGAGACTAGACTCTTAACTTAAGGCAAGCAGGCTAGGCAACTAGACCTTGAACTTACAGGTGAGCAAGCAGGCTAGACAACTAGACTTTGAAACTTATATTAGACTAAGCATGCTGACTCAACAATTACCTATGTGTACTTAAGAAATGCTAGCTTCTCTAGACTTAGGGATTGCCATTACGGTCTTAGGGATGACTAGCTTCGCTAGGTCAAAAGGTGTCGTTATAGTCTTAAGGGGTGACTAGCTGCGCTAGGTCAAAAGGTGCCATTATGGTCTTACGAATGACTAGCTTCACTAGGTCAAAGGGTGTCGTTATGGTCTTAGGGATGATTAGCTTCACTAGGTCAAAGGGTGCTGTTATTGATGCGTGAGAAGCATTAAGATTGATAAATCCTAGTTATGTTATGATTTTATGTAGTTTTCTAGTTATGTTAGGAAACTATGTAGTTTATTTGTTTTAGAACTCTAGTTTGTTTTAATTTCCTTGTTTTGTTTTAAGAGTTACACCTCTAGTAGGATTGTTAATTACTTAGCCGTGTGTGGCTAAAGTTAGGCGTGTGATAGAATTTTTATGTTCTTATCTTTAAGCTCGTTAGTTGCATTAGAACTTGAACTCTTCTAGGACTCTTCAAATGTATTTATTTCGGTTTTCATGATTAATAAAATCAGTTGAAATATTTTAAGTTTAAGTTTTCTGGAGTGAATCCAATGTTTTCGAGAGTGAATCCTACCCTAGTTGAATTTTGACTTGGATTAGTCAAATTCTCCATATCCTTGTGTAATTCGGATTTCATTGGTGTTTTGCATCAAAGAATTCGGATCTTGCTCTTAATTTTCAGTAAAGATTGCATCTTTTATCGATAAAAGCTAAACTACAAATACTAAAGAGCCTAACTTGTGTTTCTTGCATAAGGAAATACATCATCTTGGTGTGGCAATTATTCCTTCCACCACCACACACCTGCCATTTTTTTTTGCCTTTCAACCATGCATGATGCACCCGAAACTTGGCAACAAGCCATTCAACAACTTGCTGCTCAAATGTATGCTTTGAACGACCAAGTTCAAGACATCCAACGAGATACCAACTTTACTAGACCACCACAAAACCAGCCAAGGCGTGAGAATGACATCAAATTGGCTGATTTTGTAACACCCTAAAACTTTGGTTTAAAAACTTCATAAAACATTCATTTTTCAACTAAATATCTGACCAACCCTTTAGGGTGTTACCGCCGCATCTATTGTTAAAAATAAATGCAAGGCTAATTACCAAATCAAAATTAAACTTACAATCCAAAATATCAAAATAAACCAATCTAAATTGTCTAACTTAAACCAATTCAAAACTAAACAATCCCAAATAACAATACTATAAAATTTATTTAACTAGGTGAACTTAAAACTATAAGTTCGCTCATTCCTGCAACGTAGTCCCTTTTTTACCAACCTGCACAATATAAATAGGAAAAGAACAAAGAAAAACAAATATACAAAAATTAGCAAAAGCTAAGTAATTACAACTTCATCCCGTAAAATAATAATAGTTGTATTTTGAAAATAGTTTTATAACATCATACAGACAAGTATAATACAATACATACAAGTATAACATAATACAGACAAGTATATAATACACTTAACCAATTTAATTACTTCAAATTCATATGATTACACAACAACTAATTTAATTATTAGAGGGGAATTGAACGTTAGTAGGCCGGGACTAATCCCATAACCACCTACTTCAACATGGGTCGTCACCCAAATAAATTAAGAGTAATGGCCAATATCGTTTTGCATAACGTCCCTAGTGTGCACACCCCTCACTAATCTAATGGGTATCCGCAACGTGCACCAATAGTATTAGGAGGAAGACAATAAAGAGTTGTAACAGAATAAAAATCAAGTACTGTTCATCACCTATGGAGGATCCAAGTCCACAGGATAATTCCCTCAATAATATTTCCACTTTACGTGATTAATAGATTTTAATCGTTATGACACATCAAATATCACATTAAATACTACACAAGAACATCTTTAGTTCAATAAATATTTTTCTCAACTTAATCACTTTATAGAATTATAATAATCAACGTTTATAATTTATAATAACCAATAGCTCCATCATTACAGCCTCATATATAGAGTCACAATGTCAACTTATAATATCGTTCGTAACATCATTAATTCACCAGTTGTACCCATTAAATTACATTATCTATATTAGTATAGTTTTAACATGATGGTACAATAGTTACATTAACAAGTCCAATCATACTAGTAATAATCATAACTTTAGTCATACAAGTACTATTACTGTTCATGTCATATATAATATATATTAAATTTAACATATAATCACATAATTACATCAATTACATATAGCACATACAATTCCTAACGGGATTCTAAGTGTTGATGGACACTGTGAATTACCTCGAATGCGTCCAAGTATAGCAATATCACCTAAAAGTCGCCTTCTACGAAATTTCCGTCGACAACAAATAATATTACCTAAAGTTAGTTACTTGATATAATATCCCACAAATAAAAATCAAAGTTTAAAACTTTATTAATAACTGTTAATCAAAGTCACATATGGGATAAACAAAATTATTTGTAAAATTAAATATTTTATAAGAAACTTTTAGAAATTTTCTAAAGCACTTGCGACTTGGCAAATGAACGATTCATCATGAAATTTGTTTGTTGCCTCACTATAAACAAAACTCATTATTAAAACCTTTGTTAAAAAGGAACTCAAAGTTCCTGTACCACACCACACAGTAGAAACGAAAACTTCAAAGCACGCAGAAAGAGACGAAAGAAGAAAAGAGAAGAAGAAGACCAGCACCGATAATCCGACCAACCCGCGTAATTTTCTTGGAAAGATATTATATCACCGCTGGAGTCGGGATTTTTTTTACAAGTTAAATTTTTTTTTTCTCTTTGAAATCTTCAAAAAGTAATAATGGTGAATGTTAGATCTGAGTTTGAAACTCACCAAGAGATGAAGAAAGAGTGATTACGTGGGGATTTTTTTTGAGTGATTTGGAATATATATAGGTAAGTAAATCTAGGGTTTTCACTAAAAGATAAGTATTCAAAAATCCAATTCTTTCCCAAAACCAACTCAAGTTATAATTCTAGAATTTTCTTTCTTCTCTATATTTTCTTTTTGAACGAAAAACAATCTGATTTATAAAAAAAATCTGGTTTCGAAATTTATTTATTTAAAAGATAAATGTGGTATTATAAAAAAAAAAAAAAGAATTTTCATTAAAAAAAATTTGGTTACTATTTTTTTTTTTTTTCAGAATTTTATTTTTTGAAAATCTTATTATAACAATAAAACTTAATAAGAAATAATTACAAAAATTTGGGATATTACATCTACTCCCCCTTAAAAGAAAGTTTGTCCTCGAACTTTAATGTTAGGTCTTGCTACTAATACGAAAACAAAAAGTTAGTATCACATTCTACCCCCCTTAAAGAGTTTCGTCCCCGAAACTCAAGTGTACCTGCTGAAAAAGTTCGGGATATCGGTTTTTCATATCATCTTCGGCTTCCCATGTAGCCTCTTCAGATGTTTGACTTGACCATAACACCTTTACTAATTTTACCGCCTTGTTCCGGGTACTTCTCGTTTTGGAATCAAGGATCCTAACTGGGCGTTGTTCAAAGGATAAGGTCTCATCTAGTTCAATGGTTTCAGGTTGAATTATATGGGTAGGATCATGGACATATTTTCGAAGTTGAGACACATGAAAGACATTATGGACATTGGCTAACTCCATTGGTAAGGCTAATCTATAGGCTACTTCTCCAATTCGCTCCAAGACCTCATATGGTCCAATGTAACGCGGACTCAACTTCCCTTTCCTACCAAATCTCATAACTCCCTTTTTTAGTGACACATTCAGCAAAGCCTTCTCCCCAACCTCAAATTCCATCTCCCTTCTAATCTGATCTGCATAAGACTTTTGTCGATCTTGAGCTGCCCTCGTATGCTCCTGAATAAGCCTAACTTGCTTCGTTGTTTCTTCAATCATTTCTGGCCCTAAAGTCATCGTCTCACTTATGTCACTCCAACACAAAGGACTCCTACATTTCCGCCCATACAATGCTTCATAAGGTGCCATCTTTATGCTTGAGTGATAACGGTTGTTATACGAAAACTCTATAGTTGGCAAATGATTATCCCAAGATCCTCCAAAGTCTATCACGCATGCTCTCAACATATCCTCCAAAGTTTGAATTGTTCTCTCTGTCTTCCCATCTATTGCAGGGTGAAAAGCTGTACTAAACTTGAGTAGTGTCCCAAATGCTTGTTGTAATTTCTCCCAGAACTTGGACAAAAATCTAGAGTCTCAATCTGAAACAATATCCTTTGGTACTCCATGTAGTCTCACAACCTCTCGCACATATACGCTAGCCAATTGCTGCATACTCCAAGTATCCTTCATTGCTATAAATCTGGTCGACTTTGTCAAGCGATCCACTATAACCCATATGGCATTCTTTGCTGACTTAGTAAGTGGTAATCCCATCACAAAATCCATTGAAATAGACTCCCATTTCCAACTCGGCACTTCTAAAGGTTGCATCATTCCACCAGGTTTCATATGCTGAATCTTCACTTTCTGACACGTCAAACACTTTGCAACAAACTCGGCAACTTCACGCTTCATGTTTTTCCACCAAAAATGCTGCTTCAAATCCTTATAGAGCTTATCTCCTCCAGGAGGCACAGAATATGGCGTATTATGAGCTTCTTCCAATATCTTTCTTTTTAACTCCTCATCCTTAGGAACACAACATCTTCCCTTGTACTTCACAACACCATTCTCATCGATGTCAAACTCAGTGGCAACTCCATCTTCCTTCATTTTCCTAATCTTCACCATCCACTCATCACTACCTTGCTTCCCATGAATCTCATCAAATAAGGTGGGTTGCACACATAGTGCATTCAATTGAGCTTTCACTTGCCCTTTCTCCATGACTTCTAAACTCATCCTCCTGAATTCTTCACATAATCTCTCAGACAACACCATCATGTTCATCATATGACTAGTCTTCCTACTCAACGCATCAGCAACTTTATTCGCTTTACCCTCATGATACAATATCTCCAAATTATAATCCTTAATAAGTTCAAGCCATCTCCTCTGTCTCATGTTCAACTCCTTCTGAGTAAATATATACTTCAGACTTTTATGATCAGTGAAAATCTTACATGACACACCATACAAATAATGCCTCTAAATTTTCAATGCAAACACTACCGCAGCTAACTCTAAATCATGAGTAGGGTAATTCTGTTCATAAGGCTTAAGCTGTCTCGAAGCATATGCTACCACCTTACCATGTTGCATCAATACACATCCTAACCCATTTTTGGAAGCGTCGCTATACACCTCAAAACCTTCTAATCCAGACGGTAACGTCAAAACTAGTGCTGAAGTAAGTCTCTGCTTCAATTCTTGGAAAGCTTTCTCACACTTTTCATCCCACTGAAATCGAGTTGTTTTCTTCATCAAGTTTGTCAAAGGTTGAGATACTTTTGAAAAATCTCGCACAAACCTCCTATAGTAGCCAGCAAGTCATAAGAAACTTCTAATCTCCGTTACATTACTAGGTCGTGCCCATTCTGTTACTGCTTGTATCTTTGATGGATCAACGACAACGCCTTCCTTCGAAATCTCATGACCCTAAAATGCTACTTTCCTAAGCCAAAACTCACATTTTGATAACTTAGCATACAACTTTTTCTCTCGAAGTATCTCCAAAACTTTTCTTAGATGACCTTCATGCTGTTCTTTGTCCTTCGAATACACCAATATATCATCAATGAATACCACCACAAATCTATCCAAATATGGCTGAAATGTCCTATTCATAAGGTCCATAAATGCTGCAGGTGCATTAGTAAGTCCAAATGGTATCACCGTGAACTCATAATGCCCATACCTCGTACGAAACGCCGTCTTTGGTATATCTTCCTCCGCAATTCTCAATTGGTGATACCCAGACCTCAAATCAATCTTAGAGAAAATTCCAGCACCCTTAAGTTGATCAAATAAATCCTCAATCCTAGGCAATGAGTACTTATTCTTTATTGTCACATTATTCAACTCTCTGTAATCAATACATAACCTCAAGGTTCCATCCTTCTTTTGAACAAACAACACTGGTGCTCCCCAAGGTAAAACACTTGTCCTAATGTTCCCTTTCTCCAACAATTCCTCCAATTGTACTTTCAACTCTTGCATCTCTGCAGGTGCCATCCTATATGGTGCCTTAGAAATAGCTCCAGTCCCAGGCACTAGGTCAATTTTAAAATCCATTTCTCTCACTGGCGGCATCCCCGGAATTTCTTCTGGAAAAACATCTTGGAATTCTCTCACCACATGTATCTGAGATATTTCTCCCTCCTCAACACTAACATCTTTCACATGGCACAAATAGATGGGGTAGCCTTTCCTAATATAGGTTTTGAATGACATGGCTGATACAATACCGACTCCAGGTTTAGAAGTAATTCCTTGATAGGATATTCTATTTCCCTTTGCCCCCTAAGAGATACCTTTTGGGTATGACACTCTATCCTAGCCCTATACTTAGCAAGCCAATTCATCCCCAATATTACATCAAAGTCGGGTAGGTCAAACTGAATAAGATCAGCAGGCAAATCAGATCCTAATATGGTAACGGGGATGTCTTTGTATAGGGAACTACAAGGAACTACTTCTCCTGAAGGTATAGTTATGAAAGTTTGACACAAGGTTGAGGGTTTTAGACCTAACTTTTCAACAAATGAACTAGCTATGAAAGAATGAGACGCCCCAGAATCAAAAAGCAAATAAGCAGGGTTAGAGTTTATGAGGAAAGTACCCGTCACAACATTGGCGTTGGTGTCTGCTTCATTCTGGTTCATAACATAGATTCTTCCATTGTTGCCTCGAGCGCCATTTCCATTGCCATTCTGATTGTTGTTTCCTCCATTTGCTCGATTGTTATTCTGGTCATTATGCTGAGTGTTGTTCCCTCCTTGAGCATTCGAAGCCTTACCCTGGGAGTTGTTATTGTTATAGGGGCGGTTGTTGTTGTTCTGGTTCTGACTAGGTCCATAACCATTCTTATTCCCTCCATTATTCCAATTTTGTCCATTATTCTGACGATTAGGACACTTATTAGCCTTATGCCCTTTCTCTCCACAAGCATAGCAAGTTATTGGGTCTCCTTGACAGGTAAATCCTGGGTGGCTTTTATTCCACTTCCTACAAGTAGGGTTCTGGGTACGGGATCCCTGCTGATGATCTCCCTTGTCCTTGGTAATTGCTACGATTTCCTTGATAATTACTACCACCATTATTGTTATTATTGCCCCCATTATTATTGTTACCCCCATATCGAGGTTTCTTGTCATTCTCATGGTCATTTTGGTTGTTAGGTGGGTCTTTTCTCTTATTCCTCCCCATAACTTCTTTTCACGCCTCAGAATTCTCTCAATATTAGAAGCTTTAGCATAAGCCTCCTGAAAAGTTGCCGAAGTTGCTCCTCCAAGTCTGGTCTGAATTTTAAATGCTAACCCATCCTCAAACTTTTGAGCCTTGGCTCTCTCATCTGGCACAACAGTAGGACAAAACCTAGCCAACTCATTGAACTTTTGGGCATACTCTTGCACAGACATAGTAGATCCCTGGTTAAATGTAGTGAACTCATTGTACTTCTGCCTCCTAATGTGTTCAGGGAAAAATCTATCCTTAATAGCAACCTTAAAAGCATCCCAATTAAAGTTTTCCTGAGCTCTAACAATAGGTCCTTGACTCTCCCACCAAGTTTCTGCATCCTCCCTCAAATAAAAAGGTAGCTTGGTCTACTTTTTGAGCTTTAGGTATCCCAGTAGCAGTGAATAACTTATCAAAGTCTCTTAGTCAGTTCTCTAAGAGTAAGGGGTCTTCCTTTCCTACAAAGATTAGAGGTTTAAGGGTTGCTAATTTTTTTGCCATAGCAGCTTGTGGGTCCTCTCCACCATTATTCCCTAACTGGTTTTGTAACACTAAACCCATACGTTGGGAAAGTTGTTCAAGAGATCTCAGCCTATCAAGCAGTTGTTCAGGGGTTTCAGCCATTTGTTCAAAAGTCATCCTACGAGATCTAGTGTATACTTGATAGTTTTGCATACAATTCCTGCACATTAGCATTGGTATCACTACAACTATTCATCCATACATGGTTTTGCACATAAGTTTTATTCTTGCAGTGAGTCGACATCTTGCCATCTAAACACATACAGAAAAATAAAGACAATAAATATTTCCACTTTACGTGATTAATAGATTTTAATCGTTATGACACATCAAATATCACATTAAATACTACACAGGAACATCTTTAGTTCAATAAATATTTTTCTCAACTTAATCACTTTATAGAATTATAATAATCAACATTTATAATTTATAATAACCAATAGCTCCATCATTACAGCCTCATATATAGAGTCACAATGTCAACTTATAATATCGTTCGTAACATCATTAATTCACCAGTTGTACCCATTAAATTACATTATCTATATTAGTATAGTTTTAACATGATGATACAATAGTTACATTAACAAGTCCAATCATACTAGTAAATACATATATATATATATATATATATATATATATATATATATATATATATATATATATATATATATATATATATAGCATACGTAGGGAAAATAGTACTTATAATAATAATCATAACTTTAGTCATACAAGTACTATTAATGTTCATGTCATATATAATATATAATATATAATATATATTAAACTTAACATATAATCACATAATTACATCAATTACATATAGCACATACAATTCCTAACGGGATTCTAAGTGTTGATGGACATTGTGAATTACCTCGAATGCGTCCAAGTATAGCAATATCAACTAGAAGTCGCCTTCTACGAAATTTCCGTCTACAACAAATAATATTACCTGAAGTTAGTTATTTGATGTAATATCCCACAAATAAAAATCAAAGTTTAAAACTTTATTAATAACTGTTAATCAAAGTCACATATGGATAAACAAAATTATTTGTAAAATTAAATATTTTATAAGAAACTTTTAGAAATTTTCTAAAGCACTTGCGACTTGGCAAATGAACGATTCATCATGAAATTTGTTTGTTGCCTCACTAAAAACAAAACTCATTATTAAAACCTTTGTTAAAAAGTAAGAACTCAAAGTTCTTGTACCACACCGCACAGCAGAAACGAAAACTTCAAAGCACGCAGAAAGAGACAAAAGAAGAAAAGAGAAAAAGAAGACCAGCACCGATAATCCGGCCAAGCCGCGTAATTTTCTTGGAAAGATATTATATCACCGCTGGAGTCGGGATTTTTTTTACCAGTTAATTTTTTTTTTCTGTTTGAAACCTTCGAAAAGTAACAATGGTGAATGTTAGATCTGAGTTTGAAACTCACCAAGAGATGAAGAAAGAGTGATTACGTGGGGATTTTTTTTTGAGTGATTTGGAATATATATAGGTAAGTAAATCTAGGGTTTTCACTAAAAGATAAGTGTTCAAAAATCCAATTCTTTCCCAAAACCAACTCAAGTTATAATTCCAGAATTTTCTTTCCTCTCTATTTTTCTTTTTGAACGAAAAACAATATGATTTATAAAAAAAATCTGGTTTCGAAATTTATTTATTTATTTATTTATTTAAAGGATAAATCTGGTATTATAAAAAAAAAAAGAATTTTCATTAAAAAAAAATCCGGTTACTAATTTTTTTTTATTTTCAGAATTTTATTTTTATAAAATCTTATTATAACAATAAAACTTAATAAGAAATAATTACAAAAATTTGGGATATTACAGATTTACCTTCTTTTGATGGAGACTTAGATCTGGAATCCTATTTGGAATGGGAAAGGAGACTAGATCGTTACTTTAATCACAAGAGATTGAGTGATGGTTCACGTTCCTCTTACGTAATCCTCCATAAAATACGCCTCCTTGTGGTATGACTCCATGAAACAGTGTCATGAACGTGAGGAGAAACCTTCCATTAACTCGTGGTCTTCTCTTAAGGCCAAGATGCGTAAGCGCTTTGTTCCCCGCACCTATAGGCAAGAACTCTATGTCAAACTCAATTCCCTACTGCAATCCTTCTTAAGTGTTGAGCAGTATGTAATACTCCGTATTTTGGGGAGTTATTTTGCTATAAATAAGAAAATATAAAGTAAAAGTGAAAGTGAAAGTATTTTATAATATAGTTTAGGTAAGCCTACAGTTATAATTTAAATATACAACCTACTTTAGTACCTAATTATATTTTAATTCGGTTTTTGTTAAATAATAAATTAGAATTCGATTTGGAAACAAATCCTAATAAACCAAGGTTTCTCATGCTATAAATATGAAAAGGAAGAGGAAAAAAAACTAGAAAACCTTATTCTACTAACTCAGCCGTTTTTTTCTTTTAACTCTCAAGATCTTTTTCTCTATCCTCTCTTCTCCTCCCTCCTCACGCTCCTTCCTCCTCCTTCTTCGTTCGTTTTCTCTTCTCCCCTCCTTCTGAGTTCGTCAGCCCTTGAGTGGTGCGCGAGGCTTCGAGGGTGGTCGAAGGTGTTGTGCGAATCGAGGTTCGTGTGCGGGGCTGCGTGTGTGAGCGTTCGAGGTGCTGTGGTGTGTGGCGAGGTGTGCGAGTGTTGTGCGAGTGTTGTATGCGTGCGGTGGTGTGCGGTGTATAAGCAAGGTCGAGGCTCGAGTGTGGTGTACTGAGCGAGGTCGGGGCCTCGAGTGTGGCGTGCGAGGCTTCGAGACTCGCGTGGACGTTCAGACTCGCGAGGGTGCTCGACGAATCGAGGCACGCGTGTGCTGGTGAAGTGCTGCCGGAGTGGTGCATCGTCGCCGGTGGTTGTCGCTGGCGAGATTGGTCCGGTAACCTCTATAAAAAAAAATCTTTTCTTTCCTACTTTAATTAATTGTAAAATCTGATTTCATAGTTATTATGTATTCCAACTGAGCTTTGTTATTGTAAATAAGGTATAGTATGAGTTAAAACAAAATCAGATTTATAATTATATTATTAGTCCTTATAACGATTTTTATGTCTCAAATCTGATTTTGTAATACTTATAAATAATTGTTTAAGTTTGTTGTTATAAACAAAGTATAATATGAGTTGACAAAAATCAGATTTACAAGAATATTATTAAATCCTAAATATGTTAGTTCAATAAAGTTTATGAAAGGAAAGTTTAACCCACAGGAACGTTTATTTTATTATTTGAAACACTAAGTTTTACATAGTTAGTTAAGTTGGTTTTGTTAATATCGTCAAGGATTTAAAAACTGAATTACTTTTATTTATTCGATTAGGTCCCAATTTCATAAGCGGAACGTTTTAAGTAATCAGCAAAGATTCTCCGTTACAAGGTACGTACGCGTACTAGTTCAGTTTGATATATTAGTATCATGTTTAGGTTATGATTGTTATATTGGAACCTAGAATCATGATAGGGAACTGTTGTTGATTATGGTTGACGAGATTGTTTGGTAACATGAAATCAATTGGAAATTTGTATGTATTTCCTTGTTGTATGACTTGTGAAATAGAATGAATTGTTATTTGAATGCGAAATTCTATTGTATCACAAGCATGAAATGAGATGTTGGATTGAAATGCTATGATTAATAATTGTAGCAAGGATTTATAAGAGATTGCCTAAACTAAAGGATTTTATATGATGTTATAGAAATCATATGCTTAATGTTGTATGAATGAGTATCGCTAAAAAGGATTGTTGGCAATATACTTGTAGTCGGATTCCCTACAAGTAATGAACAATCGGGCCTACTGTGACGACAGTAGTGTCCTTATAAATTTTGATAACTCAAGTAGGCGGAAGGTTCCGTACGATCTTGGGGGTATGCATACTAAGGTGATGGATGCGGAACGGAACGAAACCGTATTTGCATTCCATCTAATAGACTAAGTTGCCTATTAAGGATAAAGTAGCCCGTATGATTCTAGAAAGATGACGGTGCCCGTTCGATGCCAATTAAACTATGAAAATGAATTGTAGTATTCTTGTAGTATCATGTCTAGGAATGATTATTATTATTATGCTTGATGTATTATTTAACTGATTATGTACGTACTCAGAGTAGCTGATTGTTTGGTATTTGTGATTTGTTGACCTGTGATGAACCATTGATATTTCAATGGGGAGCAGATTAGGTATGTTGGTGATGCTGCATGAGTTGGGCATACGGGGGATATTTTCTGGTTTATAAACTTTTAAGTGTTTTTGTTGAACTTATAGAATAATTAGTATTCATAGTTAATGGTTTGAATAAAAGGGGTCCTTGGTGATTCCCGAGTTGTAGTTTAACGTAAACATTTTATTTCCGCTGCAATGTAGTTTTCTTATTAAGGAGTTGTTAACGTTATGAATTATTATGCCTTGCGTTTCATGACCGCGGCGGTAACACTCCCAAAGTCGATGCAACGTAGTTTAGATGTGTGTGGATTTTGGGGGTGTTTTAAAACTGGTCAAAGATGTTTTAAAAGATTTTTAAAATGGGCAGTATGGGATAAGAGCATATAAATTACTTTTGCGTGCATTAAATCATAGGAATGATTTTATTTGTACTGCCTTTCTTGCCTTTACTTGTCTGATATGTTTATAGAAAGCATGCAAATACTGTAGAATGAATCAGATGTCTGATTATATGAAATGTGGTGTGGTTGCTTGATTGAATTGGTGAAAGATTCTTTGAAATCTTCGAAATGTGAATAGAGTAGGGGAGTGTACAAGGATAGGTACGTAGATAGTGGTTAGAAGCACTAATTCCGATAATGAAATATTTTACACCCTAAAATTTCGAATTAATATAATATTCCCGAGATGTGTCAAAAAGAGTATGGAACTGAAACATCATTTCGAATATTTTAGGAAAGAACCATCTAAATTGTTATAAATATTTTGAACTTGGAGTTCTAAATTTGAACATAATCGTTTTACCTCTTATATATGTTTATATATAATGTATACTTAAAAACCTTAAATTCACAAAACTTAATTAGACTATTTCTTCCTTTAATTTCGCAGATGGTTTACGACATAGGTCCTAAGGAATACCTGATGAAACACCGAATAGCGGAAGATTGGGACATCTGGACCCATAAGATGAAAGCCGCTACAGAGTATAGGACCTTACAGGGAGATACTAGACTAAAGACTGAAATGGAGAAAATATATTTTATGCTGCAGTACGTCCCTAAGGAGGAACCCTACCTTTTCGTACACTGTAGATATAGGGATATATGGTCAGAATATGGAGGTTTTAATAGGGTCAAACACACTTACTGGAACCAATACCTTCCTACTGTAGGACATTTCATTACTGATCTTAAATACTGTGAAAATGAATGGAGAATTCGGGAGAAAAGAAGTTGGGAGCCCTCTACCTCATCACCTCTAGTTAGAGGAACCTATCATGTGGGGGAAAGCTCGGGAACTAATGTCAATTTTGAGAACCCTAGAGTTAAATCTGAGCCGCAAGCGTCCTTTAGAGCTGCAAAAAGAGCTAGGTACCAAACTTTTGAGGGTAAGTTCATACCCGAGGACTACCACATAGCGTCAAACCTCATAACTGTTACCTACATTTCCGATGATGAGGGGAATAAAAGGACATTCATCGCAGTGATTGGGGACGATAATGCTGAACCTATACTTGACTTAGAAAATGAGGAAGAGAGAGATCCTAATGAAAATGAGCCTGCTAAAGAGGGAGACCCTAATGAAAATGAGTCTGCTAAAGAGGGAGATCCTAATGAGAATGAGCCTGCTGAAGAGGATCCGATTGAGGAAAATGACCAAGATGCAGAAGAAGAGCCCATAGAAGAAGAACCTCTGGAGGAAGATGAACCTTTAGAGGATGATGAGTCTTCTGAGGACGAAGCTAACATGGAAGAAGGAATAGAAAATCCTAATTCGGATGACGAAGCTCACCATTATAGTCCCTAGTTTCTTTGGATTATATAATTAGGATTAGAATATTATTTTATTCGTTTATTTCAGTTTTAATAAGGCTTGCATGCCAAGTAGCAAATTAGTATTCTTTTATTCCTTTATTTATTCATATTATGCTTTCCTTAGAAACAATAAATTCTACCCTTTCCAATAATTATACAACAGTTTTATTCTTTTATTTGATGTAACGTCTTATTTGAGATGTTTATATTGCAAGTCGATAGAGACTTAATGATTGTTCGCAATAAAACGTGTTATATGAACGTGCCAATGTGTAGTAGTTAAATAAATAAACGACTATGTGCATGTCGCTGAAACAGGCGTTGTGTCATTTTTCAGCGCAGAATGGTTCGTCAAGGCGGCACGCGTGATACCTCTCTGAATGTCGAGCAATCGATTCATGATCTAGTGCAGATCACAGCTAACCTAGCCCAAGGACGTCACTGGGATGGGGACTTGTCTGAAAAGGTTGCCCGTAGGAACCCACCAGTACTGAATAGGAAAGGGGGACCCGAAGAATTGGAAAACTGGGTTGGGGAGTTTGATAAGCTTTTCTTTACCCTCTCTTGTCCAGATCACAAGACTGTGCCCTTAGCAAGCTATTACCTACAGGGGGATGCCCACTTTTGGTGGACCCAAGCTAAGGATAACCTCGTCAAACAACCTGACTTTGGGTGGGAAACCTTCAAGAAAGCCCTGAGAGATAAGTATTACCCACCATACCTCAAAAAGCAGAAAGCCCGAGAGTTTATGATGCTAGAACAAGGGAACCTGTCTGTTGAGGAGTATTACCGCAAATTCATTGAGTTGATGAGATTTGCTCCTGAAATTACCCCTACTGAGGAAGCTAAGGCCTCACGTTTTGAATTAGGGCTCACCCTTGACCTACAAGGGAGACTGGGGGAGATACTTTCACCTCGTTGGACCATGTCTTTAGCAAAGCTGCCCATCTATATGCCATAAGGAAACGAGAAGAAGGGGGTAAACAAGGTGAGAAGCGAAAGGAGAATCCAAACCCCGAGGTTCAAAGGTTTGAAAAGAAACACCATGGGAACCAAAACAATCAAACCTCCCAAAGAAACTTTGGTAAGGGACCCAACAACAACAACACTCAACACAATAACAATAACCGTAATAATAACACCAACAACCGCAGACCTGAGCGTGTGTACAGGTGTAAGAAGTGCCCAAACAATCATCCTGGGAGAGATTGCGAGTGTAATAAAGTGGAGTGTCGTGAATGTGGGAAAATGGGGCATAGAGCGTATGAGTGCTACTCAAAGAATAAGGTTAACCCCAATGGTCAAAAGAAGGGGAATTATGGAGACAAGCCTAGGAATGGGAATGCGAATGGTGGAAATGTGTACAAAGGGTCAGGAAACTCTAATTACTCCAAACCACCAACTAATGCAAATAACCAGGCACTATCTGGGAACCAAGTGACCAAAAACAATGATAATAAGGGCAAAGGGAAGCTGTATATGATGACGGCTAGTGAAGAAGAAGCTCGTAGAGATGTTGTCACTGGTATTTTCTCTATTAACTCAATTCATGTTAAAGTGTTGTTCGATTCTGGAGCATCTTTGTCTTTTATTGGCCATACAACTGTTAGAACTCTAGCACTGGTTGAGTCCGAGTCAATTTCTATGCCTATAATTATTCCGTCTGGGGATACTGTAAATTGCTCTAAGAAATTCCTCAATGTCTCGCTGAAAATAGGGGAGGGCTTCTTTCCTTCCGACCCAATAGAGTTTAACTTATCGAACCTAGACGTCATTTTGGGGATGGACTGGCTTGGGAAGTACAAGGCTAAGATAGACTGTGATGCACAGAATGTGGAATTGAGAGATCCTTCGGGAAAAAGGGTGTCATATAGGAGAATACCTCGAGAACCTGGGATTAAGGTAGTCAATGCCTTGCAACTTAAGGGTTATATAGACAAAGGATGGCCTCTCTTTATGTGTTCTGTGAGAAGGGTTGAGGATGATCCATTGAAACCTGAGGATGTGCCTATAGTCAGCGAATTTCATGATGTTTTTCCTGAAGAAATACCTGGTATGCCGCCAAGGAGAGATGTAGAGTTCACTGTTGACCTAGTCCCTGGAGCCGGACCTATCTCAAAAGCCCCATATCAAATGGCTCCAGCAGAAATGAACGAGTTGAAAAACCAGTTGGAAGAACTACTAGAGAAGGGGTACATTAGACCTAGTATGTCACCATGGGGAGCCCCTGTCTTATTTGTGAAAAAGAAGGATGGTAGTTTGAGGTTGTGTATAGACTACCGTGAGTTGAACAATGTCACTGTGAAAAACAAATATCCATTACCTAGGATAGATGACTTGTTTGACCAACTTCGGGGCGCAGGGATGATCTCCGAAATAGATTTAATGTCGGGTTACCATCAGTTGAGGATTGCTGACCAAGATATACCTAAAACTGCCTTCAGGACTAGGTATGGACACTATGAGTTTACTGTCATGCCTTTTGGGTTAACCAATGCACCTGCAGTTTTCATGGACCTCATGAATAGGATTTTTTGACCCTACCTCGATAAATTCGTAGTCGTGTTCATAGACGATATATTGATCTATTCAAGGAGCAAGGAGGAACATGAGGGACAATTGAGGCTTATTTTACAGACACTTAGGATGAACCAACTGTATGCGAAGTTTTCAAAGTATGAGTTTTGGTCAGAAAAAGTGTCATTTTTGGGTTATTTCGTCTCTAAGGAGGGTGTGTCAGTAGATCCTGCAAAGATAAAAGCTGTGAGTGAATGACCTACACCAAAGAATGTCACAGATATAAGGAGTTTCTTGGGTTTAGGCGGTTATTAGAGGAGGTTTGTGAAAGACTTTTCGAAGATAGCAAAACCCATGACTAACTTAATGTAGAAATATTGCAAGTTTAACTGGACTGAAGATAGTGAGAAAGACTTTCAAACACTCAAAGAGAGACTAACCTCAGCACCTGTTCTAGCCTTGCCTAACGGGGATGAGGGGTATGATGTCTATAGTGATGCGTCAAAGAATGGGTTGGGTTGTGTTCTTATGAAAAATGGGAAAGTTATAGCTTATGCATCCCGTCAACTGAAACCATAAGAGGTTAATTACCCTACACATGACCTAGAGTTGGCCGCAATTGTCTTTGCCTTAAAAATCTGGAGAGATTACCTTTACGGGGTGACTTGTCGAATTTTCACTAATCACAGAAGCCTCAAATACATCTTCACCCAGAAAGACCTTAATATGCGACAACGTAGGTGGTTAAAGCTCATTAAGGACTATGACTTGGACATTTAATACCATGAGGGTAAAGCAAACGTTGTTGCCGATGCATTGAGTCGTAAGTCTAGCCATAGCCTGAACACCTTGGTAGTTGCTGACAAAGTTTATGAAGAATTTTCTAAACTCCAGCTTGAAGTGGTTCATGAAGGGGAAGTGGAAAAGTTATTGAGTGCCCAAACCATCCATCCCAACTTCCTAGATGAAATAAGAGAGGGTCAGCCTGGGGATGTGAAACTTGAGCGGGTCAAAGCAAAACTTAAGGAGGGAAAAGCAGAAGGGTTTGGAATCCATGAGGATGGGAGTATACGCTACAAGGGTCGTTGGTGTGTACCGCAAAAATGTGAGGAATTAAAGCAAAAGATAATGAGTGAAGGTCATAATACGAGTTATTCCGTCCACCCAGGGGGGGATAAGTTATATAAGGACCTCAAAAAGATGTTTTGGTGGCCTGGAATGAAGAGGGCAGTAGCCGAGTTTGTTTCCAAATGTCTAATGTGTCAGAAGGTTAAGAGTGAAAACAAGATACCTCAAGGCAAAATCCAACCTCTTGACATTCCAACATGGAAGTGGGATTCGATATCCATGAACTTTGTCGTAGCCTTACCTAGGAGTCGGGGGGGTAATAACACAATATGGGTGATAGTGGACCGGTTGACCAAGACTGCAAGGTTTATACCCATGAAAGACACGTGGAGTATGGAAGCCCTAGCCAAGGCGTACATTAAGCATGTTATTCGATTGCATGGAGTACCCACGAGCATAGTGTCTGATAGGGATTCACGATTCCTTTCGAATTTCTGGAAAAAGGTCCAGGAAGCATTTGGTAGTGAGCTATTAATGAGTACAGCCTTTCACCCAGCCACAGACGGTCAAACAGAAAGAACAATCCAGACCTTAGAAGAGATATTAAGAGCTTGTGCCTTAGAATACCACGGATCACGGGACAGTAGTGAAAAAAAGCCCATCTGATGCGGTCAAAATCGGGCTTACTGTTGCGGTTTTGGGCCGCATCAGGTGGGCTCGCAGCCGATATCAATTATTTACTGATCCGGTCCTAAACCGGATCAGTAAATGCTTTTCTGATCCGGTTTTTTAGGAAAACCGGATCAGATAGTAATATTACCTGATCCTGTTTTCCTAAAAAAACCGGATCAGAAAATGTACTTGGCGCCAATTTGGTGTATGCAAAGCACACAATCTGATCCGGTTATTTAGGAAAACTGGATCAAATTGTTAAATATATATATTTAAATATTATATATATATATATATATATATATATATATATAAAAAAATAATATATATATAATATATATATATATATATATATTATATTTATATGAAGCTTATATTTAAACCTGTATAGTTGGAAAAAAGTATCACGCACGCGTCGTATACAAGTCAAAATGATATGATATATATATATATATATATATATATATATATATATATATATATATATATATATATATATATATATATATATATATATAATATTTTGAGAATGTACTACAAATAAAGTTGAAATAAGTAATAAAATCAAAAATAAATATTTGGACCTATATAAGTAGCTAGTAACATAATAAGAACATAAAAACTCAAAGCCGCGACATCATTTTCACATGCAAAAGTCGGTAAGGTAGCGTGCTAGCAAATCTCGAACCTCGTCTCTCTTGGCCGTGGTGAAACAACCATCCCTTGGTTTGCCATCAAGGAATACCTTATAAAACAAACATAAGGAAACACACATATATGACTTTAGTTGACTCTAAAGAGATTGAGGAAATAATATAATGTAAGAAATTAAGGAAATCGAGCTTAAAATGTAAAAATCGGTAAAAAAAAATGACAATCATTTACCCATAATGGGTTTCACAGCATGTCAGTGGACTTCAGTTGACTTTAATACTTACATATATACTTATTAGAACTATATATGAGCTTAAAATGAGAGTAAGTGCGGGAGATTAAGGAAAGTTGAGCTGAGAAGGCCAAAATCGGGCCAAAATGACATTCATTTACCCAAAATGGGTTTCAAAAGCATATGAGTGGAATTTGCTTGAATCTAATTAATGGTTATACATGTTGTTATTAGAACTATACATGTCCTAACATGTGGCTACATGTAAGAAAATAAGTAAAATGAGCTTAAAAGGCCAAAATCGTCCCATACTTGGCATTCATTTACCCAAATTGGGTTTCAAAGCATGAAAAATGATTTTGCTCAACTCTAATGGTTATATATGTTGCTATTAGCACTATATATGTCCTAACATGTGGCTAAATGTAAGAAAATAAGTACAATGAGCTTGAAAGGCCAAAATCGGCTCGAAATGGTCTTCATTTACCCAAAATGGGTTTCAAAGCATGTGAATGGATTTTACTTGACTCTAATGGTTGTATATGTTGTTGTTAGAACTATACATGTCCTAACATGTGGCTAAATGTAATTAAGGAAATAAGCAAAATGAGCTTAAAAGGCCAAAATCGTCCCGAAATGGCATTCATTTACCCAAATTGGGTTTCGAAGCAGGAAAAATGATTTTGCTTGACTCTAATGGTTATATATGTCACTATTAGAACTATATATGTCCTAACATGTGGCTAAATGTAAGAAAATAAGTACAATGAGCTTGAAAGGCCAAAATAGGCCCGAAATGGCCTTCATTTACCCAAAATGGGTTTCAAAGCATGTGAATGGATTTTACTTGACTCTAATAGTTGTATATGTTGTTATTAGAGCTATACATGTCCTAACAAGTGGCTAAATGTAAGAAAATAAGTATAATGAGCTTGAAAGGCCAAAATATGCCCGAAATGGCCTTCATTTACCCAAAATGGGTTTCAAAGGATGTGAATGGATTTACTTGACTCTAATGGTTATACATGTTGTTATTAGAATTATACATGTCCTAACATGTGGCTAAAAGTATGAAAATAAGTACAATGAGCTTAAAAGGCCAAAATCGGCTACGAATGGCATTCATTTACCCAATTTGGGTCTTAAGTGATGTGAATGTAGTTTACTTGACTCTAATAGTTCTATATGTACTTGTTATCAGTATATATGACCTAAAATGTGGCTAAATGCGGGAAAGTTAAAAAAATTGAGCTTACGAGGCCAAAATCGACCGTAAATTGAACTACTTATTATTTATGTATAATACCTTCTCAAGATCCCCGGCTTCCTTGCAACTTGAAAATATATCGAACATGAACCTCAACACATAGTAGCCACACTCGGTTCCCCCGGGTTGTTGAGCACACTAATTATAAAATTACATAAAAAAAATCATGTAAGAAACATACATGTTTGTTTTTTATAAAAGAAGGAAGTAGCTTAAGTAATATCTATTACCTTCATTGCTTTCCACTTAGGAACTTGTCCAGTTCTCTCAACTTTCTTCATACAACTGTAGTTATGTTAATTTCATGTGAGAAGTGGGCAAAGGATGAAATTAGTGAAATATGTTATGCTAATAAGCATTTTAAGTAACAAACATACCTATTTATGCATGATTTGAGGAGTAAGGATCGTGGTGGATCTTGAGCTGCAGAATCAAACTGATATAATGTGTTGTTTGAAGGACAAATCACAAGGAGCGACCAATGGAGACTAAAATCCCAAAAAAGTTAGGAAGCAATCATGTGAGTACTTGTATTGTATAATAATAAAGTGACAAAAATAGATACAAGGTTAAGAACTATACTCTTCAAAACAAGGGGCAAATATGAACTTATGTTGTGCATGTTTAGCTGTTTTGAGACATAGCCAAATACACTCCTTAACCTCACTTGTGTTTTGCAAACAATTGTCAGCTCAGACAAAATTTGGACATAACCACCCAAACTGATCGCGTCCACGAGGATCATCTTGGAGTAATCTTCAAACCACAACCAAGTACATAACATAGATATATTATTAGATATTGCAAAGGAAGTTCATATATTTCATAAGTACAACTATTATACCTGATGAAGGTTTGAATCAAGGAAACATTCAACATCTCTCCGCAAAGGAACTCCTTCACATCAACCTTAGACACCCATGTCGATGTTTCCTCGTGGTAATTGAATTCCGTGGTACCCAACTTCACCTCCACAGGTGTATCATCCGGCATATCACGCACATTTGCATGTAGCCATAAGCATGACTTAGTGAGACACTGAAGCGTTGGTTTCACAATCCAAGTATTTGTAGACGGGTTTTGTTCGCAACTTAAACCTTTGGAGTCTTGCGTTCCTTTACCCGAAATGGCCTTCTTTGGCCTGCTTGTACCCTCCTTCTCCTTCGCCATTTCTAGAGGAGGTGAGTCCGCCTTGCTTTCCTTGGGCTTGCTTATTCTCTCCAAAACCTATTAATTCAAAGGGAAAAACATTCAACTTAGTTATTCTATATTTAATAGGTATGAAATAAATCAATATGAATATGGATTTTAGTTTCTCATTTTACCTCGTCTGAAAACCTCACCCATGCCGATGGCCACAACACATAACCACCACGAGCGTCGATCAAGACATTTACATCAACTGACGGTTTAGGCAACGGAAGAGCAAAGTCTTCGTAACCAGGAGTGATGGTGACTACACTAACCGCCAAGTGCTCATTGTCCACACACTCGTGATGGACTATTGGTCGTTCACTTCGTGGTTGTGCATTTCCTTCAGCCACCACAATCATACCCTCATCTTTTACATCTAGTAAAAGCTGGCAAGGAGTTTCTTCCTTCCAAAAGTAAATTGATTGAGGTTAGTTTATATTACTTAGTTTTAAAAATTATAAGAAGGATAATAGTTACCTCTAACTCAAGTATAGATGGTGCTGAATTTTGCGTGTTAGGGTGGCTAGCTTTGTCCTCCAAAGGACGATCCAAAGGACGTATCGCCGGTATACCAAACTGTGAAAGGACTGCGTTGAAACTTTCCGTGATTTTAGCCGTCACTTTCTCTGTAATTTCCTCCGTAAGCTTCTCCCGAATAACTTGTGACATAGATTCGTTAGAGCATATTCTTCTACCCACGGAGGAATCTTTAGCATAGGCTTTTTTCACACCGAGACGAATACCACCAAAACCCCTCAAACGTCCATTGTTGTCCTTTCCAAAAGTCTCGTAAAGAGCATCTTTGTTGCCTTCGGGAGTGAACTTGCCGCTAACCTCTTTTTGCTTGATCCCCATCTACATAGATTATAGAACTACAAGTGTAAGTATAAAAAATTACAAATTAACAAGGGGGTTGTGCAATGGGGGGGATTGTGCGGGGATGTGGCAGCAAGCAAGGGGGGGGCAAAGCGGGGGAAGGGGGGGGCGCAGGGGAAGGGGGGTGGGGAGGGGGGCAGTAGGGGGGAAGGGGGGTCAGCGTAGGGGGGGGGCAAAGGGGGAAGGGGGTCTGCGGGGGCGCAAGGGGGGCGGCAGGGGGAAGGGGGTATGCGGGGGAGGGCGGTAGGGGAAGGGGGTCGGCAGGGAGAGGGGGCAGCAGGGGGAAGGGGGGGGTCGGGGGGGGAGGGGGGAGGGGGAGGGGGTCTACGGGGAAGGGGGGCGACGGGGGGGAAGGGGGTGCAGGGGGAGGGCGGCAGGGGAGAGGGGGTCCGCAGGGGGGGGGCGCAGGGGGGGGGGCGGGGGGAGGGGGCGCGGGGAGGGGGGGGGGGGGTGAAGGGGGGGGGGAAGGGGGGGCAGCGGGGGAGGAGGGCAGCAGGGGAGGGGTCCGAGGGGGAGGGGCAGAGGGGGAGGGGTCCGAGGGGGAGGGGGCAGGGGGAGGGGGCAGCGGGGAGGGGGTCCGAGGGGGTGGGGGTAGCGGGGGCGCGGGGAGGAGGCGGTAGGGGCGGCGGGGAAGCGGCGGGGGAGAAGGGGGCGAGCGGGGAGGGGGTCCGAGGGGGGGGTCGGGGCAACAGGGTGGGGGGGTCCGGCGGGGAGGCGGCAAGGGGACGGGGGTTCGGGCAAGAAGGGGACGGGAGGTCTGCAGGGGGGATGGCAGCAAGCGGGGGAAAAACATGTGAATTCAATTACTTACAACGGCATTTGCTATCTTCAAGGTCCCCGGATCTGAAATGGTCATTATATTGTTTGAATCACGCCTATGCATGGAGCACCACCAATCAGCGACACGGTCAACTTTGACAGATGCGGTGTTTGAGGCATAAGATGTCGTTGTTGATGCATCGATAGAAGGGTAAAATTTATCGTCAATCCACACCTGTCTCGCCCTCGCATAAGTGTAGGAACCCATATAATGGTAGTGGTTCCTCTGTTTTGAACTGTGTGCATGTTTCTCACGCTTAGCCTATAAAATCACATGGTTAGTTTGAAAACACATCTAATTGTATTAAAAGTAAATATACAAAGTCGAATATGCGATAAATAGCACAATACTTACCACCATCTCCGGCGTAGTATTTTGGGCAACAAATGCCTCCCAATCCTCTCGTTTTATATGGCCCCAAATCTCATAAGGCTTGTTATCCGGTTGTCGTGGCTCTTCCTCTCCCCCGTCATTTTCTGTTTCTACTGTCTCATTTTGCAGTGATTTTACAATTTTCCTCCTCTTTACATTCTTCTTTTCATTCCTCTTTCCCCGTTTCGTGATCCACCCACTAACTGTTTGCTTTTGAAAGCTCTAAATCTTTCGGCCACCGCGGATAGGAACAACGCCTTTTTGGCGTCATTAGGAGTAATATGGAACAAATTCTATAGAAACAAGAAACCAACAAATAGTTAATTTCCATATTGATATATATCAATGAAAACATGTTGTTATTAGAGCTATATATGTCCTAACATGTGGCTAAATGCAAGAAACTAAGTACATTGAACATGAAAAGCAAAAACTGACCCGAAATAGCCTTCATTTACCCAAAATGGGTTTCAAAGCATAAGAAGTGATTTTTCTTGGCTCTAATGGTTGTATATGTTGTTATTACAACTATATATGTCCTAACATGTGGCTAAATGCGAGAAACTAAGTACATTGAAGTTTGAACATGAAAAGCAAAATCGGCCCGAAATGGCCTTCATTTACCCAAAATCGGTTTCATCTACCCAAAATGGGTTTAAAAGCATGTCAATGGATTTTAGATAACTCTAATGGTTGTATATGTTTTTATTAGAGCTATATATGTCCTAACATGTGGCTAAATGCGAGAAACTAAGTACATTGAACATGAAAAGCAAAATCGGCCCGAAATGGCCTTCATTTACCCAAAATCGGTTTCATCTACCCAAAATGGGTTTGAAAGCATTTCAATGGATTTTAGTTAACTCTAATGGTTGTATATGTTGTTATTAGAGCTATATATGTCCTAACATGTGGCTAAATGCGAGAAACTAAGTACATTGAACATGAAAAGCAAAAACCGACCCGAAATAGCCTTCATTTACCCACAATAGGTTTCAAAGCATAAGAAGTGATTTTTCTTGGCTCTAATGGTTGTATATGTTGTTATTACAACTATATATGTCCTAACATGTGGTTAAATGCAAGAAATTAAGTACATTGAACATAAAAAGCAAAATCGGCCCGAAATGGCCTTCATTTACCCAAAATCGGTTTCATCTACCCAAAATGGGTTTGAAAGCATGTCAATGGATTTTAGTTAACTCTAATGGTTGTATATGTTGTTATTAGAGCTATATATGTCCTAACATGTGGCTAAATGCGAGAAACTAAGTACATTGAACATGAAAAGCAAAAATCGACCCGAAATAGCCTTCATTTACCCAAATTGGGTTTCAAAGCATAAGAAGTGATTTTTCTTGGCTCTAATGGTTTTATATGTTGTTATTACAGCTATATATGTCCTAACATGTGTCTAAATGCGAGAAACTAAGTACATTGAACATGGAAAGCAAAATCAGCCCGAAATGGCCTTCATTTACCCAAAATCGGTTTCATCTACCCAAAATGGGTTTGAAAGCATGTCAATGGATTTAAGTTAACTCTAATGGTTGTATATGTTTTTATTAGAGCTATATATGTCCTAACATGTGGCTAAATGCGAGAAACTAAGTACATTGAACATGAAAAGCAAAATCGGCCAGAAATGGCCTTCATTTACCCAAAATCGGTTTCATCTACCCAAAATGGGTTTGAAAGCATGTCAATGGATTTAAGTTAACTCCTAATGGTTGTATATGTTGTTATTAGAGCTATATATTTCCTAACATGTGGCTAAATGCGAGAAACTAAGTACATTGAACATGAAAAGCAAAATCGGCCCGAAATGACCTTCATTTACCCAAAATCGGTTTCATCTACCCAAAATGGGTTTTAAAGCATGTCAATGTATTTTAGTTAACTCTAATGGTTGTATATGTTGTTATTAGAGCTATATATGTCCTAACATGTGGCTAGATGCGAGAAACTAAGTACATTGAACATGAAAAGCAAAATCGGCCCAAAATGGCCTTCATTTACCCAAAATCGGTTTCATCTACCCAAAATGGGTTTGAAAGCATGTCAATGGATTTAAGTTAACTCTAATGGTTGTATATGTTGTTATTAGAGCTATATATGTCCTAACATGTGTCTAAATGCGAGAAACTAAGTACATTGAACATGAAAAGCAAAAATCGACCCGAAATAGCCTTCATTTACCCAAAATGGGTTTCAAAGCATAAGAAGTGATTTTAGTTTACTCTAATGGTTGTATATGTTGTTATTAGAGCTATATATGTCCTAACATGTGGCTAAATGCGAGAACTTAAACTAATTTAGTTGAAAAATAAACTTACACAAGTGTCTTCCCATAATGATTTCTTCATTCCCTCGGGCACATCTTTCCATTTGACCAAAATGTTGAGTTTGCGCATACAAAACCGAATATGCTGCCCATACTTTGCACGCCACTTACCACAAGGTTGACCCAAATCATCATACTCGAGGGTCATATGGATATTTCTATCGACATTCAAACCCTTAGTCGCACCCCTTCCTTTCGCTTCTTTGTTGCAACGATGCTTGGAGTTTTGGTGGTCCTATGCAATTCTTTCCCCGCATTATTGTGTGGCACAACGATGGATGAAATAAATGGATAATCTTCCCTAGCATTGTCGTCAATAGGGGGAGCATTATCGGCTAGCACCTCATTTATATCCACCAAGCGAATTTCCCTTTCACGCAAGCGCTTCTCCTCATCATCCGCTATGTCTTCCGGTTCACATTTATCCTCCTCCTTGTCCGCATCATACTCATCATCATAATCCAATGACTTATCATAATCATCATCGGTTTCTTCCTCCACAATCACATCATCTCGGTCCATGTTTGAAAGTCCTGAAATAATGTAAAAAAATAAATTAGAGACGCGCAAGAGTTAACAAAAAAACAATGGTATCAAACAAACATCAAACAAATATATAACCCCCTGCTGCCCCCCCACCCTGCTGCCCCCACTGATACGAACACCCTTCAAAATAAGAATTGCGTTTACGATAGTTGAACAATAAACTAAAAGCCTCCACTTCAAGTTTACAATTCGGTTTATAACTAAGGAAATGAATCTCCACTCTCTTCCTCAATTACGGTTTTAATTAACAAAGAACGAGAATCTCCACTCTCGAATATGTCAATTAGGTTGACTTTCTCGTAGTTTGACCTCCCAAGAAAATCGGTTCAAAGTTAGAATAAAAACCACGGTTTTTAATCTTTAACACAACGTGTTTTAATTGAAGCACAAAGCTTAAATTTCAATAATCAAAAACTAACTTTTATTTATGATCAACATTACATATATATTACAAGCTAATCAATCCCAAAAGATCTAAGTACTTAAAAGATTAAACAAAGCAATAAACAACAAATATCTCTAAATTCCAACAAAGGTGTAAGAGGAATAGTGTTGTTGTGTGTTTTGTTGACTAAAAGGGGAAGGAGGGCCGGTTTTCCACACCAAGTGGATGGCCTCCCTTAGCTTGCAACACAAGCTCCACAAATATCTTCAAGGACCTCCTTTCACACGCCCCAAGTGTAGATCGCATCCCCAAGCATGTTTCGTGGATATTACAACTTACGCTAAGCAAAATAATTCCGGTTTTACAAAAACCGAAAATTACAAAAACGTTAATTAAACTAACTCGCTTAATTAACTCCCTTTCCTATGTTGCTCAACATGATTAAACTAGTACTAATCCTTAAACCGTGAATTTCTCCCTTGTTGTGATTGAGATTAGTACTTAGTAGAATTTCGGGACTAGCAACTAGTTTCGGATCACCCACCCCTGCTACACCCCCACCCCCCCGCCCCCCGCTCCCCCACCCTGCTGCCCCTACCCCCGTTGCTCCCCCACTTGCTGCCCCCACCCCCGCTCCCCCCCCACTCCCCGCTGCCCCTACCCCGCCGCCCCCACCCCCTGCTGCCCCCTGCTGCTCCCCCACCCCCGCTGTCCCCCACCACCGCTTGCTCCCCCACCCCGATGCCCCCCGGCCACGCCCCCACCCTGCTGCCCCCCGCTGCTCCCCACCCCCGCTGTCCCCCACCACTGCTGCTCCCCCACCCCGATACCCCCTGCTACTGCCCCCACCCTTCGCCCCCCCCACCCAGCTACCTCTCTGCTGCTCTCCCACCTTGCTATCCCCCAACCTCTGTTGCTCCCCCCCCCCCGCTGCTCCCCCACCCCCGCCGCCCCCTACTGCTCCCCCCCACCCCCGCCGCCCCCACTCCCGTTGCCCCCACCTCTACGCCCCCTGCTCCCCCACTCCTGCTTGCCCCCCCACGAACCCTGCTGTCCCCCCTGCAGACCCTTCCACCCCCGCTTCCCACTGCTTTTCCCCCTTGCAGATCCCCCACCTGCTTCCCCCCTCACGCGGACCCCCTACCCCTTGCCCCCTACAGACCCCCCTGCTGCCCCCACCCTTGCAGAACCCACCTCTGCTGCCCACCCCCCTTGCATAGCCCCCCCCCCCTTCCCCCCCCTGCAGACCCCCCTAGCCTCGCGGCCCCCGTGCAAACCCCCCACCCTTGCTGCCCCCTTTGCGACCCCTCCCGCACAAGCCATAATTCGATCGGAAATATCTTTAAAATCATGAGACCCAACTTTAAGTGATTCTAATGGTGATACATATACCAATAAGAACTATACATGACCTAAAATGAGGCTAAAAGCGATAAATTAAAGAAATTGAGCTCGAAAAGCCTAAATCGGCCCGAAATGACATTCACTTACCCAAAATGGGTTTCAAAACATGTGAAGCGAGTTTAGTTGATTGTAATACATATATACATACCAATTAGAGCTATACATGACCTAAAATGAGGCTAAAAGCGATAAATTAAAGAAATTGAGCTCGAAAAGCCAAAATCGGCCCGAAATGACATTCACTTACCCAAAATGGGTTTCAAAACATGTGAAGCGAGTTTAGTTGGTTGTAATACATATATACATACCAAATCAAACTATTCATGACATTACAAACGACAAAAAGTGAGAAATTCAGTCAAATGACCTTGAAAAGCCGAAAGCCGGAATTTGAACTTGAGAAGTCGAGCCTATAGTTTACTTTTGCCACCTTCCTATGAAGTTTCAACCATTATCCCTTTCCCGTGATCTGCATGCATGTAATTTGTCGCTAACTCGACATCAGTGACATCGGACTTGGGAATGGTGAAAGGCGGGGTGTCTTCAAACGCATCATACTCCTCCTCATCCTCAACATCACCAACTCCAAGTATACTTCTTTTTCCAGGGACAACAATTGACCACTTTTTATCAGAAGGGTCAGTTACGTAGAATACTTGCTTAACTTGTGATGTAAGCACGAATGGCTCTTCACTATAACGCAACCGACCCAAGTCTACAAGAGTAATTCCATAAGGGTCATCTTTTCTTATGTAGCGCCGGTTATAATCAACCCACTTGCATCGAAATAAGCAGACCATGAAACCAGAGTAGTCAAGCTCCCATATATCTTGAACCTGCCCATAGTATAACAATTTAGCATCAATAGGAGACTTGTCTTTGGCACTTGCATACTGTGTAGATGATGCCTCTACTAAAACGCCACTATCTGCAGAGATCTCGACTTTTGATCTTGACGATCTGTCCAAAATGTAAATCCGTTAACATCATAACCCTCATAGGAGTGCACAGCTTCTCGAGGACCAAATGCTAGCCACTTCAGAGTTTCAGAAACATTGGAATCTACTTCACGCATTAATCGGTTATGGAACCAATCAATAAACATCTTATTATGCAACTGCATCAATGCTCTAGTCCCTTTACTTGGATTCTGAGCGCGTAACTCCTCCATATGCTCATCCAAGTAAGGATGGACCTGTACCATATGCTGCAATACAAATAAGTGTGCTTGTATGCGCCTTTCAACAGGAGGTACGATCATTTTGGAGCCAAGTGTACCTTTACCCTCGAGTCTGCCCTCGTGTCGAGATGTAGGAACTCCAATAGGATCAACATTAGGTACGAACTCAGCCACAAAATTACTGACCTCTTCACTCACAATCCCCTAAATTGTACTTCCTTCTGGTTGAGCAGGATTCCTTACCTTATCTTTCAAAGAGTCCATATGTCTCTCAAAGGGATAGCACCACCTCAAAAACACCGGACCACATAGCTTAATTTCTCGAACTAGATGTACAATCAAATGGACCATAATGTCGAAGAAAGCAGGTGGGAAATACATCTCAAACTTGCACAAAGTCTCTATCACACCAGCCTGGAGAGCATCAAGCTTCGACGGTTGTAACTTTTTGCTACATATAGTATTGAAAAACGAACATAGCTCTGTTATGGTGTGTCTCACGTGTTTCGGCAATATCCCTCGAATTGCAATAGGTATGAATACTTGCATCATTACATGACAATTGTGAGACTTCATACTCGATAATTTCAACTCACCGTCTAAGGTAACAAATCTTTTCATGTTCGATGAGTACCCTGATGGAACCTTAATGTCGAACAAAGACTCGCAAAAAAAGTCGCTTCTCAGCTCTAGATAGAGTGTAACAAGTAGGAGGCAAATAGTTCCTATCATCATCCTTCACCGTTTTCTTTCCTTTTCCTTCAATTCCTGTAGGCGACCCGTCTTCTTTTCCCTTTTCTTTTCCTTTACTAGGCACTTTTTGTTTTTTCTTTCTTTTCTTAGTGTCCCTCTTTTGAGCCCATAGCTCTGGTCGAAGTCCCTCACTTTCCAGATATAGTCGCACCCCTTTGCTATCCTTTGTCTTATGTGGAATATTCATAAGTGTCCCCAGAATGGCGTCACATACATTTTTCTCTATGTGCATGACGTCGAGACAATGTCAAACCTCTAGATCTCTCCAATATGGAAGTTTCCACAGAATAGACTCCTTTTTCCAAAGTCCCTTATCACCAACACTGGCTCCTTTGCCGAATATCGTTTCAATACCCTTGACTTGATCATAAACCTCAATACCAGTCAATGGTCTACGAGCAACCCCTTCCTCAACTGTTTCATCGAATGCCTTCTTCTTATTACGATAAGGATGGTCGTGTCGAAGGAACCTTCGGGTGCGCATATAAACATCTTTGTGACAAGTACTAATGTATTTAGATGTTGTGTCGTCCAGGCAAATCGGGCATGCTTTCTTCCCTTTGTTCTTGTACCCGGATAAGTTCCCATAAGCAGGATAGTCATTAAGAGTGAATAAAAGCATGGCACGCAATGTGAATACCTCATCAGCATGTGCGTCATACACCCAAAACCCCTTCATCCCACATGTTTCTCAAATCATCAACAAGTGGCTGGAGGTAGACATCTATGTCATTTCCAGGCTGTTTCGGCCCTGAAATAAGAATCGACAACATGATGTACTTGCGTTTCATGCACAACCAAGGAGGCAAGTTGTATATAACTAGAAGAACCGGCCATGTACTATGTTAAGAACTAAGAGTGCCAAATGGGTTCATCCCATCCGTGCATAGGCCAAGCCTCAAATTTATGGCCTCGGCACCAAAGGGCTTACGCACCCGATCGATACCTTTCCACTCAGGAGAATCAGCCGGATGTTTGATAAAACCGTCCTTCTTTCTTCGTTCTGCATGCCACCTCAAGTTCTTAGCATCTTTTTTAATTGAAAACATGCGCTTGAATCGTGGTATAATCGGAAGATACCACATCACCTTTGCTGGAGGCCCTTTCTTATCACTAACCCCTGCACGCCTATAACGCGACTTCCCACATCGAGGACACTCATCCATATTTTCATATTCATTTCGATATAGCACACAATCGTTTGGACAAGCATGTATCCTCTGGTACCCTAAACCGAAGGGACACATCAGTTTCTTAGCATAGTAGTTTGACTTGGGTAGTTCATGGTCGTCCGGCAACATATCACCAAAGGCTTGCAACAAGGAAGTGAAACAAGAGTCACTTATACCGGCTTTCGTCTTGATATTAAACAGTGTTACAACCGGGATACAACGGTTTTCGAGATGCCTCGGTCATGCACTCAAAAACAAGAGGCCGTTTACCAGCATAATCATCCACCCCCTCCATCATCTCCTCTATATAGTCCCCTTCATCATCATCATCCTCTACTTCATGATCCTCATATTCGTCCTCGATGTTCTTGTCATTCTCAATGACATCAAACTCACCTCCTTCACGCACATCGTTAACAACGGCATTCCCACCATCATATATACCCTCCTCACCGTGCCAAACCCATACATGGTAGTCTTGCCTAAACCCGCGACGAAAGATATGCTCCCTAAGCGACCCAATGCTACTAACCATGCCCACATTACTACAATCAACACAAGGACAATAAAACCCCTTGGTTCTCGTTGCAGCCTGATGACTAAATGCAGCATCACAAAATTCATAGACCCCATCCACGAATTCACACGTGTCGCGACTACCGTACATCAATGCACGATTCATTTCAATCAGACCTCTAATTAAACACAACCAACAAGTACCTCATGTCAATGACGAACTTCATTACATGATTAGAGTTTATGAGCCATATATATTTAATGAAATTAGGCATGCTTTCCAAGGGTCCTTATCACTCCAACCTAACCCATCCTTAGATGTCTAATCTCACTAGTGAATGTATGCCTTCTTTTCGATTCTACACAAAATCCGGCAGCATTTCCCTACAGTTCTCCAAGTACACGATGTAGATATATAGTTACTTATATCTACATATGTACCCAAAGAACAAAAGTAGGGAAACGACGAGCCAAGATTATCCTCTAGAATCGAAATAAAGGCATACATTCACCACCTAAGTGAGATTAAACATCTAAGAACAGTCCCAAACCGGGGACTATTCAAGACTTACTCCTAATGAGTAAGTCTCGAACGGGTATTTAGGCATATGATATGATGATGCATACATAGGTTTTTAAACAACAAAACATTTTACATCTAATCTCAATTCAACGAAAAATATATACATTTTTTCATGTATAAACCAATTTACTATATATGAAAGCAAGAAAGTTAAATATGAATGATAACATACCAATATCAAGGTTGTAAATAGGAAAATCAAACTCAACACTCCGTCACTAGCTAGCTTCAATCAACAACAAAGTTAAAGTTAACATTAGTATAAATTAGCAAATCAAACAAAACAAAACTAAACTAAACTAAACTAAACTAAACTAAACTAAATTAAACTAAACTAAACCAAACTAAACTAAACAAAACTAAACTAAACTAAACTAAACTAATTAAGTACAACAACAACACAACAACCACTACAACAACCACAACAACAACAACCCCACCAAAGCCCTAGTTTTTTAACCTAAAAAGCACACTAACTACTTAAACTAAAATCAATCAACTTTGAACCACCCTTTAACTATTATACAACCTAATTTCACTAACAATTATTCATAAAACTACAATGAATTATAAACTTGAAGTTTTAAATATGAGATTAAAATAAAAGTTATGAACAATTAATTACCTAGGAAGAGGTGGAGGAGGAATGTAGTTGTTTAGGGTGGGGTAGAGGACGAATGTAGTTGTTTAGGAGGAGGAAGGTGGAGGTGCGCAAGTTAGGGCGGTGCGCAAGCTAGGGCAGTGCGCAACCTAGGGCGCCCAGCTTCGGGTGGAAATGAGTCACACGATTGGTGGAAGCTTCGGGTGGCGCAGAATCAGGTGGTGGCGGCGATTTGGTGGTGCATCGTCGTACCCACTGTGGTGGCGCTCAGGTGTGAACTCGCTGAAGGAGGAATGAATTGAAAATGGGTGGAGGGAACTAAAATTGGGTGAATTAAGCGAGGGAAAAAAACACGGGATTTTGTGGCAAGAAAAAAACCGAAAATCTGGTGTGGTCCTAAGAACCTGATCAGATTTTTGAAAACCGCAGCAGATTATACAATCTGATCCGGTTCTCTAAAAGACCGCATCAGATTCTTGGCCCAGACTTCCCTCCCGTTTTTTCATTGATTTTCGGATGCGGTTTTCTAAAAACCGAATCTGTTACTAAGTGTCAGATAAGGTTTTTTCAACTAGTGGGAAGACCATTTAGACCTCATAGAGTTCTCATACAACAACAGTTATCATGCTAGTATCAAAATGGCTCCATTTAAAGCGTTGTATGGGAGAAAGTGTCGCGGTCCTTTGTGCTGGAACGATATTAGTGAGACGATGGTGTTAGGTCCTGAGATGATTCAAGAGACTGTTGATCAAGTGCGAGTCATTCAAGAGAAGATTCGGGCTGCACATAACAGGCAAAAGTCCTATGCGGATCAGAAGCGAAGAGAAGAGAACTATGAAGTGGGTGAAAAAGTGCTGCTGAAGGTGTCTCCAATGAAAGGAGTGATGCGATTTGGGAAGAAAGGGAAACTAAGCCCTAAGTTCATAGGACCATATGAGATTTTGGCGAGAGTAGGCAAAGTGGCTTACCGCTTAGAATTGCCAAACGAGTTAGAAAGGGTTCACAACGTGTTTCACGTATCCCAACTCCGGAAATACGTACCTGACGATCGAGTCGCATGTCCTAGAACCTGAAAACGTCGAGTTAGACGAAACCTTGTCCTATGAGGAGAAACCCATCAAGATCCTAGACCAAAAGGTGCGTAGTACGAGACATAAGGACGTCAAAATCGTGAAGGTGTTGTGGAGAAATCAGAATACTGAAGAAGCCACATGGGAAGCAGAAGATGCGATGCGTCTGAAGTACCCTGAGCTTTTTCAAGAGGTAGGCGAGTTACGGGGACGTAACTTTTCTTTTAAGGGGGGAAGAATGCGATAGAATTTCGCGCTTCACCTAAAGTTTGCTTAAGTTTGTTATTTATGTGTATTATTGCTTATGTGACTTGCTAAAACTAGAAAACGCTTGTGAAATTTTGGGACTTAGAAGTGCAAAAGATCATCGTTAAGACTGGCTACCTCATAGTTTAGGGACGAAACTTCCTTTAAGGGGGGAAGCCTGTAATACTCCGTATTTTTGGGAGCTATATTGCTATAAATAAGAAAATATAAAGTAAAAGTGAAAGTATTTTTTGGTATAGTTTAGGTAAGCCTACAGTTATAATTTAAATATACAACCTACTTTAGTACCTAATTATATTTTAATTCGGTTTTTGTTAAATAATAAATTAGAATTCGATTTGGAAACAAATCCTAATAAACCAAGGTTTCTCATGCTATAAATAAGAAAAGGAAGAGGAAAAAAAATTAGAAAACCCTATTCTACTAAGTCAGCCGTTTTTTTCTTTTCACTCTCAAGATCTTTTTCTCTCTCCTCTCTTCTCCTCCCTCCTCACGCTCCTTCCTCCTCCTTCTTCGTTTGTTTTCTCTTCTCCCCTCCTTCTGAGTTCGTCAGCCCTTGAGTGGTGCGCGAGGCTTCGAGGGTGGTCGAAGGTGTTGTGCAAATCGAGGTTCGTGTGCGGGGCTGCGTGTGCGTGCGTTCGAGGTGCTATGGTGCGTGGTGAGGTGTGCGAGTGTTGTATGCGTGCGGTGGTGTGCGGTGTATAAGCAAGGTCGAGGCTCGAGTGTGGTAGACTGAGCGAGGTCGGAGCCTCGAGTGTGGCGTGCGAGGCTTCGAGACTCGCGTGGACGTTCAGACTCGCGAGGTTGCTCGACGAATCGAGGCACGCGTGTGCTGGTGAAGTGCTGCCGGAGTGGTGCATCGTCGCCGGTGGTTGTCGCCAGCGAGATTGGTACGTAACCTCTATAAAAAAAAAAATCTTTTCTTTCCTACTTTAATTTAATTGTAAAATCTGATTTCATAGTTATTATGTATTCCGATTAAGCTTTGTTATTGTAAATAAGGTATAGTATGAGTTAAGAGAAAATCAGATTTATAGTTATATTATTAGTCCTTATAACGATTTTTATGTCTCAAATCTGATTTTGTAATACTTATAAATAATTGTTTAAGTTTGTTGTTATAAACAAAGTATAATATGAGTTGACAAAAATCAGATTTACAAGAATATTATTAAATCCTAAATATATTAGTTCAATAAAGTTTATGAAAGGAAAGTTTAACCCACAGGAACGTTTATTTTATTATTTGAAACACTAAGTTTTACATAGTTAGTTAAGTTGGTTTTGTTAATATCGTCAAGGATTTAAAAACTGAATTACTTTTATTTATTCGATTAGGTCCCAATTTCATAAGCGGAACGTTTTAAGTAATCAGCAAAGATTCTCCGTTACAAGGTACGTACGCGTACTAGTTCAGTTTGATATATTAGTATCATGTTTAGGTTATGATTGTTATATTGGAACCTAGAATCATGATAGGGAACTGTTGTTGATTATGGTTGATGAGATTGTTTGGTAACATGAAATCAATTGGAAATCTGTATGTATTTCCTTGTTGTATGACTTGTGAAATAGAATGAATTGTTATTGGAATGCGAAATTCTATTGTATCACAAGCATGAAATGAGATGCTGGATTGAAATGCTATGATTAATAATTGTAGCAAGGATTTATAAGAGATTGCCTAAACTAAAGGATTTTATATGATGTTATAAAAATCATATGCTTAATGTTGTATGAATGAGTATCGCTAAAAAGGATTGTTGGCAATAAACTTGTAGTCGGATTCCCTACAAGTAATGAACAATGGGGGGAGTGTGAGACTTGTTCTACATTCCTACGCAGGCCTACTGTGACGACAGTAGTGTCTTATAAATTTTGATAACTCAAGTAGGCGGAAGGTTCCGTACGATCTTGGGGGTATGCATACTAAGGTGATGGATGCGGAACGGAACGAAACCGTATTTGCATTTCATCTAATAGACTAAGTTGCCTATTAAGGATAAAGTAACCCGTATGATTCTAGAAAGATGACGGTGCCCGTTTGATGCCAATTAAACTATGAAAATGAATTGTAGTATTCCTGTCGTATCATGTCTAGGAATGATTATTATTATTCTGTTTATGCTTGATGTATTATTTAACTGATTATGTATGTACTCAGCGTAGCTGATTGTTTGTTATTTGTGATTTGTTGACCTGTGATGAACCATTGATATTTCAATGGGGAGCAGATTAGGTATGCTGGTGATGCTGCATGAGTTGGGCATACGGGGGATATTTTCTGGTTTATAAACTTTTAAGTGTTTTTGTTGAACTTATAGATTAATTAGTATTTATAGTTAATGGTTTGAATAAAAGGGGTCCTTGGTGATTCCCGAGTTGTAGTTTAACGTAAACATTTTATTTCCGCTGCAATGTAGTTTTCTTAATAAGGAGTTGTTAACATTATGAATTATTATGCATTGCGTTTCACCACGGCGGTAACACTCCCAAAGTCGATGCAACGTAGTTTAGACGTGTATGGATTTTGGGGGTGTTACACAGTATATAAAAGAGTTTGAACGTCTCCATATGGCATGTGATGTCCAAGAGGCTGACGAACAGAAGATGGCTCGTTTCCTTGTGGGTTTTAAATCCTCCATCGCCAATCTGGTTGAGCTCCAACAATATGCGACCTTTGATGATCTTTGTCTACTTGCATCCAAGGTTGAACGTCAGCAGCAAGACTCGCGTTTTAAGAAAGTTGTGTGGCAAAAACATGATGCTAATTCTTCATTGTTTCCCCTGCATCGTCTGCTGATTTGGCTTTGGATAAAGCCAAGGACAAGGAACCTGATGTCTCCCCTTCTATGTCCCTTGGTTCGACTGTTAAGCCAAAGAAAACAATTTGTTTTCATTGCCAAGGCTTAGGGCCTGTAGCCAAAAACTGTCCCACTGTTTCTCTTGTGATAAGGGACGAGTATTTTACCTTCTTGGCTCAAGAAACGAGTGAACAAACTCCACCTTCTTCCTCCAAGATCAAGTGTTATGGATGATGAGTCTTTTTGGACAAAGCAACCGGTTTTTCCTCCGGAGTTTGAGCATAAAAATTTGCTCTTGCGCCGTTCTTTAATGACTAACAACCGTGTTGAAGGAGAAGATGCACAACGCCAAAATATTTTCCATTCGAATTGCTTGATTAATGGTAACTTGTGTTCGTTTATAATTGATAGTGGATCTTGCACTAACGTGTGTGCCTTGTCTTTGATTGAGCCATTGAATATGCAAACTCGCAAGCATCTGCATCCGTAAAAACTTAGTTGGTTGAATGATGATGGTGTTTGTGTCAGCAAACAAGCTCTTGTGGAGATTACATGGACCAGCTTTGGTTTGATGTTGTCCCAATGACGGTGTGTAGTTTATTGCTTGGACGTTCTTGGCAAAGTGATCGCCATGTCCTCCATAATGGGTGAACCAATGATTATTCAGTGCTTGTGGGTGACAACCGAATGCTGCTCAAGTCCCTTGCACCTCGCACAACCTCGGCCATGCCTTACCAAGCTGCTGTTGTCCCACCTCCTCCTACGCTCAATTCATTGATCAATGTTGCCCTTGCTGCGCCTAGTACAACACCTGCTCGTGCACGTGTGTCTCACCTCGTGACACAATGAAGTCCTTGACTCCACACCAACCAAGCAAGCCAGACGTGAAAATTTGCTACACATGCGTCGTGGTACCAACCTTGCTCCTGGAAATCGTGTATGGTTGTCTCTCACTGCCCAAAAGCTTCATATAAGTCATAAAGATGATGAGCCTATGGATGAAGGTCCCTTTGAAATTGTTGAGCAAGTTGGGTATGAAACATCATGCGACTTGATTCCTTGTTTCGATGCAACTTGAGCCAAGTTGGTTTCTAAGAGGGAGAGGATGATGCGTGATAAGCATCAAGATTGATAAATCCTAGTTCTGTTAGGATTCTATGTAGTTTTCTAGTTCTGTTAGGATTCTATGTAGTTTTCTAGTTCTGTTAGGAAACTATGTAGTTTACTTGTTTTAGAACTCTAGTTTGTTTTAATTTCCTTGTTTTGTTTTAAGAGTTACAACTCTAGTAGGATTGTTAATTACTTAGTTGTGTGTGGCTAAAGTTTAGGTGTATGATAGAATTTTTATGTTCTTATCTTTGAGCTTATTAGTTGCATTAGAACTTGAACTCTTCTAGGACTCTTCTAATGTATTATTTCGGTTTTCATGATTAATAAAATCAGTTGAATGTTTTAAGTCTAATTCCCAGTGAATTAAAAGTTTTCTGGAGCGAATCAAATGTTTTCGGGAGTGAATCCTACCCTAGTTGAATCTTGACTTGGATTAGTCACATTCTCCATATCCTTGTCTAATTCGGATTTCGTTGTTGTTTTGCATCAAAGAATTTGGATCTTGCTCTTAATTTTCAGTAAAGATTGCCTACAAAAGCTAAACTACAGATACGAAAGAGCCTAACTTGTGTTTCTTGCATAAGAAATACATCAGTTATGGTCTTAAGGGTGACTAGCTTCGCTAAGTCAAAGGGGTGTCATTACGGTCTTAAGCATGACTAGCTTCGCTAGGTCAAAGGGTGCCATTATGGTCTTAGGGATGACTAGCTTCGGTAGGTCAAAGGGTACCGTTATGGTCTTAGGGATGACTAGCTTTGCTAGGTCAAAGAGTGCCGTTATAGTCTTAAGGATGACTAGCTTCGCTAGGTCAATGGGTGTCGTTATGGTCTTAGGGATGACTAGTTTCGCTAGGTCAAAGGGTGTCGTTATGGTCTTAAGGATGACTAGTGGTTTGGATCGAATTTCGTCCTATATGGGTTTGGAAATGGACTTAACGAGACTTAGGATATGAATTTGGCCTTATATTGACCGGATTTTGGACTTAGTCATATATTGGTTTGAAGATAGACTTGGAAATGCACATGGGGTTGACATTGGAAATAGACTAGGATTGGACTTAGATTGCGATGGACTGGGAATAGAAGTGGACTGGGCTTGACATAGACTAGGGTTCACATAAAGATGCAAATGGTCCTAGATTTTGACATGAACTAGACTTATATGGGCCTAAGAAGGACTCTAATCACTAGTGGAAAAGACCTTAAATGACACAAACAAACTGATCTAGTTCTCCCAAAATCGGATTAGTAAATTCAATTTTTTTTGGCGCAAATTTTTAGGCCAATAAACTGATCCGATTTGGAGGAAAACCGGGTCAGTTTTGTAAATTGATCTGGTTCTCCTCCAAACCGGATTAGCTTAATGGTCCAAAAAACACAATGCCCATTTCAATAAGCTTAGCCCAACATTCCTCGGCCCAATGTTAGCTCATAAATCAGATGCATCATTGTCCAACACTTTCATTAACCCAAAATTTGAGTCGCCTCTCTGTCACCTCCTCCCTCCTCCCTACCTATTGAGTCACCTCTTCACTCTCTTTCACCCCTTCTCTATTTTAAACCAGACCCTAAATTTCTCTCACCTAGTCGTGTCTCTCTCCTCCTTTCTTGCTTTGGTTATTTTATTCCTCCTCCAGTATTATTTAATGCAAAGTTTGTATTTTTAGGGTTTATTATATTATGATTATGTTTAAAAGTTATAGTTTGATGATTTAACAATGAATCTAAGATTATATAATTTATGTATTGAAGAAATAAAATTCAGATTTACTTATTATGTATGAATTGGATTTTTAATTATCAAAGCATGGATTTTTAGGGTTTTAAAGGTTGGAAAATCATAGCAGTATGTTGTAGTTTGTGCAATTGAGTATTCCTGTGATTTTAAATATGTTTAAGTATGTTTAAAAATAGTTTTAGTATGATATATGTTGCTGGAAATTTGAAAAGAGTATTGTTGATGGAGTATTTATGATTTAGACATGGGATTTTTAGAGTTTTTAACAACTAGTGTAGTATTACTATACTAGGAGGTTTTAATAATCAAGTTTTAATGATGGAAAAGGTTTTTAAACACTTTTAAGAAGGGTTTAAAGTATTTTATTATTGCTGTAAATTCATAAGGGATTGATTTATATTGAGTGTTTTAGGCGGAGATTTCTCTTTAGGCGACTTTTAAGATTGTGAAAGTGGCCGATCGATTTGTCTACACAAGGTACGTACATACCTATGTGTTGATTAGACTAGTATCATGTCCTAAGGATGAGAATGGATGTAGTATCATGTATAGGGAACTATTTCTTAGTTCATATGTGATTAATTTCTATCAAGTTGGATTTGCATGTTTTATGCCGTTGTGTAAGCATGTTGGTTATGATATCGATATTATGTTTGTATGGAATGTTGATGCAAGCATATGGGATTTGGGAACTTTATTTTATTAATTCACATAAGGGATTAATATTTATGTTGGTTTGGATCATGATTGAATCATGTTGTTCCCTTTTGATTATTTAACTAATTTATGAGGACCGAGGGCCTTATTTGGTAAGTTGATTATTATATTATGAAAGGTTGTTGGTTGTTGACTTGGTTCAACAAATAAAGGAAGGTTTTGGATTAAAAGTTGAAATTAATCTTGGGTTGTTAAGTTCTTGTTGATCACTTATCTAATCCTAAGATAAAAATGGAAGTTTATGATTGTTTGATGATTATATTATTTGTATTGCTTGTGAGTCATAACAAGTGAATAAATTATTAATCATGTAAAGTGAAACGTGGATAGCAATAGCTTTAGACTTGTGCACGTCTGAAGTGTTGGACTAGTATGAGTAGGAGTACATGGTGGTAGCCCATGGCTTTTCTTGGGACCGGATTGATCATCGTGTCCTATTTTTTATTTAACAAGTTCCTCGATATCGTAGGTCATGGGAATACGGAGTCGCGCCCGTATTTCATCTTCTAAATTGAAGGCTGGTTTTGGTTAGACAACTCGTTCCATTGACTATTCCATCTAAATTAATTAACTAATTGGTTGTGGAGTTTAGTTCAGTAAAAGTAGTCTGCTATGTTGTTATATGATTATTTATTCCTGTTTATTATTTATTAGTATCATGTTAGGTTTATTTATTTATTATGTAGTACTCAGCTTTGCTGATTACGTGCTTTGTGTGTGTATGTTGATCATGGTTATGCCTTATTGATCTTGTGATGACCATTTTGGTGAGCAGTCTCGAGGGATCAATAGTGCATCGTCATTTACAGGTTTGAAGATGATGCATCATGGGTTTCGGGATTGGAGAGCTTGTGTAGATTATTTATCATATTTTGACTTTACACTTTTCATCGTTGACTTTGACTTTTGAGGTTGACTTTGAGTTTTGTTGGTTTGACTTTTAGATTTGACTTTGTGGTTGACTAAGTTTATTTCTAAAGCTATTTATTATTTTTTCCTCTGCAAAATTCTGAATAAGCCGATATGTGTTTTACACGGGCAATAATACTTTGATAATTCTCTATGTTTTATATTAAAAAGATATTTTAAAAAAGAAAGAATTGTCGGGGAATTACATGAACTTAAAAGGAAAGATAATCACCTTGATTAGTGATTAAAAATTATTTTAAGATGACCACCCTAATTAGTGATTAAATAGAAAAGGTTAAAGTAATCAATCTAATTAATGTTTATTAACCAAGGTTTAAGATAATCACTCTAATTAGTGATTAAACGAGAAAAATAATAGCCCTAATTAACAATTATTAAGGTTTAAGATAATCACTCTAATTAGTGATTAAATATGAAAGGTTAAATTAATCACCTTAATTAGTGATTAAAATGAAGAGTTTGAGTTAATCACCCTAACTAGCGATTAACTAATGATTGGAGATAATCACCCTAATTAGTTATTAAATGCAAAATTTGAGCTAATCGCCCTAATTAGCAATTAATCAAGGATTGAAATAACCACCTTAGTTAGTGATTACGTTTATAATTTTCAAGTGGTCTTAGGAGAGGAGGTTTGCTTCCTAATTAAAGGCTTTTGAGAAATTAATCTTAATTGAAGATTATTAAGTCATTTTGAGATAAATGATCAATTTGAGACCAAATTTGGAGATTGTGTTTGGCTAATTGGAATTTGGCCATTTAAAGTGAGACACGTGAAACGGCCTAAAATCAATTCGGAGATCATAATTACCAATGTAATTATGTCAAATTAGATATGATTGATCCATTTGAAGATGGAGAACAAATTTAAAATGTAAGATGGATCATCATACAATTTAACTTAGTTAGATTTGCAATTTTTCCTCTTAATCGAGATTGGGTCATTTAATTCATATACTATGATATATTGGGCCTAACATGCAAAATTTATAACATTGGATGCTCATTTTACTAAAAGGAATTGTGGAATTATTTATGAAAAAAATAATGCATAAACATCTCCATGTTTTGCATTAATGAGTGATGTAATAACTATTTACAAAAAACTATTATTACAACAATATGTACAAATTCTATGATCTATACATGTCTTCAACCTTGATCTTTACCATGATGCTCCTTGATATTGAATTCAAGCTTGTTTGTAAACTTGTGAAAATTAAAGATTAATTAACCTCTTTGAATTTCATTTTTTATGATGATTTTTATTGATTTTTATTCGCATGATAAAAGTGAATCATTTCAAGAGAAACTTAAAATTTCACGAGTTTTAATTAACATTTTTGTATGAAAATAAAACATCTTTTTCTATGAAACTTGAGTTAATCACTTTATTTTTCCAGATTACACTTTTGTTCTTGTACTGACTTATAAATTTCATAACGTTTTGCGTTAGATTGAGTATATAATACACCTATTGATAGGTTAGTTAGTTCTTTATAGTGTGTCAAAATTTCACAAGATTTTAGTGACAACTCGAATTATGGTGAATTTTATGCTAAAACTGGTCAAAACAGGACATTTATCCAATGTGTTCATTGAAATCCAACTTATTGAACTTAGTTTGAAGTGAATTTTTAGTATTAACATTATAGACACTTTGAAAGACTAGACTAGAAATTTTCGCTTGAATTGGACATTTTCAAGACCCCTTTTATTCATTTTCTTAACTAAAGAGAAAATCAGTAATCTGGAATTTAGTGATTTGCATGAACATTTTTGTAAAAATAATATAAAATTGTATGAAATTCTCATGAACATGATTTTTATGTTTTTGGAAAGATACTAATGTCTACTTTAAAGTTGATGTTTTTAGTTTTGTCTAAATGTGTTTATTTTAAACTTTATTAACAGATTAAGCTTATGTAGTACTAGACAAAATCAGTTTTGCACAACAATGTTGTATGCTTTTTAATTACCTATAAAAATTCGTTTTTTAGAAATTCCAAAACTCAGTTGCTAGAAACATCTTGAACTGCATAGGACAAAATATTACATCCTATAAACTATTTACATAATACAGACGAAAATGAAATGAAGTATGAAATTAAAACTGGCCATAATTACAGCATCACATTTTCTTTTTATGGAAACGTGTTTTTGATTATGAATAACAACTTGATTAACAAGAATCACATACTCTCAAAGTCGATGCAATGTAGTTTAGACTTGTATGGATTTTGGGGGTGTTACAGCTATTTCATTATTGAATTAATTTTACATTAAAATAAATGTATTGAAATGACCCAAACTATTATTTGTCCTTTAGCACAGCTTTGATTGATTGAAGCAACACAATGCACCAATGTAACTTCCCTCACTTTTAGCTGCTTAATGCCACATTTTAGTAAGAACTAGGCTAAATGGCAAAATGTTCACGGGTGAACATTTGCTGCCATGTACTCCTAGTTTTCTTTTTTCTAGAAAATATCCTTAATATCTTTTGACATCTTTAGATGTACAAACAAATGTTTTTGGATGTTCAACAACAAAATTACGGATGTGCATTTGATGTGGACGTGATTCCACACTTTAGTGAAGTTTTAAATTTCCTAAGAATCTTGAAAGAAATATTGGTTCTTGATGGTTTCTTGGTTGAATCTTTGACGAACAAACTCAAACAACACTCGAACAAAAGGATAGTACTATTTGATTGAACACTCCTGAACTATCAAATAGGGTTTTGATTCAATTAGGTCATTCCTGGCCTAATTAATCAAGCACTAAATCCAAATCACTCCTGAATTGAATTCAATGGTTTTTAAACACACTCAAACCACTCCTGGAATTAAGTTGTTTAACACTAACTAATAAACACTCCTGAATATTAATTAATGGTTTGTAAGCAATTAAACTCACGAAATAAACTTTCATAAACTCATAATCTCTGTTTATATTGATAAAAAAAAAGCCTTATATAGGCATTGCAAATACCTAATTATACTAGAACTAGAAAACATAAAAGATAACAAAGAAATAACAAACTCCTAAACCAAGTAGAACAAACTTAACTTGGCGTCTACTAACTAGACTCCTATTAAAGATATAACTCTACTCCAATTAGATTCCTAATCCAGCTAGGATTTGGATTTCTAACTCAACTAGAATTTATAAGCTATTATACTCCTAACAAAACTACGAGTTTTAATCCTACTAGAACTAGGAAAACAACACAAATCCTAGTTCTTATTTGTAGGAAATGACCATCTCTCATATGGATCATTAACACATAAAATTAACATCAAAGCACTATTCACAACCTTCAATTGTAAGATGATCCAAGCCCAATAATTCATAAGATCCACTAATTTAGTTATCTTCAATCTTTTCATCGGATCCATATCATTCTCCCCTTCTTGAAAAAAAATTCGACCTCGAATTTTACTGAATCTCAACTATAGAACATCATGATCAACCTTACTCTTGTCGAACCCATAAGAATGAGCTAAAGAAGTATCAAGATCTCTCACGACAACCTTACTTGGCAAGTTGCAGATAGTAGAATTGTTGGACAACTCTTCAATAACATTGACAACAAGAGAAGTACTGCTAGAAATTTCTCTAATTTGCTCTTCTTGCTTTCCCTCGAGAATTTGTTCTACAACTATATTCTCGTGTGCAATAAGATCTTCAATACCAGTAGCATCTTCCCCTTCCAAGCCGATAGATACATCAATTAGAACTTCATGTATAACTTTGTTCTCATTGGAGTCATCTATTATAACAACACTTGTCTCCATTTGTTGCTCTTGCTTCCGTTGCATTGCATGCTTTTCCCTAGTTTCAAGTTTTGACATTAGGTCGTTTAAGATGGTTTGCATCTCTTTAACGATTTGATCTCTACTTGTGATTAAGTATTTATGTTCGTGGTACACAAACTCATCGAGATTTCTTCCCATTGCGTATGTCCAGTCAAACAAACATAAAAATCGCACCTTTATTCGAACCGTGGCACCAGATTTATCTAAACATCGAACAAGTTACAAAATTCGTAACTCCACCAAATGAACTCAAAATATTCTGAAATTTCAACAGAACTTAAATCTATATGTTTCCAGATCACAGTAAAAATTTCATTCAAAAATTCCCAGCCAAACGCTTGCAGTAGTCAACAGAAGTCACCTATGCCAGATTCCTGCGAAGCTGACACAACTAACAAGAACCGTATCAAAACTGTATCAAACGATCTCCAAATTGCGTGAAATTTTAGGACAGTAAACTAGACTTGAAATAGACCAGTTTAGAATCAAGAAACTCCGAAAAATTCGTTTCCTAGTAGGAGAACGAAACAGAACAAAACGTACCAAATTCTGGATGAATCTGGAACGAAATCAAGCACCTTTCTCCGCCTTTCTTTCGACGCTCTGATACCAATTTGATGTGGATGTGATTCCACACTTTAGTGAAGTAAAAAATTTCCCAAGAATCTTGAAAGAAAGATTGGTTCTTGATAGTTTCTTGGTTGAATCTTTGACGAACAAACTCAAATAACACTCGAACAAAAGGATAGTACTATTTGATTGAACACTCCTGAACTATCAAATAGGGTTTTGATTCAATTAGGTCACTCCTGGCCTAATTAATCAAGCACTAAATCCAAATCACTCCTGAATTGAATTCAATGGTTTTAAACACACTCAAACCACTCCTAGAATTAAGTTGTCTAACACTAACTAATAAACACTCCTGAATATTAATTAATGGTTTGTAAGCAATTAAACTCACGAAATAAACTTTCATAAACTCATAATCTCTGTTTATAATGATCGAAAAAAAGCCTTATATAGGCATTGCAAATACCTAATTATACTAGGACTAGAAAACATAAAAGATAACAAAGAAATAACAAACTCCTAAACCAAGTAGAACAAACTTAACTTGGCGTCTACTAACTAGACTCCTATTAAAGATATAACTCTACTCCAATTAGATTCCTAATCCAACTAGGATTTGGATTTCTAACTCAACTAGAATTTATAAGCTATTATACTCCTAACAAAACTACGAGTTTTAATCCTACTAGAACTAGGAAAACAACACAAATCCTAACCGAGCTAGGATTTGTAGGAAATGACCATCTCTCATATGGATCATTAACACATAAAATTAACATCAAAGCACTATTCACAACCTTCAATTGTAAGATGATCCAAGCCCAATAATTCATAAGATCCACTAATTTAGTTATCTTCAATCTTTTCATCGGATCCATATCACAAACATATATTTTGGATGTAAAAAACTAACGGAGGTAAGACGCAAAATTTTTGAATTTACAAAAGAAAACATCAATGTGCAAATATAGTTTTTGGATGTACAAAAGAAATCATGGATGCACAAAATTTAATATAGATATATTAATATACATTTTGGACGTGTCGGATGTATAAACTTAATCTTTAGATTTACAAAATAGATTATGGATGTACAAAGATAATTTTTAGATTTACAATAAAACTAAAGCATATAAGAAACAAAAACCATTATAAATGTTTTTTTGAGTAAGGAGAATTGCCCTTGCAATGATGAGAAATTGAGATTGTTCTTGTAAGGGGTAAGAATCGAACCTCTATCATAGAGGTTGAAGGAGTGCTTCACAGTCACTAGGCCAAGCTTGATCCTAAAGAACAACCATCATAGAGATGCAAATATAGTTTATGGATATACAAAATAGATTATATGAATACACAATAGATTTTGAATGTGCAAAACATAATTTTTAGATTAAACTGGGAAAGGTTAAAAAAAAATGCCGACTCAACAGGAAAAAGATAAAAAAAAAAAAAAAAAAAAAAAAGCAGCGAAAATTTCACATTTAGTCTTTCTTTTAGTAATTAAGGTCCCTCAGTACTATAACTTTTTAATTTACAATCTCCAGTACACAAACTTTAAATCCATTTCTCTTTACTAGTATTTCATTACTTCTCAAACTCTAAACCAGAACTACAAAATTTGGATACATAAGGATTACTTCAATCTTACACGCATAGGGTCACATAAACTCAATCACATCCGAAGTGCGAGCTGTTGTGAATGTGTGACAAAAATTTTTTTACATAACATTACACATCTATATCATGCATCAAGTCGAAACATCCAGTACCAACTTTAGTAGGCAAGCCAAGACATCCTAGCAGAAGGAGTCTCCAAGTTGTCAACTTCTCCAGAAACAGCTGCGTCAGTAAGGAATTTAGAAGCTGTCTCATACGACATCTTGCCAAGTGGTGATATTATTGATTCAGTTATGCCACCACTTCTGCTCATTGGCCTGAACTCGCCCGTATGTGTCATGTAATCAGCAATTAAGGTTAAGTGCCGCATGTCAACTGAAACTCCATAGTGGCCAAAAACTGTAAAGATTTCTGCTATAATGGTTGCTCGGGCAGCCTCGACCCCGTAAGTATTAAGCATTGCATGTATGTCATTGGAACTAATGAACCTGACATCAAGCTCATCTTGCATAACCCAAAAAGCAGCAAAATCCACACCGGCAGTCTGGAGAGCAGGACGAGACTCTTTACCTTTTCTCAGCATCGGGATCCCTCCCTTTCCAGAGTCGTCCAAATGGAGCTCTACTAGTTTACATTGCTCAATCTTGCCAGCACTCCACATTGACTTTCTTAGCTGTCCTCTCAGCAATCTGCATCATTGAAGCAACATGAGAAGATATAGCATAATTGTATCCGATGAAATAATAGGTTTCAGCTCTCATCCAACAATAAAACACAGTGTTTGGATAAGGAAATTTGGAGGGAAATAGAAGGAAACGTAACAGAGGGATTGATTTTCCCTGATTTGGATATGACATGGGGGGAGAAAAAGCAGGTGGAATTGGAAGGAAACAGAGGGATTGACTTTCCCTTATTTTCCCCTCTTAATAAATCAAATTCTTCCGATATTAGAAAGATTTGGAAGGAAAATGCAAGCGCATCCTTCCCTTCCTTTCCTTTGCCTTCCTTCTTTCTCCTTCCCTTCTTTAACTTCTTTTTTCCTGATAGGAGGTGGTGGCACTTGATCAGCTCAACTCAGTGGCTTATGGTAAGGTCAGTCACTCAAGTTTGTGGAGGACTCTCCCATTTCATGGTGTCCTTAAGTTTATTGCTCACCTAAGTACGGCCTGAATGATGCATTACTGCTACTATTATAAGAGCATTCATGCAGCAACGAACTTATTCCGATGCCAGAGTCATTGTTATAAATTAGAGAGTTGATATGTTAGAAAAGCAGTCACCTAAACACAACATATACAAACTGTGACTAATGTCTATGAAGCGCTCATCACTTGCCAAGACGAAATATTGAGAATTAACAGAGACAAACATTTTTGCAATCCAAGCATACCTTTGACAGCAATATGTGTGGTTCATTGGTTAACTTAAAATGGACTTCAAAACAAAGTCCATCACACGCAACATGTATTGTAAGATCTTTCTCTGATAATTTTCTTTGTTTAGCTTCCGGTCTTTTCTTCTGCTGTTGTGAATGAGGGCCAGATGGGGTTTCCAATACATCTTGCTCCACACTTTCTTCTCCATCTGCATCCTTAGTCTCTTCCTCTTCCTCTTCCTCATCCTCATCCTCATCCAGTTCTACCTCATGCTCACCTTCAGCTACAAGCTTCCCTTCCTCAATTTCCTCTTCACAGTCATCCTCATAATCCACCTCATCTGTAACTCGCTGTTTCCTCTTCTGAGCATTTGAACCAAAATCACCAGCCCCTTCATCATCATCGTCGTCGTCATCATCATCATCATCCTCGTCATTTTCGGAGCGTGATTTGCTCCCTGAGTCATCCCCGTTCATCCCATCTGAACCTTTTGGCAGGGCATCAGACTTGATTCCACATATTCTTGAAAGCAAAAGCAAATGACTTTTTATTGCAGCTTCCAATTCCTTTAAATACTCGTTTAGCAAAGTATTGTGACAGTCTTCTAATGTTATATCAGTATGAGGAGGATAAAGTTCAGGAGCATAAGGCTTTATTTTAAGCTTGTAAATACTGCAGATTGCTTCTCAATGGCAAATGGCACAATACTAACTTCCAAATTTTCTATTAAGTCAGCGACTACAACCCTCTTCAACTTTGCAGCAAGCTGCTCTGCATCATCCCTGGAAATGTCCAATATAATAATCAACAACACTTCCAGAAAGAAAGCAATATTAGAACAGATGATTGAAATTGCAACACTAAAGCCAATAAGTTGTCTATCTATCAGATTCTTCAAAAAAAACATAACAATAATGTCTATCTTCCAAAAGAAATAGAGATGTGGATTTGGCAGAAAGAACAGTACGAGATTTTTCAATACTGCAAAGTGCAACCACAAAAGTTCATGGGATAAAGTAGCTTAACGTATAAGAATTTAAACATCCTATGATCCAAATATAAGGGCAGGAGTCTTTTTTTAAAGGAAAAAAACACAACTCCACTAGTAACAACAATAGCCCATTTGACAAGCGGTCCAAATGGTGGTAAATGGCAATGAAAACATAACAACTATTGAAGTCACATTGAGTAGTTGTGACTTGTGCGGGAAAAAGTAAAAGTGGGAAAAACAGGAGAAGTAAAAGTGGGAAGAAAAGAAACGGACAAAAAGGAAGGAGGGAAACACAAAAAAAATCACAAAAAGGAAAGTAGGAAGAAAAAAATAAGAACGGTAAATTGCAAGGAAAATCCCCTAGCCATTAGGCCATTACCTTGGTACTGGAATCTCATCCAAAACATGCGATTTTCAACACCAGCTTTCATTGCCACACGATACCACCTCTAAATTGGCAATGGATGGCAATGCAAATTCATGAAGAAGAACACGTGTTTGGGAATGGGTTCTCATTACTATGAACCTTGATATGAATTTTTTCTCACAAAACCACAATGAAATTCATTACTATTACATCGCCTACCAAACGGGCCGTAAATTCCCTTAACTGCAGGCGTTCCCAATTCATACAATAATTTTCGGTTACTTAACCTTTTTTGTTTCTCCTCCTAATTCCAGATTCCAGTTTCCCTCTGTTTGGGAACAATATTCACACATTCATAAAATATGTGTCCAGTTATCCACTGGTGCATAGTGAACTGTGATTGCAGTACAAACAAAGTTAATAGAACTCACTTTGCCTTGCACTTTAGCAAAGGGCACGTCATAGTTGGAGTCTTGATGGCACTTGATGCAGTCATTAATATCTCCTGCAGACGTGGAATCCCCAGTGTCACATTCATTTCTCCTCGACCAGCATGATGGAATGTAGTTAGTCTGATATTTCATGATCACAAAGTCAGAAAAGAAGTGATAAATTAGAAGCGCGATAGATGTCCTAAAAAATTTAGTCTGATATTTCATGATCACAAACATACTTCATTTGGATGATTACATATCACCTATCTGTGTTCAATCGCTGAATGTACCAATTTCTTTGTGGCAAAAAAGAACAGACAGAAGCCTAGAAAGGGTCCAGATGAAGCTTAAATAATACAACTGAAGTTTTTCACCTTAACAGAAGTTGAAAAAGATCAAAGGTCAAAGGCAAGTGTGTAAGATGATTGAAGGGAATTCTTTTGCAGCCAGCTTATGATAACAAAAACACTGCTCAAATAATTTACTAACACTGGATCCTGCATAGACATGATTACATGAATGGTTTGCAGATGTCAAGTCAGATATAGCTATAAGAATCATCAAACTTGATAGTCCTAGTTCTGGGAATTTGCTGAAAGTACTTCCTACACTAGAAGGAATTTTATCATGACATAAAGCAGCAGGTTTCAGCAAAATATTTTTCATTAATGCACATACATCCTCCTCTCTGGCTGGGCAGAACTGCAGGTCCATCTAGGGCTTCAGCTTCCTTCGAACAAACTAATACTATGAAGCGTTTAAGTCATACTTACTGTTGCACTACTTGTTTGTTAAGGGCTAACTAGATGAAACATTTCACTATATATATTAGCTTCTCTTACGGATATAGATATCTCATATCTGCTTAATCAACTATCTTGAACTTAAATGCAAGGTACAACTTTTTATGTGGCACTTAACGGGCCTCTTGCTGCAGATAACAGCCCAAACATGGAAAAATTTTACCTACTATGAGGGAAGATAAAGAACTCACGTCATTTGTGTAGACGGTTCTCCAATTGACTGAGCTGCAATAATTCCAACAGGTTCCCCAGGCTGAGCAAGACTCATGTAGTATTTGTTCTTGACCAATTTTAGAAAATTCAAACCGTCCTTTGGGGTTGTGTGTGGAAGATTCATTGCACTTGCATGATTATTATAGAAAAATCCTTAGCTTCTTTAGCAAGTTGATTTGGAAATTCATTATCTTCTTCAATGTACTTGGATACGCATGCACCATCTATTTGACTCAGAGGATTTTTGCCGACAATCAGTGGTTGATTCTGAAAGGAAATTTCAAACCAAGTACCGTAAGTCTAACAAAGGTATAAAAGAATAACTCTTAATTATATTGTAGGACAAGATCATAGTCCAACCAATGCTAATATTTCGAATTCTTGCATATAGTTTTTTTGATGGACATCAACCCCATCTTCTCCATAACGGAACTGGATAACTGAACCATCTGCATCACGAACTGTGTAGTCATAATGAACGCTAAGGCACTCAAGGTTTTTAATCAAGCATCTTTGCAGGTATCCACTGCGAGACGTTTTGACAGCTGTATCAACTAACCTATTGAACAAAACAATGCACATGAATCAGAAAAGCAAAACAGTAAGTTAACTATTATCAACTAAAGGGTGGCACACTAAGATGAAGAAACTAATACAATTTGTCGACAATGATGAAATTACCAATATAAGTATCCTGTTTTTACTTCTTCCAAGTGCAGTTTAACCCCAAGGGGTTGTGGGGGTACAAACAAATAAAAAAGAAAGCCTCAAATCTCTCCCCTTCGTAATCAAAAGGAGGACGGAAGCGGGAAAATGTCAACAAAACCCTTATATCTTTGTCAACCAACTGAAAAGGTGCTCTCAGTGTACTGCCATACACTCACACATTAGGTCAATTACAGCAGGCCCAACAGTTTCCATAATTCAGAATATAGCTGTTCAATCCATGTCACTAATGTCTCTACTAACAACCTTGCCCAAACCCCCCTTAATTTACATGTAAATGATAATGTGCTACACTGTCCATTCAAAAACAGAGAGCACAAATTTTAAACAAGGGGACTTATGGAAAAAGGTAAGGGGCGACTCAAGTTATCAACTGTCATAGCAGGTTACTTGGAGCTGAAGGTGATGGGTTAATTCCAACTCAAAGTAATAGCACTCCAGCAGATCATAGCATCTCCTCAGAAGAAAGAGCGGATGATGAACCTGCTGAAGTTCTTTTTTGTTCTAAAAACATAGGTCTGGAAAGAATTGAACATTCGAGAACTATAAACACGTTAATTTGAAGAGTGGTTTTGAATTATTTGTGAAGCCTGTATATTGCTCTTTCTTGAAAGCAATATGATAAACAGGGGATTATGAGTGTAAAACATACAAGGTTTCCTTGAAAAGTATATCTTCTTGTAAGTTGCTCTTCACTGTTAATTAGGACAATATATTGAAGAACTGTAATTACAACAAAGCTCCGCATAAAAGATTTATGTCTGAGATATAGAACTGAGCCAAGTTACCCTTCACGACCAGCCATGCAGTGGAAATAAAATTCTTGTGGGCGGAGGCCAGTAAGATAATGATCACTGATAAATCCTCCAGCTCGAGCTGAATTGTCCCAAGGAACAAAGCATGGTAATGTCTTCCCAGAGACCACTCGAGGTACACGCTTCCCTTCCAACTCTTGCTGACCCAACAAGAGAGATATTTGTTGGAAGTTGAACTACCAAAAATAAAGGCAAATGAATATCAGTCAGAGTCAATATGAGATAGCAACCCACCTATAGCAAGTGAAATCAGCAATCTTCAAATCTCAGAGATACTTGCTAGTCAAGGAAGCATTTAAGGGTATGGAAATATAATAAAAAACACCTCTATTAATATGAACTACACATAATGCATACTAGACTATCTACTGCTAAATACTCTTGCAAATCCATTTTCTTTATATCATTTTTGCATCCCGCCAACCAAGGCCATCTTTGCTCTCCTTTACTTCTTCTACGGTCCCCATCATTCCAACACCTCCACTTTTCTTACAGGTGCATTTCTTGGTAACGACAAACAGGCCCAAATCAACATAGCTGGTTCTCCCTTGAATTATTCTCAAAATCTCAATAACTGAAAGGCAACCTTCCTTGGAATATCTAGCTACTGCAAAAGACCAAATATTGACCTTGAGTTGGTGAGAGACCTCTATTCTCATATGAAGCTTAGTACCATACTACCATGCGAGCCGAATTCTGTATAGGGATTCTTACGTGTAAAACCTCAGAAGACCAGCCTACAAGGTCTACTTCAAACCTGTACCACGATGTCACAATGTCGAAATGCAAAATTGCAACTCCAAAGACCACATACAGTGAAATATACTAATTATACATATGTCGTCACTGTTCATTATGTTATGCAAAGCGACTTCCAGATTAGCATCACTTTCTTGGCCAAGCACATCTTCTTCCTTCCACAAAACGCATACAATCAACAAAACTTGTCGCTGCTAGTTCTGGATAGAATAAACCAAAATTTGGAAAAAGAAGAGTGAGACTTTAAACACTAAGTATACTGTGGATGATTCTAAAGTTCAAACCCAATCTCCATACCAAAATCAGTCAACCAAACACCCTCCCTTTTCAGATATTTAGCATGCTAGCAGATATTATTTACTCCATATTTCCATGGAATGTCTCTACATTTGGATCTTTACAGCCTGAATCCTTTGGGTGTGTGGAAAAGGCTTTGTACTTTTCTCATCCACACATCCGAATCCATTTACCACTCTTTCCCTAATCTCAAAATGTTCTTTCCCTAATCTCAAAATGCTTTCTAATACATGATAAGAACTTTGATTATCTTCCTCCCTCTATACCTTGACAGGTGTCTAAAGATAAGTTAACTAATACCGAAAGTAACAATCCACAAGCAGTCAAGTACTTTCAGAATGAAATTACTTTCGTAGATGCTAAGTTCAGCCATGCATGTTTACTGAAGATAACACACTCTTCACATATATATAAAGATGAACAAGTTTCCATATTTATTAATAAATTACGGGGCTTCACTACATAGGTGGATTTCGTTGCAGTATATAAAAACAGAAGCAACATCAAATTTCTGGCAACCGATTCCCACTCTTCCATTACATCTCTTACACTCTGGGGGTTATCATCTTCAGCTAAAAGTCAAGAAGTTTCGTATCAGGTGAAGATGGGGGGAGAGAGAAAAATAAAGTGAGAGAGACAGAGACAGAGAGAGATAGAGATTAAAGAATGACAACAACAATTATTTAAGAAGTCAGCAACTTACAGTGCCACCTTTAGCTCCAGACAGTGTCATAAGAGAGAGGCAATTTTTCGGAAAGGCCTAATGAGTCCTTCAGGGAACAGCTTAGTGACTGCTGAGCTTAGAGTATTAAGCTTGCGTCTCATCTTCCCATCAAGAAGGGCTATTGCAGAATCTCCATTACGTCGAATTGCTTTCTCGATTTCGATTTGCATCTCAAAAAAGTCTGGAAGAACAGAGACGGGGAATACAAAATGAGACACCAACAGAAACAAAATCTAAATATAACTTATAAGATGTAAGTAACCAGCACATAGATAATTTGCTATTTAGTAGTCAAGACTACATAATTACAACAAACTGAATAACTAGAAGCCGCATACAGCATCCAAGTCTACTAAGCAACGACTGTCTTGGAGAAAGAAACAGGCATATATACAAATCCTTCAACTAGGATAAACGGCCAATGAGGTTCAGCATGTCATATAAAAGATAAGTCAAGAGCCGTAGCAAGGTTTTGTTACTTTGAGGTGTGAACCAATATAAATGATGCTGAAAGAGGTACATGCTACATATACATTTAGACTTCTGAAGAGAACTCTATAAATTGAGCAATCTTGCACTAGAGAGAAGTGCATCAAAAAAAATGAAAACCCCTCCATGTGAATATATGTTCAATAACTTGTCGACACATACCCAACTTGATGCAATTAGAGACAGGCACAGGAACAAACTTAGAGCTCTTCCAACGCTTGGAGAGTGTTAATTCCTTTGACAAACCCATAGACCCAGTGCAAGAAAGAGCATTATATTAATTTTTAAAATATCCAGAAATTCACAGATACGGATCTCCCAAAATCCAAAATCATCGTATAAAGTGAACTAATGATAGACAATGAAAATCTAGTGGCTGAAAAGTTAACAGATCAATAATGCTATAACAAACATTAGTGTAGTACTGTACTACTGTAGTCAGTTATTTGACAATTGCTTATAGAGTCTTGGAGAAGCTAAACAATGTACTCAACGCATAGTTTTCCTATTAGCTTTGGAAGATTTTATAAGATTCTGTATACAACATGGCTTTTGTTATTTCTGGCACTCCGAATGCATATAGACACACGAATTCTGTGCGTGTATGTTCATGTACGTGTACACAAACATAAGTATCCATCTATGCATGCATGTAATAAGTGTACAAAATCAGGCACACACTAACACTTATACACACACAATACATATGCATGAGTGAATGCATGAGCAAATGCATGTAATCATACAGGTCCTACATCCTGAAAAAGAAAAAACATTTATGATTCATCATTCAACTGGCTATAACCCCACTCGAATTGAGTAGTGGAGAGTAAATCAAGAGAACATAGCTAGTCATGAAGAAAATATTGTTGCAATACAGTGAATCTCTGATCGGAAGAAGTTGGGAAAGTGTGGTAATAATTGTAATACAGAGTGAGTACAAACCTATATCAAGCTATAAACTCTGATCAAGTCAGTGAGGACAAGAATATTGCATCAAAGAAATATCACATACCTAAATGTTCTTTCTCACGACCAATGAACTGCTGGTGAACTTCCTTGCCACAATTAAGGCAAAAGTCAATTAATTGTTTCCTCTGGTTGTCATAAGATTGTACTACAAGAAGATCATGAACTCCACATGTAAAACCATTCATCTAAAGCATAATCAGGAAAATTTTCAGTGCAAGTCAAAACACTAACATACAGATAATAATAAAAAGAACCAGAAGATAGAAGCAATGAGAGACATGATAGAGACCTGTAGAAAAGCAGTCAAACACGACTTAATACAGAAAGCAAGTTTCCTGCAGCATTAGCCCCATACATCTCCTGCATAGTGTGAACTAAACCATACTTGCCAAACTGTTCCTTGTCAATAACCCCTTGAACCAATTCATTCTTGTAAACAAATACAACATCTTCATCAAGGGTGTGACTTGGATTCCCTTTCATCCGTCTTTCCATCCCACTTTCAGTCATTTTGTCAGAATCTTTTATAATGCTATTTGTCAAATCCCCAACAATCATCTCCTTAGAGGTACGACTATTCTTCTTTTTCTTTCTCGAAACCTCTTCAGTTGTCTTAGCACTTTCAATATTCTTCTTCTTCGATTCATCCTTCCCAAAATATTCTCGTGCAATTTTACCACGCTTTTTTAAAGTAAATGGTAACCAATCTCTCGTTATGTGATTCAAGATGGCAGTAATGACCTACACAGGAGTGATTCTATGCTGAGATTGAAGTACAAACACCAAGAAAAAAACAAATGACTGATACAATAGTACATATAGATATAAAAAGAATGATTCCAACCTGCTTCCCTGTCCAAAGTCTCTGTGGTCGAAGTATAGCCGGTGGATGAGCCTGTATAACACTTTCTGAATCAACTACAGACTTCTTCCCAGGTTTTCTATTAAGAGAGGCTGTCCCATAGGAACACACACCAGACATGTAAAGAAGTTCATTGAATTCTTGGAAGGTAAGAAAAGTATCCCTCTTTGTCAGAAGTACAGCACCTACAATGTGATCCTATTCACAAGTACGAACAAGTGAAAAACATAGATAATCAAAGAGCTATTAACCCAAAGAATATTGAATCATATTGACTACCATTTAAATTATGAACCTGAATTAAGGCTCGTTTAGGATCACCCCGAGTTGGAACTATATACTGGTTATCAGCATTGACAATGTTATAAGCTTCAGCACGGGATATCTCATCTTGGGGAAAGTGAACATTTATTTCATCACCGTCAAAATCAGCATTAAAGGAGCTGAATAAAATCAGTCACCAGGTAAGTATCAGTATCAAGAATCGTGCAGATTTATATTACAATAAGGTATTATTGTATGAGGGAAAAAAAAAAAGACATACTCGCAGTTTGCATAATGAAAACGAATAGTCTTCTCTCCAGGCAAGACACGAACCTTAAGAGCAATTATACTTGGTTTATGGAGTGTCGGCTGGCAAAAAAGTATACATCAGAGAGATTTGAAAGGCATAAAATCAGAAGTAGACACATCCAATTCTTTTTCTTTGGGGGGAAAAGGGGCCCCGGGGGGGGAATAGTGTAGCTAAAGTAATTCTTAAGAGCCAAGCTTAGTTGAAAATCAAAGGCAAATGTACAGTCACACTCGTCCCATCTATTGTTTCCTTCTTGACTATAGAAACTAATTACACATTAGGAATGAAGCAGAGGAAACACAGCAGACCATAAGTATTCCAACACAAAAACAACACATTCAAACATATATCATGGTGCAGTTATCTCAAAGCTTCCAAGCTACTCCCACCATATTTGCAATAAGAGAAAAGTCCAACCGACTTACAATGAAATTCATGGAGGTTTTCATCATAAAAGGTTCTAGGCTTCTTAAGAGAGCAAAAACTAAAAGAATCTGCAGCTCCTCATCCCTGCCAAAGCCCACATTATGACCTAGAGCTATAACAGATAATTTCCAGTAACATCAGTTCATGATTTTTCTAAGGTACTAAGGAGATTTTAAAATATGTGTTGGAAATATAATTTGATGAATGAAAAACAGAGTACATGCACGTCCAAATAGAAGGGCATGAAATTGTTATGAAACAAAAATATGGAAATCACTACAAGTTATCTTGGAATTCCAATTATAAATTGAGCTCAATGTATAAGCTTCGATACATCACTATCAGAACAAACAAGAAAGTAGAGACATAGTCCAGATGTTACTCAAATTCTCTAGGCATGGGACGTCTACCGCTAAGTTTCTTCCCTTTACATTCCACCTCAAATTTGTGTTGGAAATTGTTTTCTTTTGTTTATGAATTGTTTTCTTTTGTTTATTTGGCAGGGTGGGCCCCTTGTACCACATAAATGAGGCAACCCAGCACAACCAATTCCCCAAAAACAATCCTTTCTGTTCTCGTATGCCTAGTTGATTATAACTCCTTGATTGAAGTAGGAGAAACCCCATTTCATCAACATAATGATCATTACATGTTTCTTAAGCCAATAAGCATACTTGCGAAACATTGTGCTTTAAATCTGTGATGTGCCCTCTATTCACACATTTCACCTCAAATGTTGAGAACCCTTTGCACCTCCAAGCACATTAAACATTTTAAAGCCAAGTGAGGGGACATCTATTACAGTTCAATTGCAAGATTTGGGGCTCGTTCCATATTGGTTATATAGGGGGGTGAAGTGTTTCTCACATAGGTTATGGCCTCTCCCTCCATCGAGATAGTTTTTTGGGTTGTAAACAGTTTTTGTTTCTAAACTAGTTTTTAAGCCCGGCCTATGCCCCAGGTAATTATATCTATTAATATTTTACTTTGAAATAATAACATCATGTATCACTTGGTTTAGTGGTTAACACATTAGTATATATGCTTGTGATCTCGGGATCGAATCATACCGCATGCATTTTCTATTTTTTTTTAGCGTACGTGGATTACATAGCATAAAATGCTCCAAGCGAAGGCGCCAAGTGGCATCGTTCCTTGCTTAGGAACGCCTTCTAATATATTAGTATAGATATCTAGCCAAGGGCAGGGGAGAGAGGTGGTATGGGACTAGGGCAGTGTGTGGCTTATATAGGGACTCCCCATATTCTCTTTAATCAAGCTAGCTCTTGGGTTTGGCTCTCACATTGAATTAAATCATAATTCAAGTACACCACTGACACGGTGGCGAAGGACCTCATAAGAAGAAAGAAGGCCCCAAATTTGCCTACTAGTAAGCAACTATCAACACAATTGCCCAAGATGAAAGTAAAAAAGAAGAGGAATAAGGCAGCACCATAACGTGCTATAAACAATATTCGACACACAGGAATCTACAGTTGTTAACTTGTTAGACCTAAAACACTCGTATACTCTAAATTCACAGCGATAGCTTGCAACTTTAAATTTAGCAAGCCTTCAACGAAGGGGGAGTTCAGAGAGAGAAAAAGAGAGGGGAAAGATAAAAAAGCAAGAGAGGAAATCTACAGCCTACTTTTCACCCTTAGCAACTCATTCATCCTTTCCCTCTAGTTCTTCACTCTGCAGTAATTTCAGCCACAGTCCATAGCCACGCAAAGCCCAAAACGAAGCAAATTTAGTATTCCCAATTGAATAGCATAAGAATACATTGGTTTTAACTATAAAAGGAAAAAAAAAAAAAAAACAGGAAACAGCTTTCCAGGAGAAACAAGAAGATGGAGCGAAAGTCAAGCATTTAATACAATAGTGATACCAGCTCTTCATTTAAGCAAGGACATTGATGATACACACACACACACACACCAACCCACCCCACATACACATATATAACACCCTTCTGCCCGGACAATTATCTTGAACTTGAATTTTACCTGGGGTAAGAACATTCAAGGGGGGAAGGGAGATGGGGTTCAGATTTATTGTTGGGGCTTCAAGTTGGGCCTGGCTCAAAAGTGACATCCCTAAAACAAAATAAAGTTGAAACCAGCAGGTCAGCCGTAAAGCAACTGACATTGTTTAGTGATGTGCTTTTCCTCATACCTGACGATTCACCAGGACAATATCCCCATTGCGCAAGTGACGGTATACAACCTTCCCTTCGTAATCATTAGTGAAAGTCTTCCCAGATTGTGTCGTCACTCCTCTTGAAGAAGGTAATTTTCTTTAGTAAGAAATACGAGATCTCCTAGTAGGTGGTAGTTTCACGGTTGCCACTTTATCAACATAGTGCGTGGCTCCAGGGTGAATTTCAGGCCCATTAACGATGGCATCTCGCAAGCTTGTCACATTCCATGGAGTCACTCTCTGCACCAACATCATAAAACTCCATTAGAAACCACAACCTTATTGCTCAATATTACCACTTAATACAACTAACAGGTAGCTAGCAAGGAAACCAAGGGGAAAGGAGAGAGTGCATCCTTTGAATTACCAAATTGCTTCTAAAGCACTAATGACTAAACAACATTTTCAGACCAGTTCCAGTTCACCATCTTTTAGCCTATATATGTAAGAATAAAAAAACTTGTGTCTGAATGTTTGTAAGAGACAGATGAACGCTTAAAAGTGAATGCTAGGCGTTTTCTCTTTTATTTCTTTTTTGGACTTAATGCTTTTGAAAGTCTGTTATTTTTTACACTATTTAAATCATCTTCTTACTTTATTCTCTTCATTTATAAGAATTCTATTGATTCGTTTCTTTTTTAGACTTAAATGTTTTTATAATTGTTTTCACTTTATCTGATTCTTTCATTTTTTACTATTTACTCTTCATTTATAAGAATTCTAGTTCACTTTTAAGTTTTTTATACCTCAGTCTTTAGTTATGAGTTATGACAATTCAATTTAAAGAATGTACAACTTAGCTTTCAAATAAACATATATGCCTCACTTTTAAGCGTCTATCTCTCATTTATAAGCATTCAGAGCTCACATTTTATTTATAAAGAAAAGGTAGTTTTTTTTTTTGTGTATCCAAATTACTTACATGGATGGTATCTAGTTCCTTGGCAACTTTTCTATTGTAACCTTAATATTTTTTGCTATAAAAGGGAGACTAAGGTGATGTAATGCTGAGATTTTGATAAATGAAAAACCAAGGTGGCTCATTAGTAGAATTCTACTATGAACTCTAATCCTTAGGTGGTGAGACAATGGAATATTTATTCAAGGGATGATGGCAGTCTCTTTTCTGCTTCCGGACTGAATCTGTTCCATCAGTTAGTTTCACTTAGTAACTAAATCTGTTTCACTCCATTTCCACTATGCTTCACATGTCCAGCCACTATTTTGGCATATATGTAGATAAAGTATATGATTGATTTGGTAGCCATAAGAATAGGGTCATTACCTGGCACATTCGGTTTTAGAGGACAAACGGGATTTCTCAATAAAGGATTTTTGCAGGTTAAGGTATTACTTTTGGCCTCTCTTTGGATTTATGTTTCGGGAGCTTTCATTGAACAATCTTTATCATATATCAATGCAATTAACACATTTTTTCCAAAATGGAAGACTTGTTATTCTCTTTGGTACAAACCTCTTTCCATTTATCTATGAATTTTTAATAAGGGGTGATTGGATCAAGGTTCACACATTGCATTAATAGGAAGTTAGGAACCCATAAGAGACACTCCCCATAATGGTCCTCTTTCAGTACTGCAATGGAAAAGTAAAGCATGACAGACCTTGTAACTACATGCCAGAAACTGGATGGAGGAAGCAACAGGCCAATAATAAATTTCAAATAAGAATGGTATGCTTAAGATGTGAAGGATTCAAGGTAACAACTTCTAACAAAAAACAGCTTCATAAGAGGTCAGCCCTCACCTCAGGATATGTCAACTTCAATGCAAAGACGGGAGGAATACCAATCTCGTTGACAGCTAAGTAAGGATCGGGCGATATTACAGAACGACAAGCAAAATTAACTCGCTTCCCCATCATTTTCTGCCGGAATAAACCCTCCTTTTTCTCCAGTAATTGACATATTCCAGAAGCCGTATCTCTTTGACGTAGACCTGTTACCAAGACAAAAATGGGCACATTCAGCTCCAATCAGGATTGCTCAATCAAGTTTGCAACTTGTTGTTGAACTCTTATTCCATGAACATCACGAGATACATTCACATGCTCAAATGAAGCAAAATTTTCCAACTAATTACGGCAAATTAAGTATATCTTGAAGCGATTCATTACTCATCAAGAAGAAATCAACAGTCCCCTCAGAGAGCTGCTGAAGAAATTTTATGCACCAACCAAACAATGCATTAGTAGATATCAAGATAACACCACAAAGACCCCCCCCCATAACAGAAATAAGATAAAGAGTACTCTGTCCTACAATGACGCACGGCCAGCGGAACCATTCCGATATACCCTGTTATTTTCTCCCAAAACATATATACTAGAAGATAATTAAGAATGCATATATATCCAAGGAACTTTCTCCCACTTTTTCCAAAGCTAGCATAACTAACTCATAGGCAAATGCAATAAGGCAAATCACTTAATATCCCACACTATCCTCAATCTCAAACCATCTGCTTCAAAAGAATATTAGCCAGTGAAAAAAAAAAGGCATGAAACACGATTCTCAATCTCATGATCATCACCACCAAAGAAATGCTATAAAGAACATTGAAATTTTTATAGGGAACACTAAAGTCAAGGGGGCTTTATATACTATTTGATTGTCCAGTTTTCTCCCAAGCCCCCACCAAACTAGCTACTTACCCTTGTAAATATAAAAGAAAGTCAAGTCAGATATTATAGTCCTTCAGGCCACAAGCATTGTAGATAATTTCTTTTATGAAATAACTTGCTTGTAATTATAGTCCTTCAAGCCACATATCATAGTCCTAGGCCAAATCCTACCTTCTTGAACTTACTTTGCCCAGCCAGTTCCAATAAAAGTTGGCAAGTTCAAGAAGAAATATTACACTAATGGATGAGTTCTTCCATAGTGGAGGATTAAGTGAAAAAGAAAGGCATTTCAACCTAAGCGTGCTAAAGAGGCCCCATCTCTTTCTCTTAGGAAAGATAAAACACTTGGTGTACAACCCTAAGTCCTGCAATGACAACGGAAAGTCCACCAGCTACCTCCATAGACCCTTAGAAAAGGCTTATGTTATTTAAAACTAAGCTTACAAACTAGCATTTTGGTGAAGATGGCTGAACTAAACTTGGAAAAGGCTGTTAGGCTTCAAAACAATGTTCACTATAGAAAACAACTAAAGGCAACACCAAACTGTAAGGAGCAGGAAATCCTTCACAAACTCAATATTACACATAATATTTCATAACAAACACCTAATGGAAAATAGAGAATAAAGGCGTCCAATCCAATAACTAAAAGACCAAAAAGGAAAGTAAGAAGCTCCTAAAAAACATAATATAAATAATATTAAAAAAATAAAACTAGTTGACCACTTAGGAATGCAAATCCAATCTGAATCTGATCAGAGTCCTAACTTGACACAACCAAAAAAAAAAAAAAAAAATCCAATCTCGAATTTGATCTAAATCCTATAGAAGGTGAAACTTGAGTAAAATCTGACAAATCCGATCCGAATCCGATTACTATTGTCATCTTATTCACTAAAAGACTAAATCTTATCAACTTATAGACTAAATCAACATATCAATAGGACAATTATGTTTGTATTACTAAAAGAAAGTAAAATGTAGTATAATTATTTTGTGATTTTTGTGATCTCAAGTGATAAAATAGTCTGAAACCAACTAAATCCAAACCAATCCAAGGCAAAATTATCCGATATAGATCCAATAAATAAAATAAAATCAGGTCAGATGTGATTAAAGGTTCATGGATATGAAGTTTGAATAATCCGACCCGTTGCCATTCCTATGCCTACTCTTATTACATATTTATAGGCTACAGCTATTAACGCGAAGGCAAAAAACATGAAGTAACAAGTTCTCGAGTCAACAACAGTTCATTACAACCTTACCAGAAGACCTTGAACTTGGATTTCTATGGTAAGGTGAAACACAAGGTCTATCATATTGTTTCTGTATAGTCTTTAGATCATTCTAAATCGAGCTTTAACCACAATAAGGTGAACAAACAAGGATTGCTATCGAAAAGAACATTTACAGATTGTTGAAGATTCATCCACCTACTAAGAATAAAATTATGCTCAGCATGCTGTTCATAAGCATTTGCCAAGGATATATTACACTCCAAAATCTTGCCCAATAAAACAGTTTGAGGATGCTCCATCACCTAAAGGAAGAACAAACACAACTCAGTGTGTGTGCATAAGGTGAAAACATTACAATGATGAATAAAAAAATACAACCAATAAGCCAACTATAACGAAACCCATGACAAGCAAAGAGCTGCGAGATTCAACTCCTCCTTTAAAAGCCTTATTTCAGATTGTAAAACTTGGCTCAATATATATAGAGAATAATGATGTATTTAAGTTTAATATTGTTTCACTTGCTTGTCAATGACTTATTAATAAACTTGAGCATTCTTATGCAGATCATGGCTGGAATTACAGAAAAGGTAAGTTTAGTAGGCATGTAACAAGAATTGAAATTGCAGCCTCGAACAATTATGTCAATTCAAAATCAAATACTTAACGTTTATCAGTAAGAACTTTGGTAGAAAAACAAAATTATATAAAATGATGAAAAGGGAAATACATCTTAATAAGGACCAGGAATCCTTTATAAAGGTCATGAACAAGTTATAATTCCCAACCAAAAAAGGGTATATATCCTTGATGATCTTCACATCCAAAAGAGCCTCAGAAAAAGCTCCCAATCTTTCCTATTAGGCTTGATGCGTGCATGGATGCTCCATCAAGCTATCTTTAATCGCTTTTCTAGGTCGTTGCATGGTTTTACTTTACTCCTAAAGTAGAGGTTTTACATGTAACTAAAAATATGTCTTTTATTATGATTGTTAGTTAAGTTAGTTATTTCAAGTATCGGTTGTAATAATGTCCGAAAATCCTAGAGTATTTCGGTTCATTGGAGTCTAGTTATCAAGAGTTGTATTTTAGGAAAGTTACCTTAAGTTGGAAGAAGTGGAGTGGCGTGCAAGGGGGAGCCTTGTAGCCGTGTGTTTTGATGTAATTAAGGAAAGTATTGCATATCTTTCCTTAAGTTTTTGTTTCCTTAAATTTAGCTAGAATCTAGGCTAGAATTAAGGAAGGATACTTTCCTATTTTACTAAGGGTGGGACGTGTGGTTGTGTAATCTTGGGGAGCAAGGTTTTTTCTTGTTCCTCCTATAAATATAAACACACGCCTAGTCCTAAAAAGAAAGAGTGTGATTTGAGTTAATCTATTCCTTGTGGAATTAAAGTTTTCGGAGTGAATCCAAAGTTTAAGCAGGGAATGCAACCCTTGTTTGATTTTCGACTTGGTTAGTTGAACTTCTACAAACCCTAGTTGTTATTAACCCTTGGTTAGGAATTAATAACTCCATATCTTTGTTTCTAATCGTTATTAGAGTACTTTAACTTGTTAAATTCTAAACTACACTATCCTAAACACAAAAGAACCTATCTTTTAATTCGTGTGACTTAAAGAGCCTTCCGAATTCATATCATTTTGGTGTGGCATGGGATTGTTTGAAAGGTATTTCTATTTGATTTCGAGGGCTCGAAATGACGAAGCTAATGAGAATATGAATATGAACACCTTTGCCTCGAGACTTGCCGATCTTTTTGAGATGAACACAAATTTAGAAGCAATCATGCGAGAGATGAGACGTGATATGCATGAACCGAAAAGTTCTCGACCTACTACTTCCAATCCTAGTGTGAATAACCGAAGGAGAGAAGAAGAGTGAAACTTTCGGACTTACCATTCTTTGATGGTGATGAAGATGCGGAAACATACTTAGATTGGGAAAGGAGAATGGAGCGTTTGTTTGAACACAAGCAACTCGAAGATCACACACGTTTCTCCTATGCCACGCTTAAGCTTACAAGGTATGCTTCTCTTTGGTTTGAATCACTTCAATCTAGGCGTGAAACCGAAGGAAAAGAACCCATTGATACTTGGACGGAATTGAAAACTAAGCTAAAGAAACGGTTTGTTCCAAGAACACATAAACAAGATTTGTTCTTAAAACCGAATTCTTTAACTCAAGGGTCTATGAGTGTTGAGAAGTATATTAAAGAATTTGAACGACTTTATATTGCTTGTGATTGTCGAGACCAAGAAGAACAAAAGATTGCTAAATTTGGCTTGGTTTAACTAAAAACTTGCGTAATTTTGTGGAACTTCAACCCTTAACCACTTTTGATGAAGTATGTTCATTAGCATGTAAGTTGGAAAAAAAACAAAGGTTCATACTTTGGAGGATTTAAGATCATAAAATCCGAAACCGAAAATCCAATGGCATCAAAGGAGGGTGATTGTTCGAAAACCTCAACACACGAAGTCGTGGATGCTTTGAGAGGTAAAATTCTTCTTGGTGGTTCTAAGGAAACGCCACTTAAAAGGGTGGTGTGTTACAAGTGCCAAGGTTTAGGACATGTTGCTCGTAATTGTCCAAATCGTGTATTGATCACAAGAGAAGAATATTACAACTTCTTGCTGCATGAAAAGAACGACACAAAAGAGGAAGAACAAGAGGAGATGCATCAAACACAAATACTTGATATGACTAGTACCGAGTTTTGGAGTAATCAAGCTAAGTGTCGTCCGGAAAATGCAAGTTCAAGTCTGGTTTTAAGAAGGTCTTTGCTTGCGGAACCTTATGAAGAACAAGGAGATGTTCAAAGAAATAATCTCTTTCATTCGAATTGCATGATTAAAAATCAGGTTTGCCCTTTCATTATTGATAGTGGTTCATGTACTAACGCTTGTTCTTTGACTATGGTGGATGCTTTACAATTGCCCAAGAGAAAACATCCTAATGCATACAAGTTGAGTGGTTGAATGAAGATGGTGGTCTATGGGTGCGCAAACAAGCCTTGATCGGTTTCAAGGTTGGAGATTATCATGATGAAATTTGGTGCGACGTACTACCAATGACCGCTTGTTCCTTATTGCTTGGTAACCATGGCAAAGTGATCGACATGTTCTTCACAATGGTAAGACCAACGAATATTCCTTTTGATGGGGACTAAACGTTTCTTGTTGGAACCTTTACCACCGAAACGCTATTCATCATCCCAAGCTACCGATTTAGAGAAGAAAGAAGGTGCTCATGTGTGTTTAAGCTCTTGTCATCATGAAGTATTGGAAACCGCTACCACAAAGAAGGAGAGACGAGATCAAATGCTACAAATGAGAAGAGGTACTACGTTTGATGTTGGGACAAAGTATGGCTTTCACTTTCAAGACAAAAACTCCATGTTAGCCATAAACATGGTGAGCCACTTAATGAAGGACCGTTTGATATTGTGGAACGGATTGGTTATGAGACATACAAGGTACTTTTGGGGGATGGAGTGTGTGCTACATTTCCTTCGTGTGACTTAGTGCCTTGCTTCATGGATCAAACTTGAGGACAAGTTCCTTTGAAGAGGGGAGTATGATGCGTGCATGGATGCTCCATCAAGCTATCTTTAATCGCTTTTCTAGGTCGTTGCATGGTTTTACTTTACTCCTAAAGTAGAGGTTTTACATGTAACTAAAAATATGTCTTTTATTATGATTGTTAGTTAAGTTAGTTATTTCAAGTATCGGTTGTAATAATGTCCGAAAATCCTAGAGTATTTCGGTTCATTGGAGTCTAGTTATCAAGAGTTGGATTTTAGGAAAGTTACCTTAAGTTGGAAGAAGTGGAGTGGCGTGCAAGGGGAGCCTTGAGCCGTGTGTTTTGATGTAATTAAGGAAAGTATTGCATATCTTTCCTTAAGTTTTTGTTTCCTTAAATTTAGCTAGAATCTAGGCTAGAATTAAGGAAGGATACTTTCCTATTTTACTAAGGGTGGGACGTGTGGTTGTGTAATCTTGGGGAGCAAGGTTTTTCTTGTTCCTCCTATAAATATAAACACACGCCTAGTCCTAAAAAGACAGAGTGTGATTTGAGTTAATCTATTCCTTGTGGAATTAAAGTTTTCGGAGTGAATCCAAAGTTTAAGCAGGGAATGCAACCCTTGTTTGATTTTCGACTTGGTTAGTTGAACTTCTACAAACCCTAGTTGTTATTAACCCTTGGTTAGGAATTAATAACTCCATATCTTTGTTTCTAATCAGTTATTAGAGTACTTTAACTTGTTAAATTCTAAACTACACTATCCTAAACACAAAAGAACCTATCTTTTAATTCGTGTGACTTAAAGAGCCTTCCGAATTCATATCAAGGCTATTACATTACCAGCAATTTTTTTATGGCACAGATACAGCACACAATAAACTAAATGAATCATCCACTACTCACACTATAGAGCTGTGATGCTCGAAATACTATGAAGACTATTAAAAGCATGCAGTCACGACTCACGCATACAAGCAAATATAAAGGACATGTTCTGATTATTTATGCATGATTTATATGGAAAATTGAGCACAATAAAATACAATAACCAACTAGCAAATTATCAAAAAATATAACCAACTAGCAAGCCTAAAAAGACAACCTGCTTTATGAATCATGATAAACATGCGCTACCAGCCTAGTTTCGTTGTCATCGTACAAGTGAAAATACAGCTGAAACTTACTAAATCACCTCCCTTAGAGGGAGGACGGAACTTGGTTGGAGGTACAAGAAGACTTTTTAAGAAAAACATCGTAAAAGCTGCTTTCTTCTGAGATATATTCTGTTGATGTTGCTGAATATCACAGATAAACGAACATAATCGAGCCTCGTTTTCCCATAGACGCTCCAATATACCTCTCACCTGCAATTGATGGATTTCTCACATCGAGCTCCTCTGAGCGTGCATGTAATAGCTCTTTACCTTTTTCTTGATGCATCAAGAGCATATATAGCCAAGACGGACATGAAACTGGAAAATCTTGAGACACAACAAGATAATGTCCTCTTAGCAAATATCTGAAAAAGGGAAAGAACATACTTCTGTAGGTAAGAGAGATCGTGCTGTTTTCCACTTTAAGAAGTCTGACTGTAAGTCATCCTTCTTACTTCGCCTATTTGATGCTACTCGTCCAGAATCCTGGTCTTCAGCATTTTCTACCTCAGACATAGACTTATCATCATCTCCTTCAGCCAGAGGTCCAGCTAACTTGTGCCCTCTGATGATATTTGCTTTTATGTGATTATCATTCAAGCCACCCTAGAAAAAGAAAAGTGGACCCATATCAACTCAGAAGCAAAGAGATAAACTTATTAGTCTCCTTATATAATCAAACTTCCATGAAACAATAGAGCTATGTAAAAGGATCGCGTTTCCATAATGAAGCCATGAGAAGAGACTTTCCCCCTTTCATAGCGTCGTCAACAAAGATGTTATCCCATTAGCAATTTCACTTGTTTCTACCAGCAATAAGTCTAATACTTATAATCCTGTTTTTACCACTAAAACTCAAATGAAGTGACCAAAAGAACAAACAAATTTAGGGTACAGATGGCAGGAAATACACACAGAACCTACAAACTATTTGTTTGATAATTGGTTATTATGCACTTTCTGCTAGTTGACATATATTAAGTAGAAGCTACAATATTCTATTGGGTTAAACAATGAAAAAACAGAACTAGCATGCTACTTAACCACTTTTAATGCTCAGAAGAATATTCATAAAATTTGATACAGTCAATTTTTGGTGATTGACCTTGTGACTATTATAAATCAATATTTTGAATCCGGAGAACTCGACAGAAGTCCTTAATCAGAAACTACACTGAAATAGATAAGACATGGTTGATAACATCAAATATATAGAGCATGTTCATCTTTGCAAGAAAAAATTTCAAGGAAAATTAGGACTCTGCTCAATCCACCAGCTCGTGAAACGTGGAATCAGAAACAACAATTTACAAGCAGTACACCCAAGCGCTTCCCACAAACATTGCTTATGGCTAAATATTCATGTATCAAACTAAACTTAAACTCTTGAGTTCTCCAGTAAAATAAAAAATAAAAAGAGAAGGCACAATGCATAGTTTGATCTTCTAATTCTACATCATAAATATACAGGAATTTAATTCTGAAAGAAAATTTGCCCAAAGTTAGTGATTATAGCCATCGACAACAACTCAAATACTTTGATTTGCATGACAGAAAGTGAAACAACTTGACAAAATGAGAAGAAAATAACAGCCAGAGAAGAATGTAGCACAAAGGAGACATGATGAATGCTACAGGACCAGAAACCAGTATGCCTCCAAAGATTGGTCAGCATGACATAAGATTGTCAATACTGAATAACCTCTCTTTTTCTCTATAGAGATGAAAGGAGACCAATAGTGTTGCGGGCTGCTAGAACATAACCCCATTCCAAAAGACACCTCGCCAGTGAAGGACGTCTTACACTTTGTTTGCGTAGGACGAAATGGAGAGAAAGAGAAGGAAAGGGAAGCGAGGGGAAAGGAGGGGAACAAGTTCCCTTGTTTGGTTAAGGGATTAGGAGAAGGAAGGGGAGGGAGAAGGAACGATCCATTTTCCCAATTAATAAACAGCATCCCTCCTAAATTGGATAGATTTGGAGGAAAAATGAAGCTCCACCAGTCCACCTTCGCCCTCCCTTTCTTTCCCCTCCCCTTCCTCCTCTAGGCTCTATCCCTCCCCTTTCTTTCCCTCCTATATTGCTATCCAAACAAACTGTTAAAGACTGGACTGGGATATAAACACCGGGAGTTAATTCTACTAAAGAATAAATATTATACTTAACAATTCAATAAAAATCATAGCAAAAAGACCAAATCAGCATTTTAAAACACCAAATAGCTTATACTGAGCGAATACTTTTTGTTGAACGATAACCGACACTTTAGAGCACAACCAATAGGTAGAAGTAATCACAATTTACAACTTCTAATGAGCCAAAAGAACATAAATATATACCATGTGGATCCAGCCAAAGATGGCTTTAGTAATAGGAGGATTCTTGGCCCGACAATAACACTTTCCGCTTCTTTTCTTCAAGAAACTCTTCAAAACTGCAGTTGCTTCAGTAAGCTGAAAAGAGGTCCAGCCACATTGATGTTTGGTTCAGAGAGCCCACCTAAGTATAGGCAGCTATCACTATCATCAGGACGTTCACTAGAATTTAACTCTCTGGCCCTAACAATATTGCCCTTCTTAATGAGGTTCAATTTACAAATGCACATCTCAACCTGAAATATGGAATATCAGAATTTAGCAATGTCATAAACTGCCAGCAACCAGCAATGTCATAAAAAATGGCTATGAAAATCTAATAAAACCAAATAAAGTTAGTTCAATTTGTTAAGGCAAGGTTTGCACACTTCAAGATTATTACCTCCTCTCGAGATGCCTTAACATCGTAGCAAGCCAAACAGGTACCCTGTAGCAGACGGTAGAGCCTATTGAACAATAATGGGTGGTAAACTAGTGAAACGAGATCTATATGACCACAATGTCCAGGGCAATAAAAGGAACGTTGACCGCATATTTTGCAACTGCACAAGAATGCAATCCTTAAAATGATCATTAACTGAACAAAATATAATATTCTGAAAGAATTGAAGAGAACAAGAATTGACAATAAGATGATTGAGTAAAAGCTCAAGAAGAACCATGGATCCTCTTCCCTCCACTCCTACACAAGTGAAATTATCCCTTAATCATGCCCAACATATGACATTTACCCCAAAAAAAAATAGCTCAAATTCGAGGGGGTAAAAAAACATCTTTACTAAAACGAACTTTTAAAGAAGCATGGAACGCAAACGATGGAGAAGAGAAATTGAAATCACAAGAATAACTAGATATCAATGCATAAAGACATTTAACAGATGTTCCTGCATGTAAGCTCTATCCATGCTTGCTTGAGTAAGATCAAGAAATACACATCTCTCACTCATTTATCTTCCACCCCAAATGACTGGCTACAATTCTTTACTTCCTCCACTTCAGATACTTGACACGGTTTGACATTTGCACTACTCAGTACTCACACACTCTATTTTGCTCATGTTTTGTGATTTCTACGTAAGGAAAAATATAGTAATGTGAAATCTTGTTAGATTCATCTCGCCATATACTTTCAAAACATCAATTTTCCATAATTTCAACTAATCGGAAATAGAGGTTTTGATGATTGAAGCTATGCATTGGCAAGCGTATCCAAAGAAGTGTGTCAAGTGTATTTAGAAACAAAGTAAAGATTTTCCTTGCTAGTACGGTATCCCTTTGCTAAACATTGCTAAACGTCCCACTAAAAAGCTTCACTTGGAATCTAAAACTTCCTTTTTACAAAGGAAATTGGCGCTAATAGCACCAACTATTGGTTTGGTGCACAAAACAGCACAAATTAAAAAAGGTGTGATGCACAACACAAACTTTATGGCATGGGTGCATGAATCAACATAAACAACGATTTTGGCATGGTTCCACGGCACAAACTTTAAGACTTGGGTAAACGAATCTCGGGCCAACATCATGTATGTTGATTCGAGCAGCTATGCCATAAAGATTGTGTTGTGCATCACACCTCGTATAGTTCGAGCTATTTTGTGCACCAAACCAATATATGTTCGCACCAATTTTTCCTTTTACAAAAGATTTCAGTAATTGTTATGAGTTCTGATAAGATGACTTTTGAGCCTATGGAGGTGTAACTTTTATTCGAAACTATTTTCTCTTATTAAATTTATCATGCATCTACGAAAGCTCGTTATAGTATATCACCAAGCATCTTACTGATGGGCATAGTTTAATATATTTATTAAAAATGATATTTCTACGAAAATTGAGGAATGAGTCTAATGATGAAATTGGGCCATACAGGACCAGGTCATGGCTTTATGTCTAGGCATCAAATTCGTCATTTTTACTGTTGAAGTTTGTCCTTCACGCCCTAGTTTTTCATTTATAAATGTGGCTCAAGCACGGCCCATGATCCAACAAGACATGTGCCTGTATCATGCCATGCTTTTTCTGCGGGGCCGTGCCAAGCTGAGTGCCATAATTAGGAATGAGAACCGAAGATATGAAGTTTTATAGGTGGGAAAAAAGGGAAGCAACAAGAAAGAGACAAAACTTCCAAGAGCATGAAGTAAACAACAATACCAAACACTATAATTACTTGGAACTTGAAACCCTATTTTCTTAAAACTCTCGGCCAAAATCCTAGAGATTCCACAAATCACCTCTTAGAAGAAAAGAATTTATTGAAACTCTAACCAAAATAAGTTTAAAAAAAAACTAGGGCAAACCTACTTCAAGTCTCAAGACAACCCATATTTTCTCGATTCCACAATCGACATTCAACCAACCATCTTTCTCATTCCCACTACAACTAATACAATATTGATTGATTCGACCGGCGAATCACTCAATTTAACATGCATATGCATACAAAAGCTACTAGATAGCAATAGTCATTGGTGGATTATGGGAATAATAAACAAATAGCTTATCGTCAAAGGGACCAAGGTAACTTCAGCCATTGTAAAAAACTATTGCACCAACTGCCTCGAACCTCCAAAACATCTCCCTTTATGCAATGTTTGGTATTTGTATCCAATCTAGCATAAACCGAAGGGGGGGAGCCAAAATTGTGTTCCATTTGTCTCCTATCTCGGTACAATAAAAGAAAGCCCGAGAACTTGTTGTCTCCATCATAAATCTAATATTTCCTCCATTCTTTTTTGATTGCAATGTTTCCCTTATTTGGAAGTTTCATATCAATTGCAACATTTCCTTATTTCGTAATATCTTCTCTCTATCTCTCTCCTATCACATGGATCATACTTTTTATCTATCTCTCTCTTCTTTACATGGGTTTCTTAAAAAATGTACCAATAGCATATGTTGCAATTATTATAGAACGGAGGGAGTATTCACCATATACATAAAGGGTTAAAGCAAGAATTCTACTAGTGAATTGTCTAGTGATTAGTGAATATCCTCCAAACCATTTATCAATTTCCCCTTATCCTAATCCTCACTTCTCCTTAATCTCTCGTATACCAGGAAGTCTGCAGTGCATGAAGATGTCTATTGTCGATAATACTTTGGTCTTGCAAAATCAAGTTGCCACCTTGACATAGGAATACATTGAACAAAATGTAGGACAAGCCATATTTCCATGTTCACGAACTTACAAAAATATGAATCATAGAGAGTCAAAATTACCCCCCTCCCCCGTTCCTAAAGCATAACAAAAGTCCGCTTAAATTACAAGATTTCGTCTCCTTAATAATACTAAAAGATCCTAATGAATAGTCTAAAGATCCTAATGAATAGTCTAAAGAGCTTCATAAAAGAAAAGGTTTGAAATACTAAGGAAACTTACGAACTGTCATCATCTAATGGACCCAAAGCAGGATCATAAAGACCTCCAGCCTCAGGCCTCCCAACTGTATTCAACAAATTCTGGTTCGTAATCTTCTGAACACTAACTTCCTTACTTCATCATCTGTCATTACTCCAAAATGCACCGCTGCCACCGTCTCCGTCGCCACCTACATACACAAAAACGCGCGCACGCAGGCACACACAACAAAACAGCAACAACAAACAACAACAACAAAAATAAATAACAGCAAATTAGTATAGCGGAAACTAACGACAAAAAAAATATGGAGAAAGGAATTCTTGGAATAATTGCAAATAAATGGAATTTCAATAGTTTTAAGTTCAAATAATTTGATTGAGCTACAATAATGGAGTACCTCAGATGATAGAGCCATGTTGAAGAGTTAGCAAAGGTAATTTTTGGATTAATTTAGGGTTTGATGGAGGAAAGAAAGAGAGAAAAGAGTTTATGTGGTGGTGGTTGTGGCGGCGAAAGGGAAATGGCGGAGAGAGGAAGGAAATGAAGTGAAGAGAATTGAAGGTGGGTTTTTTTGTGCTAATATTTGGAGGTTTTGCAGAAATAATTCGGTATATAGGGTAGTAGTGCTTCATACGGGCCTGTTGAATGGGCTGATTTGTAGTCGGGTCAATATTGTAGGGGCTTTTGGTTCACAAAATATAGGTATGAAGTATGGGTTTAGACTGGGCTAAATCATATCAATTGTTTGATTAGTCAATTTTAATTTTCAAACCAATACCTTAAATCCATAAAGTATGGGGTTTTGAGAGTGAGGGATAGCTCAGTTGGTTAGAGCTTCCCTCCCGGTTTCAGGTGATCCTGGGATCGATTCTCAGCCCCGCCCTTGTGGCTCATTTGCACCAAAAAAAAATAAAAAAATAAAGTATGGGGTTTTGAAATCCTTGGGGGAGGTGGGTTTGGCTTAATACCAACCCTTGGGTATCAATTAATTTTTAAAAGAAAGAGACTTATTACTGGAAATAAAAAAAAAAAGACATGGAAAAAAAGTCGTCTTCTTATTTCCCATTGAATATCGAGTAGAACCTTGAACTTCAGGTAATTGTATTCAACAATTCTTCTCTCTTCTACCGCGATCTTTTTTTCTATTGCAATTTTCTCTTTTCTAACACAATTTTCTTCGACATAATACAATTGTTGATCAAGAAAGAAAACGAAATTAAATAATCTTTGATTTTTCTAATGCAATTCGACACAAACTTAAACTCAGGTATATTGATATTTGTTGATAAAACTATAGGTTGTTGATATTTGCAATTCGACACAAGCGAGATTCAAAAAAAAATTGCTGATATTTGTTTAAAAAATGCAGCTATAGTGCTTTATATTGATATTGGCTCTGCAATTGTTGAAGGATTATGTTGCAAAAATAAAAAAAATTCCTCTATCTGAAAAAGAATCTGACTCTATATATGTATTCTTATTCTTACCATTATGCCTTTGTTGATAATTGTTGATAAAACTATAGGTTGGTTGATGTTGCTCATTGTTGAGAAAAATCTTTGTAAAATTACACTTGAAATTATGTTGTAGAACTATACTTGAAAATACCTGACTATTAACCTTGTAGAATTTCAGTTTTATTCTTGTCCTTGGTAATTCATTACAGTAAATACCCAAAATTACTTTTAAATATGTGATCAAGTACAGAAGTAATGGAGGAATGTGGATTATTCTTGCCAACAAGGAGGAGACAAAGGGAGCTACTTGTAACTTTATTGGTTAGTATTAATATTGTAATTATCATGTATGTAATACTACGTATTATAGGTGTGAGTCTACGTAAAATGCACCTAAACACTGATAAAAAAAATGTCGTATAGATTAAATAATTTGAATGCATGGATTAGGTATAGTGATGTTGCTTGTAGGAGTGAATTGTGAATGAATAAACACACCTTTAGTGTACTTTGTGAGATGGTTAGTGATATTGGTGGATTACGAGGCACTCGAAATATAAGCTTATAAGAGATAGTAGATATGTTCTTGTATACATTGGCCCATCATAAAAAAAGGACACTAGGAACGTAGTTCTTAGAAGTGGAGAAACTGTTAGTAGACAATACAATATTTGTCTCCTTGCCGTTCTAAATTACATCATCATTTATACAAAAAGCCTACTCAATACTAGAGGATTGTGAGAACAACAGATGGAAAATTTTCAAGGTATATTTGATAATAAAAAATATTTTCTTAATTTATTAATAAATGACATTGTCATGCGTCTAAGTCTATAAACCTTTATAATTGTCTATTGTAGAATTGCTTAGGAGCCCTATACGGCACATTTGTGGGAGTCCATGTAGCAAATGAGAGGGGACGATATCTAACAAGAAAAGGCAACCTTACAATGAATGGCTTAGGTGTATGCACACCAAATATGGAATTTGTGTGTTGTCTTGCTTGGTTGGGAAGGTTCTGCACATGATAGTCGTGTTTTACGAGACGCAATATCTAGGCCTAATGGTTTAAAGGTGCCTCAAGGTAAAGATTTTGATAATATTATTATTTAACAATGATCCGATCAACTAACTTATAATATCCCTATTTTTAAAGGCATTTATTAAATGCTTATTATATTTATTAAGTAAATTATCAAATTTTCTAATTTATTTGCCGCGTATGTAATATATTTATTTGTTTAATTTTGTTGCGTTATTGTTATTATATATTTTGGGTTTAGTTATTTAAAATTTGTTGAGTGGTATTTGACGCAAGCCAGAAACTAAAGTCAGTTTCCCTCCTTGCCTTTAGCCCCTTTGTCATTTTAAGGCGTGTTCAGTACAAGCTTTTTAAGTAGCTTTTAATGTCGTGACTCGGTTAAGACACTACTTAAAAAATTAGTAGTGTTTGGTAAGGTAGTGGGGTAATGGCGTGTTCGCCAACAATAGCTGTGGTAGTAGCTTTTAGCTGTGAGAGTAGCTGTGGTAGTAGCTTTTAGCTGTGAGAGTAGTTGTTAGCTGTGCTGATATATAGCTGTTAGTGGTTGGTGTGTAGCTGTTAGTTGTTAGTTGTCCAAGTAGCGGTATAAATATTGATATTCGGTAAAAGTAGTTGTCAAAGTAGCTGTTTGCAAATAACTAGTTGAAAACTCAAACAAAACTTTGATATATAATTTATACATCACTAAACGCTACCCCAAAAGTTACATAAAACACTACTTATACCACTAAAAGCTACTTAGGTCCTGTTCGGCGATAATTTTTGAACTAGCTTTTAGTGTTTTAACCAAGTAAAAACACTGATTAAGTGTTTGGCATGAAAGAGCTTAAGTAGTGGTTAGAGTTTCAAGTAGTGTTTAGATAGCTTTGGAAAACGTTATATTTTATAGCGTTGAAGAGAAAAAGTAGCGTTCCTCCCCTTTTTTTTTTTTTTTTGGAAATAATTACAGAAAATCCCTTATCTCATCTTCGTTCTTGCTCTGCCTACATCCAAATCTAGCACAGTTCAATGAATGTTGAGGAATATCCATATTTTTCTTGCAATAATTATTTTTAAGCGAACATCATCACCAATATGAATTGAAGGTGCTTATGCGGTCGAGTCTGCTTCAAAACTTCTCGATGTCATCAACGGCATCGGAGGTTCTGGTTGTGGTGGTGGTTGCGGCAGCTGTATCAACCATTAGTGGAGGAGAGGACATAGGTGGTTGTTAATGGTGACTCTAAAGGAAATGAGAGAGAGAGGGGAGGAGAAAGAGGCGGAGGATGAGAGAGAAATGCATGCCTGTCATTTTTAGCTTATAATTAGATTTATGTATCTTGGCCCTTCTGCTTTCTAGTTATATGATGGGCTTTCTGTGCATTTTGCATACTGTAATGGGTTTCATTATAAAAACATGTGAGAGACCTGTAGTAGATCCCATAAATTATTATACTTTTATTAAGAAGCTAAATTTGGTACCTCTTAGGCTCTTACAATTTATTATATTGTGCTAATCATATTTGTACTAGTAGTTTTATGATTTGTTCTCTGATATATTCAGATCCTAGGCTGGATAAAGTACAACTTTCTTGACATTGAATAAGCTAAAAAAATTGAACATTCTGATCTTAATATAAACATTGAATATAACTAATATTTATCTATTATAAAAAGAAAGTAATGCATTGTGTTCATAATACCATAAAATAATTGGTCATGTTATTGAAATTAATATCATAATTATAATCTCTACAACTACTTTTACCAAACACATATATTTTAGACAACTACTTTCACAGTTAAAAGCTAACAGCTACTAGCACACAACTAATAGCTACTCGAACAGCTAACAGCTACTCGAACAACCAGCAGCAACTCGAATAACTACTTTTGCCGAACAGGCCAATAACTAGCCATTCTTCTCTTAGTTACTATATCGCCCTTGAAAGAAATACTACTTCAGTTTGTAATTTGATAGCTTATTATGCCTATAAATTATGGGATGATTTTACAATGGCTACAATAAAATTGTAGCCATGATAACTTATCTAATCTAGACCATACATTTGTAATCTAAAATCTACACCATTCATTTAATTAACTTTTATATTTAAACTAAAACAAAAACTAACACTAATACATTAATAAATTCACAGTTAACAGTTCACTAGGTAATTTTTTTTTGAATGTTTTAACGGTCAACGAAATTAATGGACAAGATGAGTAACTAAAAATAGAGGGCCAAGATTAAGTAATTGGAGTGACTATAATTTTATTGTATCCACTCAAAAAGCTTCTATAAATTATGTGGGTATAAAGATTCTGCATTTTTTTTAAAATTTTTAGATTAAAAATCTGGGTTTGGATGCTGAATTTCTTATTAAAAGTATAATTAATTTCAGGGTAATTGGTCAACAAACCAAAGTAACAATTATTTGGTTTTTATGCTCATAGCAAGATACCAATTTGATGGGGTTTATGTTATGCTAATATCTTCAATGAATGCCCAATTTCCCATTTGAATATATTAACTCACTTTTATTTTCAAATCATTTGTTGTGGGAAGATTTTTTAGTTGCCTATTTCACCCTTTTTTTTCTATATCTTTTCCATTGCTTTAGGAGTTGTTTTCGAATTTGCCTGCTCAAACCATGAAGCTCCTTCTTTATTCGTCCTTGTTATTACATGCAAATCGTATCAACAGTTTTAGCACTAATTTTTCAGTAAGATTTTAAGCTATTTCCTTTACGAGATTTTTTTGGGGTTTTTAGTTTTTGATGTGTTTAGTCTTTTTGCAGGTTTATTCTCAATTTATGTACATTATAGAGTTGTTAGAGCTCATTTGGAAGTGGTTCGGTTTACCGGCTCTATGCAATCTTCCTTATTGTCGCATTTGAGTTGTGCCAAAGCCCTCTTACTACTGTTGCTACAACTCCGGTAAAGTCCTCTACTGCTTCTAAGCTTTTGTTATCCACTTCCATGCTTCTCTTAATCCCCATTTATTTCTCTGTTTGGAATCAGCATTTTGAGGGTGTCTATTAGTTTCATGGTTTAAAGTATAACAATGATTTCTAACCTTAAATGTTGTTGTAACTCCGACTCTTACAAAATTAATGAATTTAAGCGGGTTTTGCGTATCTGGTGGTTAATTGTTGACAGAGATAGGTATATCCATATTTATATAGTTTAAAACATTGAAGATCTACATTTTACAACAATACCAACCTAGCTTAGTCGTTAGCATTGGCTTATGATTCTTGCTATTTTGCTGTTTGCTTATGTTGTTGTCAAATCTTGCCTTTTGGTTTATTAGGAGGGGCTATTAGTTGCTGACTTTTGTTTCTTCTTTGTTGCAATTAAATTTTTATGATAGGATTGTGATCGGGTGACTATGTTTGGTAAAAAATGCTCAAGAATGATTGGCGGGGAGTGCATACAGATCAAAAGGAAGTTAGGTGTACTAGAACCACTAAGTATTGCCAGCCAATTATTATGAAGAGTACATGGCTTTCTTATTGTAATGTGTTTACTCTCAAAGATTTCTTGTTGCTCACTATTTATTTACGTTCCTTGCTTACTGTGTATTGTTGGACTTAAAGGTCATCTTAACGCAATGAATGGACTAGAGTAGGCATCATTTTTTTTTCATGACTTGTACTTCAATATAGTGATGAGTGAGGGAGAGAGAGAAAGGAGAGAGGTAGGAGGGAGTGAAAGGAGAGAGTTGGGAGGGAGTGAAAGGAGAGATGATGAGGATCATGGGGCGCCAAGCACTACTAGGAGTGGAAAAACATTTGGCAAGGCATTGTTGTCCAAGACTAATGAAGAACTTGAAATGGAGGATTTAAGTGCATTAGAAATTGGGTTGTACATTGTGTCTAGTGATGGTGTAAAAGTTGATCCTTCAAAGGTAGAAGCCATCTCTTCTTGGCCAGAACCAAAGAATGCTCATGATGTGCGAAGTTTTCATGGTTTGGCAAGTTTATATAGAAGGTTCATCCGCAACTTTAGCACTATTGCTGCCCCTCTCACTGAGCTTACAAAGAAGGGTGAGTTTTCTTGGACTCACAATGAGAAGTAGGCCATTGAAGAGTTGAAAGCTAATGTCTGTAATGCACCGGTTCTTGCTTTGTCGGATTTCTCCAAACTCTTTGAAGTCGAGACGGATGCTAGTGGCATAGGTATAGGCGCTGTGCTTCTACAAGAAAAACGCCCCATAGCATTTTTAGTGAGAAATTGAGTGGAGCTAGGCTCAACTACTCCACTTATGATATGAAATTATACGCCATCATTCGTGCACTAGAGCATTGGTCTCATTATCTTCGTCTTAAGCCTTTTGTGCTCCATTCGGATCATGAGAGTCTAAAACACATACATGGGCAACAAAAACTTAATGTGAGGCATGCATGCTAAGTGGGTGGAATTCTTGCAATCCTTCACATTCTCTTCTAAGTATAAGGAAGGCAAGGAGAATGTAGTGGCGGATGCATTATCTAGGAGGGGATATTTGTTGGCAGTCATGGAAGCTCGCATACCTGGGTTTGAGATTCTAAAACAATATTATGGTGATGATGATGATTTCAAAGAGTTGATTGCTGATCCCTATGGCTCCTATACTATCCAATCTAGTTTCTTATTCAAGGAAAATCGTTTATGTGTGCTTAGGTGTAGTGTGTGTGAGTTATTGGTGAGGGAGATGCACGCTGGAGGCATTGCTGGTCACTTTGGGGTGCACAAAACTTATGATTTGTTATGCGAACACTTCTACTGGCCTAAGATGCTCAAGGATGTCCACCAAGTACTTAAAAGGTGCGCCACTTGCTAAAAGGCAAACAGTACCTTCCACAAAGGTTTGTACACTCCATTGTCCGTTTCTAATGTTTCTTGGGATAGTGTAAGCATGGATTTCATAGTTGGTTTGCCACGCACAGCAAGAGGTAAGGAACCAATTATGGTAGTGGTTGATCGTTTTAGCAAGATGGCTCATTTTATACCATGCCATAAAACTGATGATGCAAGCAATGTGGCTGATTTGTATTACAAAGAAATAGTGCGTCTCCATGGCATTCCCAAGAGTATAGTATTAGGTAGGGATACTAAGTTCCTTACCTACTTTCGAAAGACTCATTGGAAACTTGTGGGCACTAAGCTACTATTTAGCACTTCACATCACCCACAAACTGATGGGCATATCAAAGTCATTAATAGGACCTTAGTTACATTGCTTTGAGGTCTAGCGAGTAAGACAACAAAGGATTAGGATATACGTTTGGCTCATGCTGAGTTTGCCTATAATAGGGCTCCCACATCTACTACGGGTTCATCTCCATTCCTTATTGTTTATGGCACTAATCCACATGTTCCAGTTGATCTTGTAGATTTGTCACGAGGAGATCTTGTTAACTTTGATGCTCATGCTCGTCAACAAGCATTTATGAAGACTTGTAAAGAGATTAAGCTGAAAATTGAGAAGATGAATGCACTGTAACACCCCCGCCAACCCGAACCCTTTTTCATTTAATAAAACTAGAGATGGGGGAAAATCCACGAGGGTTCGACTCAACGGGCGTGCTACCGCCGCACTTATCTCCTTGGAAATAAATGCAAGGCTAGATTAAAGCATACTAAATTCAAAATAAATTAATCCTTACAACTTAGTAAAATGTTCACTAAATATTACTAAATACTTAAGTGTTTCAGAGTTCCAGCGGAAGCTAAAACATAAGCTAAGTGGATGACAACTCTAAATGATCTCCCTTTGTTCCCCCGTCGATCACCCACCTGCACAAATACATTGAAAAGAAACAAGAGAGGCAAGCTCCCAAAAATCAGAAAAACTGAGTAATTCCAACTCCATCCCGTAAAATACTTAAGTTGAAAATACTTTGTAAAATAGTAGGTTAATAGGGTTAGAAAGCATTGCACATATACACGTATATATACAATGAATAATCGCATAATTAATCCAATTATTTAAGGAGAGGAAAGAGAACGCCAGTAAGCCGGAGTCAATCCCCTGTAACCACTTACTTCAACATTGTAGGCCGGGGTCAATCCCCTGTAACCACCTACGGATAACATAATGGCCATAATAACAGAGTCCCTAGTGTGCACACCCCTTCTACTTGGATCACAACAAGATAGAAGGAAGACAAGTAACAGAAAATCAGCATAGTAACCAGAGAACCTGTAGGTGGCTGCTGAACCTCCCATACAGGGCAACCTGTTCATCATTTCCCTTCGATATTTCACTTTAAGTGATTAATAGCTTTAATTCAAGTCATCACATAACATATGTACACATATGCGTCACTTCATTTAATCAAGAGTGAATACTTTTATTCTAAATCCAGAATTCAATTCATACATAGCTTAATTCGAGAGCCCATTCGTATTCATTATCATAACCGTCACTTGGTTACATTGATTTACTCATAATCATACAATTATCACATGTCTTTGAAAATTTCCAATTTTCACTCATAACTTCAATATAAATAAAGATAACAATAATCTTAGTAATAGTAATAATATAAATGGTAAGAATAGTGATGATAATAATAACAATAATAATAATAATAATAATAATAATAATAATAATAATAATAATAATAATAATAATAATAATAATAATAATAATAATAATAACATTACTAAATGACATTAAACGATGTTGACGCGTTAATAATATTATAATAACAATCATCATTGTCATATTGTCCGTTATACAAGCCATTTCATTTGTCATACTCATTCATCGTGCATAATCCATAACTATAAACCATATTCATAATCCATATTCTAATTCACATAGTCACATATTAATTCGTTTTATTCTAATGGGATCTACGTTTAGATGGACATCGGATATTACCTCGTGACGCGTGCCCAAAAGTTAAGTTCACGTACGGATTAACACTCTTGATATTCCTCGTCTACGCAATCGGAGTCTACAATAGACATTAACGATATCTAAGTTAGTTACCTAAATAACCCCTTTTTATATATAAAATAAACAATTTAAATAGTTCAAACAACTTTAAGAGATTCTTAATGATTTTAAGAGATCTTATAAATCAAAGTTTATGGTTTTCAAATTATTTATGAAATCATCTTAAGTACTCAAAGATTACTTCAACTTAATTTTTATTAACTTAAACGATTATTTTAAATATAAAAACTAACTTTATTATACTTCTTACTTTGTTTTAGAAAATTAAGAAATATTTTCAAGTTATAAACGACTAAGTTAATTAATCTAAAATACACCAATTTAATAAAGTAAGCTAGTTTAGGAAAGTCAATTATTTTGTTTTTTTAAAAAATAAACTAATAAAACTAAATAAAAGAAAGAAAAGGAGTTTCACTGGTTCTAAGAACCAGTTTATGAGAAACGAAGAAAAAAAAAACGAGGAAGGAAGGAGGGCACAGAGGAGGACGAATCAGGGGGAAGGCAGAAGAAGGTGGCGCTGGAGTTTCAGGCGGTGGGAGTCGAAGGTTCAGGCGGGGAGTGGTGCGACTGGGGGCGGCTAGGCGTGGCTGAGGGAGGCAGCAGAAGTGCTGCGAGGGAGGTCGTTTGGGCTGGGCAGGAGAAGGAGACGCGAAGGGGAGGGTGTTTGGCTTGCGGTGGTGCAGGTGGTTCGAATGGTTCAGGTGGTCGGTGGTTTCCGGTGGTGTGGTGGTTCAAAGGAACAGGAAAATTGTTAATGGTGGGTTTTATTTTTAATCTATTCAGTTTCAAAACCAAAAATCAGAAATTTAGGAAGAACAGAAAGGAATTGAAGTAAACCTTTTTGAATTGTTTGCTTGAGCAAATTGGTGAATAAGGTTCAGTATTTATAGAGGAGATTGGTCAGAAATCTTGAGCTTTGGTCAAGCTCCATTAATGGTGGAGGTGAGGTGTGAGGGCTATGGTGGTAGCTCTTTGAAAATTTGTCCCTAAAATCTGATATTTGTGGACTGAAATTCAATTTTCCTACTGTGAAAGGCTGCAATTTTTGTTGAAAAATTGGCTCTTGTGTGCTGTAAATCAGGAACGAAGGAAGGGAGGGGAGGGAAGATGGTGAAAACTGTTTTCACCTTTTTTTTTTTTCCTTTTTCTTTTTGGCTAAAAGGCATATGGGTTATGGACTTGGTATTTGGGTTTGGATTGCTAAAAATGGATGGACACATGTACAAAGATACCCACAACCAAAGATAAAGAGTTTAATTAATTAGAAATAATGAAATGAATAATAAAACAAGTAAATGATTTATTTTAAACTTGTTAAATAAATCAAAACTAAATGAAATCATTATTTTAATAAACATAGTTATCAAATAAAATCGCATTATCATAAAATAAATTTTAAGTGGAAATAATATTAAACCTTAATAAATAATAAAATAATCTTTGAAAATTCGGGGTATTACACGTTATAAGCAACAAGCTAACAAGCACCGCAAGTCACAAGAGTTGCAAGTAGGTGATCTAGTGTGGTTGAACCTACGCAAGGAGAGGTTTCTTGAGAAATGCAAGAACAAGTTCATGCCAAGAGCTGATGGTCCATTTCGTGTGTTAGCACGTATTGGTGATAATGCATACAGATTATAATCCTGATTCATATGGTGGTGTAAGTTCTACATTTAATGTTGGTGATTTAGCACCGTATGTACTTGATGAGAATTTGAGGTCAAATTCTTTCCAAGAAGGGGAGAATGATGAGGATCATGAGGCGCAAGCACTACTAGGAGTGGAAAAACATTTGGCAAGGCATTGTTGTCCAAGACTAATGAATAACTTGAAATGGAGAATTTAAGTGCATTAGAACTTAGGTTGTCATTTGGACAAGGACCGAGTTGTTCTTGTGTTACTCGGATAGGTTTAGAGTAGAAGTATTACTCTAGTAGTTTAGTTCGTATTTGCTTTGTATTTTATTTTGTTAGGAATCATGGTTTTGCCTACGTTCTTAAAACGATGGATTTTACATGATTCAATCTTATTAGGAGTCTAGTTTGCTAGTTGTCGGTGTATTTTATATATGTCATTTCTTTCATAATAATACACACGTTGGTTTTTGCTTTGAGAATATTGAGAGTTTATCACTTTCATGCTTATGTTTATGAGACTAGCTTGACTAGAGGATCAAAGTCGTTGCCGTTGTTCCAATCTTCAAGTCGTTGCCTTCAAAAATTCACTCCATCTCCACCTTTCGAACACATCGAAGAACGTTTCTTTTAATCAAGAAACAACCATACACATCTGGAACATCAAGTTCCACATCAATGAAGGTGGGAGAGAGGAAAAATTAGAGGGGATGAATGATGGAGGATATAGATGGCCAAGGAGCTTGAGCACAAGAAACAAGGATACTAAGAGAGAAATATATTCTGAAATATTGGAGAGGTAAATGCAAACTACTGAGTGTTTTTTATATTTGTTATTTATTGGTTCTTAAATAGGATTACATTTATTTGTTTAAGTCATATCCCATTATTTTTTACTCATGACCTAAAAAGGATGATTTGTTAGACTTATCTGTTTATGATCATATAACGATATGAGACGCAACTTTATGAGTACATATAGTTTGTGTTTTGTTTTGTAATTAAATCCCAACTTTTCAGGAAAGGTTAACTTCCTGATTTAAAAGCTTACGGATAGTTGAGCACTTATTATAGATACTAAGAAACCCCAATGCCACATTAAGTTGTGTTGAGTTTCATGAAAAACTTCCTAAGTACCCCATACAAGGTTCTCGATAGGGTGAAGGAACCTCATTTTCATGTACTATTATGTTAATGAGAAATATTTTTCTGGGAAAGCTCTTTGGTTATATTATAGGTTGTATGGTTAAGAATTTTAATACTTGAAGTTTATTTTATTGGGGTTGTTTCTAATTTTATATTTACTTACTAAATTATTTGACAATTTTCCTTTTCGATTTGAAATGTATTCAGAGAGGTGCAGAGGCTGCTAGAATACTGTCCAATAGTCATGATGGATGAGTGACTATAAGTTTGTCGTTGTCTTTTGTGAATTATCTTTGTGTATTACACCTGTTTTGTTGGTTTGTCTTATGTAATGATCTTGGAAGCTTTTTTTACATGAATATAGATGGAACTATTAGTTGATCATATATGATTGGATAATTTGTCAAGATTTTAAATTATAGACACTCTTTTTTTGTGAAAAACTACCATATATGATAGATGTCGCAAGAAAGTATCTTTTAAAACAAAAATGTTGTATTGCAGATTCATCTTGATTCATATCTTAGTGTAGATGACGAGGACAAAGAGTAAATACAAATATTCAATATCTTTTTTGTAGTACCTTCATATTCACTATCTTAAGGGCATTTATTCTACAAGAATATTTTAATTACAATGCTTTAGGGTACTACAAAAATCTCTAGCACTATTAAGTAGGAAGAAACCTTTTTGATGTTTGTGAAACCATAAAAGATGAGGAAGATAAAAAAAAAATGGGGAAAAGAGTTCTATGAGGTTGAATAGGAATTGAACAGACTTTTTGAAATTTGGAAAACCATGAAAAAGAATGATATATATATATATAGAGAGAGAGAGAGAGAGAGATAGAGATAGAGAGAGAGAAAGAGATAGAGAGAGAGAAGAGGGAGGGGGACGAAGGAGGTGAGTATGAACATATAGAAGGAATCGGGGGAAGGGGAGGCAGTGTATTTACTGATTCATGCAATGACAATATTTAATAGGCTTATTAGTCGAGGTTATAGATTAATTGAGTTTTGCCATGTAAATTGGTTGAGATAAGATAAATTTTATCATCATAGAATGGTGTAATATGCTGCATTTTGTGAATTTTGTTATAATAGGACTACCAATTAGCAAATGCCAAAGTAATTATAAAAAAAGTAGCAAAAATCGTAATAAGTACAAATCAACTTAAGTTGGAAGAAATTGGCGTACGTATCATAATTGATACTCCCTCCGTCCCAAAGAGCTCTAAACGTTTGTTTGGACACGTATTTTAAGGTGATAAGTTGTAGTGTGGTTATCAAAAATTTTTTATTTAAAAAGTAGATGTGATAGGTGTTGGCAGGGTATTTTTTTGTTAGAAGAGAGAGAAAGTTGAGTAACTTTTTATTCATAAAAGGTAGAGTGTGGGCCAAACGAGTGTAAGAGAAATAATAAAATAATAGCGGGACCATGTAAAAAATGGAAGTGTTCAAGCTAATTTGGGACAAGCATAAAAGGAAAGTGTTCAGACTATTCTGGGACGGATGGAGTAATAACATTATGAATGGTTGTTTGCCTTGTCTTATTTACACTTTGCATTTGCTTTTGTATTCGTTCTTGAACTTAAGGAATCTAAAATGTACTATGTGTTAGGGGTGTGTTACCTTCGGAGACAACATCAAATATTCTATTGTTGGTATAGGTAAAGTTGGTAAGTCACTTTCGCAAGCTATTGATGATGTATATATTATGTTGATGGCTTGCAACATAATTTGTTGAGCATTTCCCAACTATGTGATTAAGGCAATCAAGTTGAGTATCACGCTGACCTTTGTCACATAGTTAATTCACAAACAGGTGAACTTGTATGCGAGGGAACCATGAAAGATGATATTCATATCACTTTGCTGGATAGAATTCCGGAGAACAAGTCCATTTGTTTGATGTTCCGAGTCAAATCAATGGGTTTGGCATAAGAGATTTGGTCATGCTAGCTTGAAACTTTTGAATAACCTTAGATCTCGTGACTTAGTGATTGGACTTCCAAAGATTAAGTACGAGATTGAGAAAATTTATTCATAATATGCAAAAGAGAAACATGTAAATTAAAATCATCTTTTAAGCCAAAAAGTGTCATGAGTACCAGCAGACCTTTTGAACTTGTGTATATTTATTTGTGTGGTCTCATGCGTGTGCAAAGTGGATATGGTCACATATTTGTTGTGTTGTGGTTGATTATTTTTCTAGATTTACCTGGTTTATCTTTTTACATTCAAAGGAAGAGATATTTGATGAGTTTGTTGCACTAGTGAAACAGGTACAAAGCTAGCTAAATCATCAGCTGGTTGTGGTAAGATTTGACCATGTAACTAAGTTTGATAATTCGAGCTTTATTGACTTTTGTAGAGAACATGGAGTAAATCAGAATTTCTCTGGCCCCAGAACACCACAACAAAATGGTGTAGTTGAAAGAAAGAATATAACTCTAGAAGAGATGGCAAGGGCGATGCTTATTGGAAGTGGTCTCCCTAAGAGTTTTGGGGGAGAAGTTGTGAACACTGCATGCTATATTTTAAACCGTGCCCCAGAATAACAACCTTCGAGAAGAGCAATCGTGAAACCTGAAAACGAACGCTTGTGAAGATTAATCAAAGTATATGTATGAAAGTATGTGTATTTTTTGAAGGTTTAGAAATATATATTTGTGTATTTATAGATGTCAAAGTATGAGAGTTTTAGAGAGGATTCGTAAGTGTTCGAGTGTGGAGCATTCGTGTATACGAAAAGTGTTTTTTAATCCGGAAAACCATGGCTTATTTATAGCAAAATATTAGAAAAAAAAGATAGAAAAGCAAATTGCGCGTCACGCAAAGAGTGCGCTGAGCGCAGTACTCTATGTGATGCACAAAGCCACATGGCAGGCGCAGATTGGCGCGCCTTATGCATCTCAGCTAATGCGCTGCGCGCACGTGGTGCGCCAGGCGCACCGCCTGCATCAAACACGGTTTGACAACCTTTTTCTTAAACACGTTTTTAATTATTTTCTTTTATCCTTTAAATCTGTAAATCAATTTTACGAGATAAAATCCGATTTCAAACTTAAAAAAATCTTTGAAAATATTTATCTCTGAAAATAAAAAATTAATTATCATGAATAATTAAATGGGTTTTTTAAAGGATTGGGCTCAAAATATTTTCATGGGCAATAATTAATTGGGCTTTAAAATAGGATTTTGGATCTCTAATGCAAATAAATAAGCTTTTCACTTTTAAAAGAGTTTTGGGCTTGGCTATTAGGACTGCTCTCCCTTTAGATCGGACCAATTAAGACCGCAGTATGTTTCATCATTGGGTCCTTAAATAGGGAGACACGATTATATGTCTACAGAAGTCCCCACTTTGAATGAGGTTCAGGAAACCGATAGTCAAAGTATATGGTGTCGGGACGAAGAACGATTCTAAACGCTCTAGAGTTTAGAAGTGATCTATACATCACTGGTTTCCACAAAACAAAGTTAGTATGCAGGACGATAAATACAAGTAATCTGATTGCCTGTAGGAGAAGATGTTAGCATATAGGTGCAAACAACTCACATAATAATGCACATATGATGCAAAAAGGAAAACTTAGACTCTCTAAGGATGCATGAGACGCTATGCAAGGATTAAGGTTATGCAAAGCTAAGGAAGATGAAACGTCATGCAAGGTCAGAGTTATGCAAGAAAGATGGAATGTAATGCAAGGTTAGGGTTATGCAAGATTAGGAGATCTGGATAGGTAGAAAGATAGAATGATTTTAGAAAACTGTTTTGATAAATAATCGAGATCCGCATATTACAACTTTTCAGGAGTTTGATTTGGAGGAACCACCACATAATAGGAAGCCCCCACTTTGGGTGAGCTTGTCTTGAATTAGGCACTATGAGCCTAGATTGGAATGTATTGAGCATTCAGAGTTATTCAGTGGGGATTCTTCTTTTGGGAGTTTATATAGGCAAAGTCAAATGTCGCCAGAGACCATGGAATTGTGGGGGAGTCCTTCAGGGACAAGAAGAGCTTGGATTGAAAAACAAAAGTTTAAATTTGTGACTCAAATAAATATAGGTGGGAAAAGGCTTTGATGTGGCTCGGTTCAGACTCGAGTCTATGTTGGGATCTAGAAAGAGTATGCTCCTAAATGGCTAAATTCTAGAAAGTAAAATCATTGGACCTTGATTAATTTATTTTATTGAAGCGATCGGACCTCGAGATGAGGATTCCTACGTATCCTTGAGGAATCAGACCATTCATATTTCTTAATCTGATATCTTTTTTCTTTTTCTTTTTTGTGCCCTCACTTTTTTCCTAGGCCTCCCTTTCGGGTTTTCAATCTAGTGGGCTTGGACATACCTTGGAAAAAGTAGTTAGGTTGATGAAAGGTTGAAAAGTTTTGAGGTTTGAAGTTTTGATGAAGGTTTTCATGGATTTGGATGATATGGGTTAGGGTTTTGATTGATTGAAGGAATTTGAATGACCTGTAGAACTTGTGTGCAAGCCCCCTAGCTTGACTTATATTTTCTTTTGCCTTTGGCTTTTTTTTTGCTTTCCCTTTTTCGCACTTCGAATTTTTTCCATTTTTTTTTATTTTTGCCTGGCATTGACTTCTTCTTCCTCTTTTTTTTTTTTTTTTTTTTAATGTATTGTGGCTTGCAAACTACTTTTATGGTTTAGAGTATTAGAAGGCTTGAGGATATTTTGTGGAGCTTTGATTTGAAAGGCTTATTTGGGTAATGGAGATGATGACTCAATGAATTTTTTTTACTTTGGGTTGTATAGAGATGGTTTATGGATGATGACTTATTGGAATGATGGAGGGAAGAGGGAGGTAACTCATAATCCAAAGTATTCCATTTTTCATTATTTTTTTTTATCCTGTTGTATTTTTATTAAGCAAAGTCTTTTAGGTGATTTAAGTTTCGTCATTGAATTAAAAACATATATAAAATGATGGAAGGCCAATGAAAAATGAAAAGAAAATGAGATTATTTTATTGATTAGAAAAGGCTGATAAAGATTAAAGTCCTAAATGACATAAACTCGACAAGAAGGGAAATGAAGAAGTTAGGGGATGGACTCTCCGACTCAACATAGAAAACTAGCATTAAATGACTATGCCCCGACATCATTAGCACTGCCCAATGGGCTGATTTTGTTGCTGACTTTTGCTGCAGGCGAGATTGGAAGTCTACCAGAATCAACCATATCCTGTAGAGCATTCTTCAAGGCCCAACGCACGGATGTTGGATGCCCATTCCCTTAGTGATATTTACAATAAGCATTATGATTTCTTTTCTTGGACCTATTACAGGTGCGGGGTCCGGAGTGGGACTTATAGGTTGGATCGCTCCTCTTGCATGAAGCCTATTGAATGCTTCTTCCAAAGTCATGCCCAGGGGAGTGAAGGTACTTTACGGCTTTTGATAACCTCCCTTTTCAGTAGTTAGGGCATTGACTTCATTGCTTTTGGAGCTAGAAGGATTGTTATTACTCTTCTTGAAAGAGTTGTTGTTATTAGAACCCTTATTCTTTGAGGCTTGTACCTCCTCTTCAATCAGTAGGCCTACCTTGTAGAGTTACGTGAAAGACTCTATAGGATGGATTTTGATGTGATCCCCATATTTGGGCTGCAAGTTACAGACCACTAGTCGGACTTGTTCCTCTTCAATTGGCCTGTTAGTCATTTGCGCGACATTTTCCCTCCATCTATTAAGGAAGGTAACGAAGTCTTCATTGGAGTTTTGTTTGGTTAACTCCAATTCACGGAGACCAATAGGAAGCTGAGTGTTATTTATGTACTGCTTGCGGAACTCTTCTTTGATGTAATCCCAATCATTCAGCTTAGTTTCGTTCAATGATCTGAACCACTTGGATGGATGTGCATCCAAGGTCAAGGGAAAGACATAAGCAAACAGGTCCAAGCTCATGCCTTTGGAGCCATAGAAATGGAGAAGGATCTCTAGTGATCGTCTGGGTCTTCGACCCCCTTGAATTTTAGGAGGTCACTCAATGCTACCTTTTTGGGAAGCTTTTCCCTCAATTCAGGATCAATGACATCATGGCCATGAGCCTGTCCCTCGAGTGCAGGAATTGAATGGATCAATTGCTCGAGTTTTTCGAACCTCAAATCTGTCTTGGACTTGATATGGGGTGGCGGTGGTGGAGTGTCTTCTCTTCACCTTCCTCAGTTGTCACTGTTACTCTCAGTGCATTGATCTCTTTGTCTTGTTCCTCAAGACGAGAGTTCATCAGTTGGAGCTGAGCTATGATTGCATTGAGTTGTTTAGAAGTGTCTCCCATCTCGGATGATGATTCAGAAGTTTCGAAAGATTCGTCTGAAAAATTTAGAATTCATTTGACGAGTCTGGGAGTAGGTTGACCTTGTTTCCTCTCTGTCGGACGTTTCCAAGTTATAATCTCACGACCTGTCTTGAACAGAAATTGAATGGACCTCGTAAAATTTAAGAAATGATTTTTTTTTAAATGAGAGATGAGAAATGAAAATTTAAAATGGGAAATGGAAATGGGAAATGAATTTAAAATGGAGGATTAGAAATGGATATGGTTTTGGAGTAGTATGACGCTCACATGGGCCTAACTATATGCATATGCGAATATGGACTGGACTGGACTATGTAAGCAGACTGGACTAGACTTTGAACGCACAGGTGAGCAAGCCGACTAGACTAAAAAGATTGCTTATGTGGGTTTTATGGAATAATAGACTTTGAACTTATGGGAGAGTAAGCAGGCCAGGCAATAAAGAAGATTAGACTTTAAACTTATATTTAATTTAGAATAAGCAGGCTAGACCTAAGGGTAATTAGATTTTAAACTTACGGTTGAGCAAGTAGGCTAGACAATAAGGAAGGCTAGAATTTGAACGTACGTTTAAAGTAAGAAGGCTAGACCTAAGGGTGGGTAGACTTTGAACTAACATTTAGAGCAAGCAAGCTAGACCAAAAGATTAATGGGTTTAGAATTGGACTTCTCATTATATGGGTTTTGAATTGGATTTAACTAGGGCTTACATAGAGATGCAAACTAGACCTAGGGCATGAATTGGGCTTTTATAGTTCGAAGACTTGACTAGGGCTTACATGGAGATGCAAACTAGACCTAGGGGATGAATTGGGCTTTTATAGTCCTAAGACTTGACTAGGGCTTACATAGAGATGCAAACTAAACCTAGGGTATGAATTGGGCTTTTATAGTCCTAAGACTTGACTACGACTCACATAGGGATGCAAACTAGACCTAGGGTATGAATTGGCGTTTATAGTCCTAAGACTTGACTAGGGCTCACATAGAGATGCAAACTAGACCTAGGGTAAATGGGCGCTTGATTGGATTAGGATTAGAGTTAGATTAGAATGGAATAGGAATGGACTTACACTAGTGGAAAAACAAGGAAGGGCTGCGGGCAAAACAGCCCTAAGGGCTGCGTTTTTGGCCAGCAGCCCTTTCCATAGCAGCCCTTCAATAGATAAGAAGGGTTGCGGTTTTTAACCGCAACCCTTCACAATGAAGGGCTGCGGTTCAGGCCCAAAACGCAGCCCTTCTAAGCTTGAAGGGCTGCGTTTTCGGCTTAAACCGCAGCCCTTCTTTAAATGAAGGGCTGCGGTTTAGGCCTAAAACCGCAGCCCTTCACATTCAACTTTTTTTTTAAAAAATAAATTAAATCTGCCAAAGCCCCCCCCCCCCCCGCCCCCCAGACCCCCACCCCTAGACACCCGCCACCACCCCCGCCACCACCCCGCCACCACCCCTGCCACCCCCTTGCACCACCAAGACCCCCACCCCCAAAGACTCCCCACCCCCCCACCCAACCAACCCCTACCAACCCCACCCCCCGCCACCCCCAAAGACCCCCGTACCACCAAAGCCCCCCCTGCCACCCCCGCCCCAGCCCCGCCCCGCCACCCCCCCCCCTAACCCCTCACCCCACCCCCGCTAGCCCTCCGCCACCCCCGCCGCCCTCTCACCCCCACCCCCGTTAGCCCCCGCACCCACAAGCACCCCCTGCCACCCCCACCCCCCCCGCACCACCCCCGCCACCGCCCTGCCACCCCCGCACCACCAAAGACCACCCCCAACACCCCCTGCCACCCCCTGCCCCCTGCGCCCCCCTCACCCCACCCCCTGCTAGCCCTCCGCCACCCCCCCGCCCTCTCACCCCCACCCCTGTTAGCCCCCTGCACCCACAAAGACCCCCTGCCACCCCCAGCCCCCCCTGCACCACCCCCGCCACCCCCCAGCCCCCTGCCACCCCCACCCCCCGTTAGCCCCCTTCACCCCCAAGACCCCTGCCACCCCCAGCCCCCCCCCTGCACCACCCCCGCCACCCCGCCACCCCCGCACCACCAAGACCCCGCCCCCAAGAACCCCCCGCCACCCCTAGCCAGCCCCCCACCCCCCCCCCCCCCGCCACCCCCCTCACCCCACCCCCGCCACCCCCTCTCACCCCCACCCCCGTTAGCCCCCGCACCCCCACCCCCGCCACCCCCCGCCACCCCCTACCGCCCTCTGCCCGCCCCCCTCACCCACACCCCCGTTAGCCCTCTCACCCCCGCCACCCCAAGATACCCCTCGCCACCTCTGCCGCCCCCTTACCCCCTGCCCCCAAGACACCCCGCCCACCCCCCCACCCCACTTCCACCCATAACCTCCCTTCGACACAAAAAAAAAATCGATCAAATTGCAATAATATAAGTTTTTGAACGTAATAATTAACTTTAAATATGTATATATTTAATAATGTAAAAAGTGTACATAGAATTGATACAAACAAGTAGATGTATCATAAGCAATCATCACAAATGTGGGACGCCAACTTATCCCGAACTTCATGTAATTCGTCTGTGGTGAAGGCCCTCAAACATGGTGTGTTATTCATATAAACCTTGCAAAACAACCAAGGAATAAACACAAAATATAAGAATTCAATCATTTACCGTATTTAGTAGTGATTAAAAATGACATATACCTTCCCGAAATTCAATCAAAAACAAATGCAAGCCTAACTCTCTACACACTAGTTATATTATACCTTATATTATCATATTGAAAAATAAAATGGAGTGAAATGACTCGAGAAACAAGAATTGGACGCGAAAAGGCGAAAATCGGCCTAAAATCACATTTATGTTCCCGATATACAACCTACAACAAATGCAAGTCTAAGAATCTACATAATAGTTACATTATACCTCATATTATCATGTTCAAAATGAAATTGGGGTTAAATGACGCGACAAGTACGAATTGGACGCGAAAAGGAAAAAAATAGGCCAAAAATGCCCTTTTCGTTCCCAAGATTCAACCTACAACAATTGCAAACCTAAAAATCTACACATTAGTTACATTATGCCTCATATTATCATGTTCAAAATGAATTTGGGGTTAAATGACTCGATAAATATGCTTTGGAAGCGTAAAAGGCAAAAATAGGCCTAAGAATGACATTTTCGTTCCCGAAATGGAACCAACAACAAATGCAAGCCTAAAACTCTACACAATAGTTACATTATACCTCATATTATCATGTTAAAAAAGAATTTGGGGTTAAATGACTCGATAAGTACGAATCGGAAGCGAAAAGGCTAAAATTGGCCTAAAATGCCTTTTCGTTCCCGAAATGCAACCAACAACAAATGCAAGCCTAAAACTCTACATAATACTTACATTATACCTCATATAATCATGTTTAAAAAGAATTTGGGGTTAAATGACTCATATAGTACGAATCGGAAGCGAAAAGGCTAAAATAGGCCTAAAATGACCCGAGAATCAGGTCACATGGCAATGGAATGCCCATCAGCTGGTAGCGGCGGAGAGAGTGGAAAGTGTCACAAATGTGGAGAGCATTCCATTGCCATGTGACCTCACTCTCCACATTTGTAACACAGTCCCACCACCACCACCACTACTGCCCCCCATTGCACTCCATCATTGCCATGTAGCCCTAAAATGACCTTTTCATTCCCCAAATTCAACCTACAACAAAAAATAAGCCTAAAAATCTACATAATAGTTACAAATTGGAGAAATTACACAGACTTGAGTTTATGTCTCATGATTTATCGACCTTCCGCCTTTTCTTAGGATCCTCAAGTACATGTATCCCTTCCGTGTGATCTACACGCATATAGTTCTCCGACATATTCACATCATCTTCCACACTATTTTCAGGATAGGTAAAAGGGGGGAGGTCCTCAAATGCATCATATTCTTCCTCATTATCAACATCACCAATACCGAGGATACTCCTTTTACCAGGTACAACAATTGACCACTTATTATCAGCAGGATCAGTTACAAAAAAAAACTTGCTTAACTTGTGATGCAATTACAAATGGTTCCTCAGTTTCATGTAGACGAGTAAGGTCAACAAGAGTGAATCCGCAAGGATCATCTTTTCTTACGCAACGTTGATTATCGTCAACCTACTTGCAACACAAGAGGCAAATATTAAAAGTACAGTAGTCCAGCTCCCATATTTCTTATATTCGCCCATAATAATTGCTTTCAGCATGTACAGGCGACTTATCCTTCGAGCTTGCGTATTGTGTAGCTGACGCCACAAGTGAAACACCACTATTTTGTTGCGATGTTGACTTCAGATCTTGACGTTCAGTCCAAAACGTATACCCATTAATATCATAACCCTCATAAGAGCGTACAGCTTCACGAGGACCAAATGCTAACCACTTGACTGTTTTAGGAACACTTTCATCCAAATCATTCACTACTCATTTATGAAACCAATAAATGAAAGTCTTGTTATGCATTTGCGTCAATGCCCTAACTCCTTTTCCAGGATTGCTAACACGTAATTCCTCCATATGTTCATTTAAATAAGGATGGACAGCTGCTATGTGATGCAATACAAATAAGTGAGCTTGTTTACGCTTTTCTACGGAAGGTGTGATAAATTTTGAACCAATTGTGCCCTTGCCCTCAAGTCTGCCCTCGTGTCGGGATGTCGGAAGTCCAACAGGATCAACACTAGCAAAATACTCAGCCACAAAATTACTGATCTCTTCACCCACAACCCCTTGAATTATACTACCTTCTGGTTGTGCAGGATTCCGAACTTTATCCTTCAAAGTGCCCATATATCTCTCAAAAGGATAGCACCACCTCAAAAACACTTGGACCACACAACTTAATTTCTCGAACTAGATGGACAATGAGATGGACCATAATGTCAAAGAATGCGGGGAAAAAAACATCTCAAATTTGCATAGAGTTTCAACTACTCGCCTCGCAAGGAATCGAGGGTCGACGGTTCTAGGACTTTGCTGCATATTGTATGGAAAAATGAACAAAGTTCGGTAATGGTGTGCCTCACATGCTTTGGAAGTATCCCACGAATTGGAATCGGTAAGAATACTTGCATCATGACATGACAATCGTGAGATTTCATACTCGATAACTTCAATTCACCATTTAAGGTAACAAACCGCTTCATATTCGATGAGTAGCCAGTTGGGACCTTAATGCCATACAATGACTCGCAAAAAATCCGTTTCTCTGCACGTGACATCGTGTAGCAAGCTGGTGGCAAATAATTATTCTCCGAATCCTCCACCTTCTTTTTACTTTTCTGAGTTTCATCATCAACCCTTTCCTCCACTACTTTCTTCTTCCTTTCGTCCCTTTTCTGAGCCCACAACTCTGGTCGAAGCCCCTGTTTTTCCAAGTAAAGTCGTGACGCCTTAACATCTTTTGTCTTGCCCGGAATATTCATAAGTGTCGCAAGAATAGCTTCACAAACATTCTTCTCTATGTGCATGACATCCAAACAATGTCTGACCTTTAGATCTTTCCAATATGGGAGTTTCCAAAAAATGGACTCCTTTTTCCATAATCCCGTAGGTCGATCAACCTCACTAGCAGGTTTACCAAAGATTGTTTCAATGCCCTTCACCTGATTATAAACTTCATTACCAGTTAATGGTCTATGAGCAACTTCTTCTTCAACCGTCCCATCGAATGCCTTCTTCTTAAACCTATAGGGATGGTCGCGTTTGAGGTGCCTTCGTGTGCGCATATACACATGTTTGCAGCCCTTAAGGTGTGTAGATTTCATGTCATCTACACAAATTGGGCAGGGTTGTTTTCCTCTCGTCTTATACCGAGATAAGTTCCCATAAGCTGGATAATCGTTCATAGTACAAAAAAGCATGGCACGCAGAGTGAACATCTCATTAGCGTACGCATCAAATACTAACACTCCTTCGTTCCACATCTTCTGTAAATCTTCAACAAGCGGCTGGAGGTATACATCAATGTCATTTCCAGGTTGTTTGGGCCCCCGATATAAGAAGCGACAAAGATCATGTACTTGCGTTTCATGCACAACCAAGGAGGCAAGTTATAAACCACTAAGACCACTGGCCATGTACTATGCTTCGAACTGAGATTGCCAAAAGGGTTCATGCCATCCGTACATAATCCAAGCCTCAGATTTCTATCGTCATTACCAAATGCCTTATGCACCCTGTTGATACTTTTCCACTCAGGCGAATCAGTCGGGATGCTTGAGCAGACTCGTCTTTCTTCCTACACCCGCATGCCACCTCAAATTCTTCGCATCTCCTTTAATTGAGAACATGCGCTTAAATCTAGGTATTATGGGTAAATACCACAACACCTTAGCTGGTGGTCCTTCACTACCTCCAGATCCTTCACGCTTGTACCTCGACAATCCACAACGTGGACACTCATGTAAATGCTCATACTCATTACGATAAAACACACAATCGTTAGGACAAGCATGTATCCGCTCGTACTCTAAACCGAAAGGACACATCAGTTTCTTCGCATAATAGTACGACTTTGGCAGTTCATTTCCATCAGGGAGCATATCAGCTAAAACTTCCAACAACGATGTGAAACTAGAGTCCGTCCAACCAGCTTTCGACTTAATGTTGAACAGTGTTATCACCGCGGAAAGTTTGGTGTACTTTGTACAACCTGGATACAACGGCTTTTCAGCAGCCTCAGACATAGACTCAAAAATACGAGGTCGTTTACACGACTGATCTTCAACCTCGTGTATCATCTCGTCTACCCGATCCCTATCATCATCTGTAAACTCATCATCCAAATTCTCATCCCCGAACTCATCATCCTTCTTTTCTTCACATACATCGTTCATTACTCTAGAGCTTCCTATATACTTCCCCTGCTCACCATGCCAAACCCATACGTGGTATTGAGGCCTAAACCCACGACGAAAGACATGCTCCCTAACCACATGTATACTACTAACCTTGCTCACATTTCTACAATCGAAACAAGGACAATAAAAGTCGACTGCTCCAGAGGATGCTTGATATTGTAATGCAGTTGTACAGAATTCCGAGACCCCTTTCACAAACTCAATCGATTCACGACTACCATACATCCAAGTACGATCCATCTCATTCAAGAAGACCTCTAATAATTAAACACAACCATTCATTATAATGCATCAATCATTATTTAAGTACATACACTCACATATCATCATATCACACACGTATAGAGCAATCTAAGATAGTGACATGTTCAATTGTATGCATGCAGCCGAAGGTTCTTATCACTCCAACCTAACCCATCCTTGGACGTCTAATCTCACTAGTGAATGTGTGCCAACTTTTCAATTCTAAGGAAAATCCGGCAAAGATTTCCCTACAGTTCTCCAACTACACAATGTAGATAATTGCTTATCTACATATGTACCCAGAGAACAATGTAGAGAAACGATGAGCCAAGATTTTCCTCAGAATTGAAAAGGAGACACACATTCACCACCTAAGTGAGATTAAACGTCCAAGAACAGTCCCAAACCGGGGACTATTCAAGACTTACTCCTAATGAGTAAGTCTTGAACGGGTATCTAGGCATATGATGACAATTCAAACAACTTGTAGATTTCATAGCTAAATTACATTGCGTTTTCATACAATCTCATATCAAGAAATCTACATACATTATAAGAAATACATATATCAATAAATTATCATAACTTAATCAAATTGAATCACATGACAACTTTGTCTCATCAACAAATTAAATCAAACAAAAAAGACAACGAAATTAAACTAGTTACCTCTTAACACCAATGATAAGCAATGAAGAGAGTAGAGATAGTTGGAACTTTATTTGCCTTCCTAAGCCTCTTCTTCCTACAATTAACAAAACCCACATTGCACATTAATCATTTAGTTCAATTAAGAAAAACAAAACTAACTTAAAAACATTAATTCATACTTAACTAAGCAAAAAATTAGCTAAACCCAAGCGCTAGCAATGAAGAAAGAGTAGGGCAGTGGTGGTGGTAGTTGTTGCTACCGCTTGTGGGAGGTGGCGCTGCGTAGTGGTGGAGGAGCTCCACACCCTAAACCCACTCAAATGGTGGAGAAGAGAAGAGAAAAGAAGAGAAGAGAAGCTAAGAGAAGAGAAGAGAGGTGAAGAAAGAGAAGGGTTGTGGTGGTGAAGCAATGTGGGTGCTCCGGCGTCAGGGCTCCGGTGGGGCGTTAGGGTTAATGTGCGAGTGCGTGAGAGGGAGGGCGAGGGGTTTTTCGCTCGTCAAATGCGTGTAAGGGAGGGAAATTTAGAAAATATGTCTACCTACTGTGTGTGCGCGCAAAATTGGAGATATGGTGGGATCAGAAGGGCTGCGGTTAGTCTAGGAAACGCAGCCCTTCGTTTATGAAGGGCTGCGGTTTCGAGTCTAACCGCAGCCCTTCATTAGTAGGGCTGCGGTTATCCTCAGAACCGCAGCCCTTCATACTGCATGAAGGGATGCGTTTTCTTGTTAACCGCAACCCTTCAAAAAAAGGGCTGCGGGTTCTAAAGAAAACGCAACCATTCATACAAGAAGGGCTGCGTTTTTAGTAAAACGCAGTCCTTCTTGCGCAGCCCTTCCTTTTTTTTCCCCTAGTGTTAGATTAGACTTAGATTGTATTATAATGCAAGTGGGCCTAATATGAATGCATGAACTCAAATGGGCCTAATATGAATGAATGACTCAATCTTAGATGGGCCTAGGATGAATGTAAATGGACTCTAATGCAAGCGGGCATGAAATGAATGCAAATGGATTGGAATTTGATTGGATTATAGGTATTTGAACTGGGACTAAAAATTTTGAAATTCATTCTTTCAAAGGGACCCTTTGTTTTTATCTTTTATAGGGAAAAGATAATGGATTAATTTTGAAAAGTATGATGATGTTTAGTAACTGTTTTCGAAAAAGAATAGAAGAGGGTATAGGACTGATTTTGAAAAATTTTATTTTTTTTGAAAAGGATGGAATACGATAGGATAGATGATAGGTAAGATTTTGTAGGAGGTAGACATGCATGACGACTCTAACTCTACCATGATTATTTTTGTAGATACATTGTTTAGGATAGACTCGACCTTAGATGATATGCACGAAAAGAGCGATTTTTCTGTTTGATTAGGTGAGATCCGTTTTATACAAAATGACTCCTAGAATGATCATAACTCTACGCGAATGCAGATGGAAAGAACGCAAGATCAACCACCACCACGACTAGATCGACAAAAACATGTGATGCACATGATGCATGCCTCACAACATAATGCGCGTGGTGCGGAGCTTGTATGTCAGGTGCAAGAGAAGTGCGCTAGGCGTAAATTAATGCGTTTGAAGCACTGTTCCCCAGCATGATTTGGCGATTTAGGCGAGGTTTTGGCTAACCCCACATATTTTCTAAATGCGACGACAAACACGACATGATGACAAGTTTATTGAAAGCCTTTTTTGGGGACTTGAAAGATAGTCGAATTGACAATAGCGAGACATAAATATTGCGCGCCACATAACAGCGTGCGCTCGGCACGACAGCTGTGCGCCAGGTGCACCTTAGTGCATTTGGCGCACTACCCCCGGCATGCAGTTTGATAATTCGACGAAGGTTCAGACTATTTTGACGATGTTTTTTAGACGCGATTTAGGCGCAACACGTAACAACAGTTTTAACAAAATAATAGCAGGCTATAATTGCAATCACAAGCAAATGTCATATAACATGGATGCAAAGTTCTCAACCTAGAGTCCAGTTCTATGTTCAACTATGGTCAGGTTTAGGTTAAGGCTGAAAATGGTCTATGACTAAGAGATTGATCCCACGCTTCGTACCTTTGCTTAAAAAGGTGGCCACGTGTAAGACGCACTCCATCTCTCAAGTCAGGAACAAGAGAACAATGCCATGATTAGGTAGATTTGCTTATAACTAAGATCCAACACTATTGCTAAGGAAGCTTTCTGAAGGACAAAGCACAAACCCCCCCAGGGTGGCCTCACACATCAAACATGCGCTAATGAGGCAAGGAATATTATCCTTATGGCAGCTTAAACAATAGCCATGCATTTTTCAAGTTATTCAAAGCCATAAAAAGAGAATGAATCGTATTTTTCAAGTTTCACCCACTCATTTAAAAAATTAAAATTTAAAATCCTCTCCAGTGGAGTCGCCAAATTGTTGGCGTGATTTTATTTTGCCTACGCGAGACAAGTGCGTATTTGACTACCTCATTGTAAATGTTTCATTGAAAATGTTTTTTAAGTCACCAATAAGTCTTTAAAGGGAGACTCATAAACCTAATTGGATATTGGGAAATCAAAGGGACAACTTAGGGACTTATCCAATGTAGATTTCCCCGTCATGACTCCATTAATAGTCATGAACCATAGATTGAGTTCGAGGGCAAAGGTATGAACACGATCGTAATGAACCCTGTTCACCCATTGCTGGCCTCTACTTAATATCGATTCATGTTAATCTTTTACAAAAGAACAACCAGATAATATGTTTAAGCACCCTAAAAATATTAGTCTAAGTTGGTTGATTAAACACATCAAAAAGACTATTTTTAGTGGTATGTTATTATTAAGCAATCAAAATTACAAGGTTCCTAATAGGTTTTCCAAATTATGTGATTAATATTAGAACAGTTATTTAGGTCTTGATTAGAAATAATAAACATGTGAGGTGATGAACATGCAAGCAAGACAATCACATAAAATATATAAGAAAAATAAAATGGAAAGAGTAGAGATTAGAATATATATAGAAGAACGATTTTTATTAAGGATCTACATCATGAAAGAAATCGTTAGTAACTTCAATATAAAAATAGGAAATTTATTCAAGGACCCTCAGGAATATAGTGTGGCTTGGGTATGAGAGAATAACGACCTTCAGGAAGAATCGTGAAGCCTGAAAACGAACGCTTATGAAGATTAATCAAAGTATATGTATGAAAGTATGTGTTTTTTGTAGGTTTGTAAATATATATTTTTGTATTTGTATATGTCAAAGTATGAGAGTTTTTGAGAGGATTCGTAAGTGTTCGAGTGTGGAAGATTCGTGTATATAAAAAGTGTTTGTCAATCCGGAAAACCATAGCTTATTTATAGCAAAATATTAGAAAAAAAGATAGAAAAGCAAACTGCGCGTTACGCAAAGAGTGCGCTGAGGCGCAGGACTCTACGTGACGCACATAGCCACGGGTCAAGCGCAAATTGGTGTGCCTGATGCAGCTCAGCCAATGTGTTGGGTGCACCGCCTGCGTCAAACACGGTTTGACAGTCGTTTTACTTTAACGCGTTTTTTAATGATTTTCTTTTATTCTTTAAATCTAGAAAACAATTTTTCGAGATAAAATCCGATTTCAACTTTAAAAATATCTTTGAAAAAATTATTTTCTGAAATTAAAAACAATTAATTATCATGAATAATTAAATGGACTTTTCAAATTATTAGGCGCAAACTATTTCCATGGGCTCAAAACACAATTAATTATTAAGAATAATTAATTGGGTTTTAAAATAGGATTTTGGATCTTTAACGCAAATAATTAAGCTTTTCATTTTCAAAATAGCTTTGGGCGTTGCTATTCGGACTACTCTTCCCTTGGGTCGTACCAATTAAGACCGCGGTGTGTTTCATCATTGGGTTCTTAAATGGGGAGACACGGTTATGTGTCTACACCTAGGTACAGTAGTCCGAAATAAAGTAAGGCTTGTGGTGCAAGGTTACAATCAGTAAGAAAGCATTGACTATAATGAAACTTTTGCACCTGTTGCTAGATTAGAGGCTATTAGAATACTAATTGCTTTTGTTGCTCATATGAATATGAAACTATTTCAGATAGACGTGAAAACAAAATTTTACACCCGGTTTTGCTGATCAACTGTTTCCCCATTATATGTACAAACATGATAAAGCTTTGTACGGTCTTGTGGTACCGGATTTTTAAATATCTTAATTAACGATCTGAATCCCACAAAAGTCTCTCATTGGACTATGAGTTTTAGAAAACTTTGAAGTCGCCACCCTATTAATATCTGAATAGGCACAGATTTATTTAATAAATCATTTTAAAATCAATTTTAAGAAATATCAAAACGATGATTACTTCATGTGGATAAGGCATTTTTTGAAAATTGGTCTTTCATACCATGAGATAGGGTTCGGGATTTAGGTTAAGAGGTGCGAACATCTAGAACTCGTCTCCTCTTATGTTCTAAAGAACGGGCTCTTACTAAATGTGTTATTTTCCATTATAAATTAATCATGGCAATAAAAAAGAAAGAAAATAACACATAGTTTGCACATATACATATCAACCATTTTTATTTAGGACCAATATATCGTTTGTGCATGGTAGGTTTGAGCACCGAAGTTGCACTACGTACCAATCATTGCGAGATTGGAATACACTCATGGATCAAAACCATCGTAGTTCGATATTATGTCTCACCCTAAATGGCTAATTCCATTGGGGAAGAAAAGGAAACGAAGATAAATTATGAATAACTCGCCTTTTAGAATTAAACAAATCTATTAGGAATAAGGTAATTACTCCAATTAGTGATTGAAATGAGGTTAAGATAATCACTTTAATTAGCAATTAAATATGAAGGAGGATCAAGATAATCACCTTAATTAGTGGTTAAAAATGAAGGTAAATATAATCACCCTAATTAGTGATTATTCAATGCTTAAGATAATCACTCTAATTAGTGATTAAATGAGAAAAATAATCGCCCTAATCAACGATTATTAAGGTTTAAGATAATCACTCTAATTAGTGATTAAATGAGAAAAATAATCGGCCTAATTAACGATTATTAAGGTTAGAGATAATTACTCTAATTAATGATTAAATGAGAAAATAATCGCCCTAATTAATGATTATTAAGGTTTAAGATAATCACTCTATTTAGTGATTAAATGAGAAAAAATAATCGTCCTAATTAACGATCATTAAGGTTTAAGATAATCACTCTAATTAGTGATTAAATGAGAAAAATAATCGTCCTAATTAACGATAATTAAGGTTTAAGATAATCACTATAATTAGTGATCAAATGAGAAAATAATCGCCCTAATCAACGATCATTAAGGTTTAAGATAATCACTATAATTAGTGATTAAATGAGAAAAATAATCGCCCTAATTAACTATCATTAAAATCACTTTAATGAGTGATTAAATGATAAAAATGTAATCACCTTAATTAGTGATTAAATAAAGAGGGTTAAGTTAATCACCTTAATTAGTGGTTAAATGAAAAGTTTGAGTTAGCCGCTCTAATTAGCGATTAATCGAGGATTGAAATAACCACCTTATTTAGTGATCATGTTTATGATTTTCAAGAGGTCTTAGAAGAAGAGGTTTGCTTCCTAATTGAAGGCTTTTGAGAAATAATCTTAATTGAAGATTATTAAGTCATTTAGAGAGAAATGATCAACTTGAGATCGAATTTGGAGATTTGTGTTTGGCTAATTGAAATCTGGCCATTTAAAGCGAGACACGTGAAACGGCCTAAAATCAATTCGGAGATCATAATTACCAATCTAATTATGACACATTATATGATTGATCCATTTGAAGATGGAGAACAAATTTTAAAATGTAAGGTGGATCATCATACTTTTTAACTCAGTTAGATTTGCAAATTTTCCTCTTAATTGAGATTGGGTCATTTGATTCATATAATATGATTTATTGGGCCCAACATGCAACATTTGTAACATTGGTTGCTCATTTTATTTAAAAAGAGGCGTGGAATTATTTATGAAAATTATGCATAAACATCTCCATGTTTTTTCATTAATGAGTGATGCAATAAGTATTTACAAAATCTATTATTACAGCAATATGTACAAATTCTATGATCTATACATGTCTTCAATCCTGATCTTCACCATGATGCTCCTTGATCTCCATCTTCTTGAATGGGCTTTGGAATTCATGTTTATTTGTAATTTTGTGAAAAATTAGAGATTAATTAACCTCTTTGATTTTGATTTTTTATGACAATTTTTATTGATTTTTATTGCATAATAAAAATGAATCATTTAAGAGAAAACTTAAAAATTTCATGATTTTTAATTAACATTTTCGCATAAAGAAAACAATTTTTTTTTTTATGAAACTTGAGTTAATCACTTTGTTTCATTTTACAGATTGCACTTTGTTCTTGTACTGAGTTGCAAAAATCACAACTTTCTGTATAAAGCGTTACATTGAGCATGTGATACATCTATGGATAGGTCAGTATGTTATTTATGTTGTGTCAAAATTTCATAAGTTGGTCAAAACAAGACCTTTATTTAATTTGTTCTTTGAAATCCAACTTATTGAACTTAGTTTGAAGTGAATTTTGGTATGAACATTCTAGACACTTTGAAAGACTAGACTGGGAAGTTTCACTTGAATTAGACATTTTTAAGATCATTTTTTGTTTATTTTCTTAACTGAAGAGAAAATCAGTGTTCTGGAATTTAGTGATTTACATAACGTTTTTGTAAAAATGATATAAAATTGTATAAAATTCATATGAACATGATTTTTGTATTTTTGGAAAGCTACTTATGTCTTCTTTAAAATTGATGTTTTTAGTTTTGTCTAAATAATAAACTTTATTGATAGAACAAGCTTAGGTGGTACTTGAAAAAAATCAGTTTTGCACAATAAAGTTGTATGATTTTTAATTATTTGTACAAAATTCGTTTTTTATAAATTCCAAAGCCCAGTTGCTGAAAACATCTTGCACTTCATAGGAAAAATATTAAATTCTACAAAATATTTACATAATATAGACAAATAATGAAATGAAGTACGAAATTAAAACTGACCATAATTACATCATCACATTTTCTTTTTATGGAGATGTTTATGCACAACTCTTCTTGAATTTTTTATGAAAACATATTTTTGGTGATGAATAACAGCTTGATTAATAAAAAATCACATAATCACATTGTTTCCTAAGAGTCTCCCCATTAGAGTTGACTATTCTAGGTGGGGTGATTTAAGGTTGGGAACCTATTAGGACTTCCACATACCCAAATCACTCCAAAAATTAAAAAAATGATAAGAAGAAACAATGAGAAAGTTAGTAGATGATTAAGAAGATAATTAAAAAATAAAAGAGCTTCAACTTTACCTTGCTAGCTCAATGATGCACTTCCTTTTTGCAAATTTTTCTGCCTTTTTTGTAATTTTCTTAATTTCTAAGTGAGTTTCTAAATCCACTTAATTACTAACTTAAACTCTTTTTTTGTGTTTTTTTATTTCTTGATGAACTTCTTTACTTACTAATTACTTTCCTAACTTTTACTTTCTTTTTCTTGAATGAATTTTCAAGAGGAAGGAAGTAGAGAAGATTAGAGTAGCATTTAGAGAAGTTGTGAAATTAAGTTGATTTTAGCTCAACTTGGTTTTGAAGTAAAAAAAGGAGGGTATTTATAGGGAAATGAGGGAGATGAACTAGGGTTTCAAAGAAGTAGAAAATTAAATTTTTAACCCAAAAAGTCTGATTTTTCTCATCCTTAATCACCCTAATGACATCACTCTAATGACCTCACCCTAATGACATCATCAAATCTCTTTGGAAACACAAATATTCTTACTCTTTTTGGATTTTCTCATCAATGAGGCAAAATCATATTTTCAGAAAATATTCTTCCCTAAATACATTCTAATAAGTAAATATATGCATCGAAAAACGTGAAAAATGAAACTGATTAAATCACTGCGCCAAACGCAAGAGCCTGCGCTAGGCACAACTCCGTGCACTGGGCGCAGGGCTCTGCGTCTGGCGCAAGACGCTGTTGTGCGCTAGGCGCACAATCATGTGTCTAGCGCATGATCGTGTGCCTGGCGCACAGTCGAATCCACCGGGAAAAATCCGGATTCATCCCTCTTTCTCATGGGATTTGATTCTTATTCTCACTCCTTTTCATGATTCTTATTCCCTAACTAATGGATAAAAGATGTGATTAGTGGATAAAGAATATATTTTTATTCTTTATTCAATGAACAATGACTTGACCATCAAGAAAACTAATTACCACCGGTTTTGGGATACGAAAAAAATCTCGACGCCTAATTGCGACTCGTTTTTTCCGTTATCGAGAGACTAACTTAAGGCAATTAACGAAAACTCGTCAAATTAGTAAAGAAGAGCATGATTATACTACGAATCATTTTATTAAAACGGTGGTTGTAGTTATTGACTACGACTCACGGAAAATTATATTTCTAAGCCGAAACTACATATATAATACGCAAAAATGGAAGACCGTACGGCGGAATGAAACTCACGCTCTGGGGCGAAACATGCATTTGACAGGGCGCGCGCTCCACGATGCATGACGGTTTTTGTTATTTTTATTTCTTTTCAAAATCTTTATTTATCCGAAAAAGGGGTTCAAAATTTGGTGTCTACAGAATGCCCCACATTGGTCGAATTTTGGAGGAAATGATGACCAATGTTTGAAAAGACACAAAATTTTGACAGAAAATTTCTTATGAGATAACATATTCTCCATAGAAAATAGTTATCATCAATACTATGAGTTGCTTTGCTTTTATGTAGAAAATCCAAATTAAATTTCTAAAATTGAAAATGCAACTTTAATCGTCGTCTTAGATAGAAAATCCCAATTAATTTTCTAAACATTTGAAAATGCGACTTTATCGTCGTAACCCAATCTTGCATTCATCCTAGGCCCATCTAAATTTGAGTACATACATTCATATTAGGCCCACTTGCATTATAATCCATCTTATGCCCAATCAAAGTCTCATCTCAGTCATTCCAATCTAAGTCTAATCTTAACCCAATAAAAAATTTATGTATATTTAGGCCCAATTCATACCCTAAGTCTAGTTTACATATTCATGTAAGCCTTACTCAAGTCATTGGAATATAAATGACCAATTCATACCCTAGGTCTAGTTTACATCTCTATGCAAGCCCTAGTCAAGTCTTAGGACTATAAAAGCCCATTCATACCCTAGGTCTAGTTTGCATCTTCATCCTAGCCCTAGTCAAGTCTTAGGACTATAAAAGCCCAATTCTAGGTCTAGTTTGTATCTCTATGTAAGCCCTAGTCAAGTCTTAGGACTATAAAAGACCCATTCATACCTTAGGTCTGGTTTGCATCTCTATGTAAGCCCTATTCAAGTCTTCAGACTATAAAAGCCCAATCCTAGGTCTAGTTTGCATCTCTATGTAAGCCCTACTTAAATCCAATTCAAAACCCATAAGTCCAAACTCTAAACCCATTAATCGTCTGGTTTAGCCTACTTGCTCTAAATGTTAGTTCAAAGTCTACCCACCCTTAGGTCTAGTCTGCTTACTCTAAATATACATTCAAAGTCTAGCCTTCACTAGTAGAATAATTGTTAATTACGGCGGTTGAATTGCTGCTGATTTTCCCATACGCAGCAATAAATAAACCGCGTCAAAATTTAAAAAAAGATCGAAAATCAATCTATTGCTGCGGTTTTGGGTGGAAACCGCAACAATATACTTCAACGGTAACATTTCAAAATGTATTGACAGGGTCTAACGAAATATATTGCTGCGGTTTCTTCCAAGAACCGCAGCAATAGATTAAAATATTATTTTTTAATAATATTTGAACCTATTGCTGCGGTTCCTACAAAAAGCCGCAGCTATGGACTCTTTAAAATAATAAAAGAAGCACCCAGCTAGGATTTTCAAACTGTGCGTCGTTCTACTAATCCTAAATCCTTTGTTCTCTCTCCTCACTCCTTTGTTCAAACTGTGTCTCCTCAGTCCTCTCTCACTCATTCTCCCCATCCTAATCTCGAGCTCTCTTTCTCTCTTCTCCCTCATCCTCTCTCTCACTCTTTGCTTGCAAAAACAAGGTTTATCCTCTTCGAAGTTTCTGAAATCAAGGAAATTCATCACAACTAAGGATTCACCACAACAACGGTTCGACACCCAATTCACCACAACGATTCAGGCCAAAATCGCTTCATGAATTACTGAACTCGCACTCATCCTCTTAAAAATTCATCCTCTTCACAGTTCGCTCTTCTTTCACTGTTCGAAGTCATGGATGGCGAAAACTCGCGCAACCGGCAATTCACCACAACAACCGCATCTCAAGTTCGTCGTTCTCAACTCGCGCTCATCTCTTCTGGTGATGTTTTATTTTTTTGGATTTCTTTTTATTTTTTAGAATTAATATGATGTTAGTTTTTTTTTTTTTTTTTTTTTTTTGGTCTTTTTTTTGTATATGTTTCTTTTATATCTCTTTCTTATGTATAAGTTGTATTTTTTTTTTGTATGAGCACATCTAAAAGTTCTTTGTCATTACTTTAAATTTGTTATGTTTCATTTTCTTTCAACATTTTTATCTTTCAAATTTGATGGCAAAATGCAAAAAATGTTTTTTTTTACCTGTACCAGTACTTATTGCTGCAGTTTTGGGCAACAACCGCAGCAATAAGTCAAACATATTGTTGCAGTTCTAGAACCGCAGCAATAGATTTTACCTATTGCTGCACCTTGATTTACGGCGGCGCCAAATCCGCAGCAATAGGCCACTTAGAAACCGCCGGAATTAATAATTATTCTACTAGTGCTTCCTTATTGCCTAGCCTACTTACTCACCCGTAATTTCAAAATCTAGTCGCCTTTAGGTTTAGCCTACTTACTCTAAATGTAAGCTCAAAGTCTAGCCTTCCCTATCACCTAGCCTGCTTACTCTCCCGTAAGTTCAAAGTCTAGTATTCCCTGAAGTCCACATAGGCAATCATCTATGAGCCTAGCCTGCTTTATCTCCCGTAAGATCAAAGTCTAGTATTCCCTAAAGTCCACATAGGCAATCTTCTTTGAGCCTACTCTGTTTATTTTACCTGTAAGTTCAAAGTCTAGTATTCACCAAAGTCCAATCATTGAGTCCAGTCTGCTTGCATATTCCAGTCCAGTCCATGTCTGCATATGCAAATAGTTAGGCCCATATCTCCGTCATCATCAATCCCATACTAGTCCAAAACCTTATCCATTTCTAATCTTCCATTTCAAAATCATTTCTCATTTCCCATTTCCATTTCGATTTCCATTCCCATTTCCCATTTTTACACCGTCCATCTCCATTTCCATTTCCATTTCGAAATTCATTTCAAAAATATTACAAGCGAGATCCACTCAATTCTCTTCATGACCAGTCGAGATTATAACATTAGGAATGCCTAATGAAGGAACAAAAAGGCGAGCCCACTCTAAGGCTCATTAAGTGTACTATCACCACCCCGACTTCATTTAGAGTCATGAAGATTATTTTGGACTGCCTTCACAATAGAGGCCTGATCACTTCTATAAGGTCTACTCTAAACCCTGCAGCTAATAGAAAATTCAAAATGTCCAACCTATATTTCTACTGCGAATTCCAACTAAATAATGAACATTTGACATCTAATGTTGGATCCTACAAATGTATAGCCAAACATGGTTGATGACGATAGGCATTAATGCTTTCTACGACGAGCATATGCATCACCAACAACCCCTTGGGCAGTGTATCCCAATTCAAAGGCTTAGTCTTTTATTTATGGTTTCCTAGGATGAGTCAGAGATTCCTTACCCTAAGCCATTATGTCCTTTCCCATCGAGTATATGTCACTCTAGGACTTTCATTCATTACATCCTTTTTTTATCATTTAATTTTTCTTTTTATTTTTATTAGCCATTCACCATCACATATGCTTCGAATTCAATGATGGAACTTGAATTAGATTTTCTCTAATGACCTTGGTTAATAAAAAAAACAACAAAATCAATAAAATAAAAAATGGACATACTTTGGATTAAGAGTTATTTCCCTCTTCCCTCCATCATTCCAATAAGCCATCATCCATAAGCCATCTTCATGTAATCAAAAATAAAATCCCTTACGCCATCATCTCCATGATCCTCATAGCCAAATAACAATTCAAAGCTCCACGAAAAACCTTCCAACCTTCCAATACCCTAAACCACAACTACATAATAAAAAAAGATCAATGGCAAGCAAAAAAAAAAAAAAAAAATCAAAGTGCAAAAAAAAGCAAAAGAAAACGCACAAAGAAAAAACAAAAAATACAAAAGCAAAGAAAAAGAAAAAGCCAAAGGCAAAAAGAAAAGTCAAGCTAGGGGGCTTGCACGTAAGTTCTACCCCTCATTCCAAAATCCTTCAATCCATCAAAACGTTAACCTACATAATCCAAATCTATGATCCTATCTTAGCCCAACCAATTGAACCTTTATCATAAACCTCAATCCTTAAACCTTCCATATCAACCATAACTTCTTCTCTAAGGTATGTCCATGACCGCTAGGTTGAAAACCCGAAAGGGCAACCTAGGCAAAAGTTAGGGCACAAAAAAAAGAAATCAGAGTAAGAACTACGAATGGTCTGATTCCGCAAGGATATATAGGAATCCTCATCTCGATATCCCACAGCTTCAATAAATAAATTAATCAAGGTTTCATGATTTGACTTTCTAGAATTCAGAAGTACGCTCTTTCTAGATCCCGACGTAGACTCGAGTCTCAACTTAGCCACGTCAAAGCCTGTTCCCACCTACATCTATATGAGTCACAAATTTAGATTTTTTATTTTTTTTTCAACCCAAACTGTCCTTGTCCCTGAAGGCTTCTCCGATAATTCCATGATCTCTGGCGATATTTGACTCTAACTGTATTAACTCCCCAAAGGAGAATCCCTAGTGAAGAACTCTGAATGCTCAATGCAAATCACGCATTTGCCAATCTAGGCTCATAGTGCCTAATTTAAGACAAGCTTACCTAAAGTGAGGGCTTCCTATATATGTGGTGGTTCCTCCAAATCAAACTCCCGAAGAGTTGTAATCTACGGATCTCACTTGCGGACTTTGATATTGCCAAAATAGTTTTCGAAAATCATTCTCTCTCTACCTATTCAGACTTTCTAGTCTTGCATAACCCTGACCTTGTATTACATTTCATCTTTCCTAGCCTTGCATAACCCTGACCTTACATGACGTTTCATCTCTCTTAGCTTTGCATAGTCTTAATCCTTGCATAGCGTCTTATGCATCCTTAGAGATTTGCATTATTGCATTATTATGTGCATTATTATCTAAGTTGTTTGCACCTATCTGCTAACATCTTCTCCTGCAGGTAATTAGATTACTTGTAGTTATCGTCTAGCAAACTAACTTTGTTTTGCAGAAACCGACAATATATAAATTAGTTCTAAACTGCACAACGTTTAGAATCGTTCTCCGTCTCGACACCGTATACTTTGACTATCGGTTTCCTGAACCATAGTCAAAGTGGGGGAATCTGTAGACACAATTATCGTGTCTCACCATTGAGTACCCAAAGATGAAAGATATCGTCGTCCTAATTAGTCCGGTCCGAAGGAAGAGCAATCGAACAAGCTATTGCCAAAAGCATTTCGAAAATATAAAGTCTATTTATTAGTTTAAAACAATCCAAGCGCGATTTTTAAAAAAGGCCCAATTAATTATTCCTGATAATTAATTGCATTTTTAATATTTTAATATTAATTGTTCTTGATAATTAGTATTTTGAAAATTATATTTTTATTGCTAAAGATAGCTGATTTCGGATTTCAAAGGATAGATTTATCGAAGGATAAAAAATCTTAAAACAATCAAAAACCAGCCAGAAAGCAAGTGCGCGTGATGCAAAGTTGTTCGTGTGGCGCAAAGCTATGCGTGTGGCGCAAAGCATGCGTCTGGAGCACTGCTGTGCGTGTGGCGTAAAGCGTGCGTCTGGCAAAGTTGTGTGTCTGACGCACAGGCTGTGCGCTAGGCGCACTATTTTATGTTATCCTTTCAATTCGTTTTTGGTTTTCTTTATTTATAAATACCTTGTTTCTTCTAACGACTTTTCACAATGCTTTCCTACGACTCCTCCACATACTCTCCTACACTCAAACTCATATTCAAACACTCAAACTCACATTAATTCAAAGACATTCATATTATTGGATTTCCTATTTCAAGCTCCAAGATTGTTCATCCTGAAGATGATTGCATAAGATCCAAGCGACAAAGGTATAATCATTGAGGGTTAATTCCAATTTAATTCCTTTTTTACTAACAATTTACTTGTCACAATGTAGATCTTGAAGGAATTAACGCTCTTCTATACATTCTAATCTCTACTCCTTTTTATTTTCTTATATATTGTTATGATTGTCCTGCTTATGCTATTCATGTGTTTAATAAACCAATTTAGACTAATATTTTTAGGGTACTTGAAAAAATTATTTGGTTGTTCTTTGGTATAAACTTTGACGTGAATCAATATTAAGTAGAGGCCATCAATGAGAGAATTTGATTCCTGATCTTATTCGTACCCTCACTCCCGAACTCAATCTATGGTTCATTTATCATCTATGGAGTCATGATGGGGAAATCTATATTGAATAAGTCCCTAAGTTGTCCCAAGGTTTTCCAATATCCAATTAGGTTTATGAGTCTTCCTTTAAAGACTTGTTGGCGACTTTAAAAACGTTTTCAATAAGACCATTACAATGAGGTAGTCAAATATGCGCTCATCCTGTGTAAGGGAATAAAGACACGCCTACAGTTTGTTGATGGAGTTTTATGTGAATTTGAAATAATTGCCAGATATGTCTTTGGTTTCATCTATTTTTGAAAGTGAAGTATCTATATCTGTGTCGTCTTTGGCTTCTCTAATTAATGTGCCCAGGGATGGGTTTGATAAGTATGCTAGGGATAGTTTGCCCAATATTATTGGGGTAACAGCTGATGAAATTTACAAGTTCCTATTTGTTGTTCCCTACACTAAGAAAGCTAGCCTTCAATCTGTCAATCTACATGAGCCTATTATGCTGGTCCTACACTCTATCATTAAATTGTTTATACGAGCTTTGATATATTGGAGTTATCTATTTATACTAACTTGTTGGTTACAGGTTAATTCAAAGGGTTTGTTATCATCAAAGAGGGGGAATTTGTTGAGTCCCCTAATTTTTGAATGATGACAAACAGCTGCAGGGAACAGTTGTTCTTACAGGTGCTTATGAGTTGTTAGGAAACAGCTGAGAAACTAAATGTTCCTGACTATATACTGAAACAGTGAAGGACTTCTTACTATGCTATGTTGTTATTTGTGTGGCAAACAGGTCCTTTCCAAGACTTGAAACTAGGAGGCCTTCTCGAAGATGTTCGAGGTAAAGACAAGTGTTGATTTGTTGATATAAGGGAAGCTTCAAGAATCGAAGTACATAAAGATAGTATAGGATCTTTTACTGATTTGTGGAAAAGGCAAGTCTTCATGTAATGACTGCGTAAAATATTTTTAGTGGAATTGCTTGTATTGTTCTTAATGTCAAACAGTAGGGTTGTGAATATAGGAACCACTTGGTTGTGAACAGGGTAACAGGTATAGATACTAGTTACTTTGTCAAGTGATTGAGCTTGCAGTTTTAAGAAACATTTTTCGGAAAAATATTTTCAAAAATACTCTCCATTAAAAAAAGGTTTGCTAGCCTTTAGAAATTTTTATTCAGTATTTTATTACCTTAAAGAATGTGAATATCTTGAATTATATATTTTCTTCAAGCAAAATACTATTTAAGATATACTTTAGTTAACATAAGATTATTCTATCCTAGGTTTCTTGAGTTAGGGTATGCTAAAATGTTGGACTTTGGTATATAAATATTGAGTAAGAATTCTGTTTTATCCATTTGTCCAACAAGTAAGCTGTAGGCTTAGTTTCCTTGTCGAGAAAGTAAATTAGTATCTTGAGTGTTCTTCAGCTGGAGACTTGTGCAACGATGTCTGAATCCGCTTAGTCCTTGGTCTGGGCTTTGCTCCCGAACCTGCAAAAAGGGACCCACCCTGGAGGTTTGGGTGGTGGTTCCCCCTCCGATGCTTAAGTCAGATATCAGGAGTAGTGAGAGAAAGTAGAGATAGAGAAAGAAAGTGAGAGAGTATTTTATCAGAGTAACTTTGCACTGTTTGCCTTGAATGAATGTGTCTCCTGATTTCAGGGGTATTTATAGTGATAGCAAGTTGACAGCTATCCTTAAAATCTGCCCTAGAATAGTGGCTTCTGATTGGCTGAGGAATCTGATCATGACACGTGGCAGACCATGACTGGTGAAAGTCTATTAACCACTCTCCTTCAGCCACCTGGTAGTACTGGATTCTGACTGTTGGGCCAGAAATTCAATCCTTTTACCCCAACTGAATATAGCCCAGAGATTAAACCTTCTTTTCATTTTAAATAGGGTGACACGTGTACGGCTCTGATGAGCCCATGTGTCGTTAAGGGAGTCGTAGATGTTAGGCTACAACATTTGCCACTAAAAGGGCTTTCACTGTTGGCCCATCTGACGGTTAATGCCCTTTTACCCAAGGTAGCTTTTTGTTGGCCCATCTGACGGTTAAGGCCCGTTTTACAGAAGGTTGTGTATTCAAAATGAAGGAAATGACGCGCCCTTTCCAGGATTTTACCGGTCATAACCGACCGTTACCTTCTTTTCTTCGGTCATTTCTGACCGGCTCCGCAAGTTTTTTACCCCCCCTATAAATACTCTTGGTGTGAGGAAATTTAATCATTTCACACCTTGAGCGAATTTTTCTAGAGAGAGGAGCTCTGCAAACTTTTCTAGAGAGAGAGAGAGAGCGGTCGTCCAGCCTCAGCATTCTTCACCGAGTCGTCCAGACGTTCTTAGCAGGTATCGTTTCTTTGTGCTTTTCATTCTTCTTTATTCTTTATTTTTTCTTAGAAAATCAATAAAATGGAATCTTCTTCATCAAATAATCCTAGCCGACCAAGAGCTTGCCTTGACCCTAGAACCGATACTTCTTCTTCGGCACATTCTAGAGTTGGGCCTCTTCTGGCCGAGTATATATTTTTTCATGGTTTCGGCCGAGAAAGTCAGACGACCCAGTCTTTACCTGTGCAGGGTAATCTGGCCCGCGTCAAACAAACGACCTGTCTAAGACGAAAAGCAATAATCCCGTCAAGTAGCTTAGATATGGAGGAATCTACTGGACGGATGCCCGATGTGGCAAGAGATGTCCAAAGTGCTCAGCCTTTGGGCGGGCCTCCTTCTGACTATAATGCAGAAGACTCCGAAATAAACCCTGAAGCCAGTACTTCTTGCAGAGACATCGATATGGCGGAGACCGGCGAAGGTAATAACGTCAGCGAGTCTGATAATGCCGAAGAGTCAAACGAGGCTTCGACTACCTCGTCGAAAATTAGGAGGCGTCTAGGTCCCCTCTCTGACCCTGGCTTCATTTTGGTCAACCGAAAATGGTTAGAGAAAATCGGCCCAGACCCTAACTATTTATTGTCTTATATGCCCATGTCGGGCTTCTCCTTTGTCATTCCAAATAAAGACGCGACGATCCTGAGCGCTCCCAGGAACCATTTCGCCGTCTATAAACTGGCCTTAGATGCGGGATTGAGGTTTCCTCTCCATGAATTCATAGAACAAGTGCTGCAGTACTACCACACCGGCCATAATCAGCTGGCTCTAAACGCTTGGCACAACGTCTTGACGTTCATTGCCGTCTGTGAGCTACGCGGCCTAGCCCTTTCCCTTCAAGCTTTTACCCAAATCCATTATGCGGCCAAGGTACCTGGGGCCGTGGACGGGGCATGGCTCAGCATCTGCAACCGTCCTGGCTTCCTGACGGCTTGGGGGAAGCCTTCGAAGATGCATGATTGGAAAGCCGATTTCATATTTTTAAAGGCAGCCAATGATTCTGCCACTGAGGGCTATAGATTCTACAATCGGTCCGTCACGAACACGGGACGGAAGCAGTCCTGGCTGGAGCTGGAGGATAATTTTGACGAAGAAGTTGTGGAGTACTTCAGAATAAAGGAGTACTCCAGGCTCGGCCAACGATCTTCTAAGGGGCCATCTAACTGGATACCCTTTAAAGAAATGTTTTACCAAGACGACTTCTTGGTCGCCGCCGGCTTGCGGCTGGCCGATGATAAAGGTATATATTTAAAATCCTCCAAGTAAAACTCTTCGTCCATAATTCATTTGACAAACCCATTTTCGTCTTTCTTTTACAGACTCGGCCAGACAACGTCTCAAGGCATCTTGGACGGGTGAAATCAGCATGTCCAAATTTACAGACAATCTATGGAAGGAGTATGCAAAGAGCAGCGCCGAGAAAAGGGCTGAAACACTGGTAACACAATAAATTTTTTTCTTTTTTTTTTTTTTTTTTTTTTGTGGACGAGTATCATTGTGGCCCGTCTGGAATTGGCATCTAACTTTTGGACGAGAATCACCCAAAGAAGGAGAACGTCCAAACTTGAACGTCCACCTTCTTGGGGCCATACTCGTCTAAGAGTTTATAGTCTTTGGACGAGTGCCACTCAAAACTCTCTCTGGACGAGGGTAGCCCGAAAAAGGAAAGCATCCAAGCTTGGACGGCCACCTTCTTGGGGCCATACTCGTTTGAGAGTTTATAGTCTTTGGACGAGTGCCACTCAAAACTCTCTCTGGACGAGGGTAGCCCGAAGAAGGAAAGCGTCCAAGCTTGGACGACCACCTTCTTGGGGCCATATTCGTCTGAGAGTTTATAGTCTTTGGACGAGTGCCACTCAAAACCCTCTCTGGACGAGGGTAGCCCGAAGAAGGAAAGTGTCCAAGCTTGGACGACCACCTTCTTGGGGCCATACTCGTCTGAGAGTTTATAAATCCCCTTTCTTTTTTTTTACTTGGACGAGGTTAGCATGAAGAAGGAAAACGTCCATGCTTGGACGGCTACCTTCTTCGGGCCACCCTCGTCTGAATTTTAGCCCGTCTTCCATTTGGACGGCCTCCTTCTTTGTACTATTTTCGTCTGTATTCAGAAATTTGCTCAGACGAGGTTCCTTTAGGAGAGGAGGTGTTCATTTTAAGACGCCTTCCTTCTTCGGGTGATTTTCGTCTGAAGCCTTGTAATAGGAATTATAACTTGTGTCCCTTGGACGACCAGTTTGATAACTTGTTCATTTTTCGCAGAAAAATGCTCCTACAAACAAACTTCCACCTGGGAAGTCGTCCTTGTCCAAAAAGAGGCCTACAGCGGCCGCGGAGCATCCTCCCGCGAAAAAGCCTAAGGGTTTCACAAGAAAGAGGCCAGAGAGGACGACTTCTGCTGGTGGAGGTGGGGAGAAAAGCATGCCACCACCAAAAGACAAAGCCCTGAAAAGGGAGCTTTCGGCTGCTGCCCCTGTCGAGGAGGAAACGATTGCTGATCCTGCTGGTCAGTTGGACACTCTGCCAGCGGAGTCTGCTGAGGTCAGACCAGAGTCGTCCTTGGCTTTGGTTATTCCAGAGTCGGAGACGGCGGCTGAGAACTACCCAGGCTTCAGCGGCTCGGTAGCCAAGCTGGTGCCTCAGATGCCGTTAGCTGTTAGGACGGCATCTATTTCGTCTGGTGAGTCGTATTATCCGAATATAGTTAGGACGGTGCGGGTCGGCGGACGGTCTATGAGTCCGTCCAATAGACAAGCCATCGTCTTTCCCATCAAGATAACTGACTCTCCCCCTCTTTCAGATAAGGGCAAAGGCCCAGCTCTACCCTCAGCTATTCCCACCATAGACTCGGACGAGGAGTCTTCTCCTGCTTTTGTCAAAATGTCCAAGGGAGAAAAAGATCGGCTTAAGCAGGAGCTCTTTAAATGCTACCCTGAATCCTATATCAAAGGGTTATAGGGAGCATCTGCCGGGCATGTGGGCTACATGTCTCTACTTGCTGCTGAGGTATAATTTCTTGCCGGTTCTATATTATACTTGCACAAAATTGCTGTGTTTTTGTAACTCGTCTAATGACTTGTTTAATTTTCGTTGTTCCAGCTTTTTGCTCGCAGCATGCTTACTGAAGAGTGGGCCAGGGAGCTGAGAAAGGAGAATAAGCAGCTCGTCCACCTGGCTACAACGGCCGGCGACAAGGCCATCCATGACATTGAGATGGCTAATACCCTCCATCGTCAGTCACTGGACGCCTTGGAGAAGAGATCAGCAGACCTGGAATCCAAGAACAAGAAATATCTTGTTACCATCAACGATCAGTACAAGGAGCAGGACCGTCTGAAGATGATCATAGATACTCTCTCTACTGATCTAAAGGGTGAAAGAGATGCTGCTCTTCTTGCCGCTGTCCAGCTGAGGAGGGAGAATATTCTCCTAAGGGTGAAGATTGCCCGCCTGGAAGGTCAGGCGGCCAAGGCCTTCGACGATGCCAAGGAAGGGTTGGAGCAAGTCATCGAAACGTCTAAAGACTGGGCCGTCAAGGCCTTCGATATGATGGCTGAGGCTGATGAGGTCCCTAGCTTTGTCCGTCGTCTGGAATATCAACAGAGTGTTCATCGGGCTATGGTGTGTGTCGAGGAACCTCCGGAGTTTTTAGAGTCCGACGACGAGGCTGCAGCCGAGGATGAGAAGCCCGAGGACAAAGCCGAGGATGAGAAGCCTGAGGACGACCAAGAAACTCGCGCTGAAGATGAAGCCTAGTTTTAGGTTTATTTTTCTAAGTTTCTTGGCTTGTCTGCCGTTGTAGTCTTAGCCCTTCAGCAGTCTTGAATTCTAAATCTTTGCTATTGATATATATATGAAGAACTTTTTGCCAATTGCTTCTCTTATTTTCGTAAATTCCAATTTGACCAAGTATAACATTAACTTCGTCATGATCGTTGGACGTCCAGCCCAGATGTTTAATGAAAGAGCAGCGTGCTTGCCTTTAGACGATTTTTAATCTTTAAAAATTGTCTCCAAGTACCAGAATAGACTCGTCCTGAACTATTGGACGATCTGCCTTATCTGAATAATACAATCTTGTAAAACCTGTTCCTTGCCCTTGGACGATCGAAAATCTGTGCAAAATGCTGCCAAGTACCAAAAGGGACTCGTCTGTGACGGTTTGCAAAATGCACATACGAGAAGATTGCCATCCTTGCCCTTGGACGATTACCAGTTATTTCATGAAATATCTAAGTATTTGTTGATATTCGTCCGGGATTTTTGGACAATCTGCTTAATTAGACGAGTCTTGCCCAAAGAGGGAAGACGGCCAATGCCCGTTTGATTTGTGGACGAACCACGTTCAAGCCGTTTTACTCGAGCTACCAACATTCGTCCTGCACTATCAAACCATCACAAATGCATCTATTGGCTAGGTCCTGGTTTTTGGACGACCTTTTCTCTTTAACTCGTCCTATAGGCTTCTATCATCCCCCCTTTCTTGGGCTTAGCTCAACCGTACATGGTGGGCAAGCCAAAGTCCAAGAAGGAGAGCGGCCATCCTTGGCCGAGCCTGCTGAAGTTGATGGACGAGCTTGAGATACATGTTCAAAGCATGTTTTAGCCGGCTTCCTTGAGGGAGCAACACTCTTCGTTAAGTAGTGATCCCTTACTAGGGTCTGGACTACTTAGCTGTCCGTGCTTTTGAAAGTAAGTATCCTTTACTAAGGTCTTATTTCAGGCCAGCTTTCTCTCAGAGACTTTGACGTTACTCTTACTAGAGGTTTTGTGAGTTTGACGGCCATGTATGTGTTATATTTTTGGCCGGTCTCTTCGAGGGAGTGATGTTCGGCATAGAAGTGAGTAATTTTGACGTTCTATTATTGTTTGTATTTTTGTCCAAGTTATTGTCACTTTTAGACGAGTAACTGATTTAATGCCCCAAAGTGAATTAACTTGGTGAAAATAAACAAAGAAATAAGAAAGTAGGAATTGTATTATATGGATTTTGCTTGACTAAATGCCAAGATGCATGTATACAATTCTTCTACCTAACATGTGCCGTGGCACTTTGGAGTAACTACAAACTACCTTATAGGTATCTGACAGTGAACTGAGCTTGACGTGGTACTTCTTCAAATTATCTGAATTCCAAGTACGCTGTATAGGTCGTCCATCTAGATCTTGGAGACGAAAAGTCCCACTGCGTAGCTCTTGGATAATCAGATAAGGTCCTTCCCAATTAGGTGTTAGCTTCCCTAACTCTTTAGCTCGTCCAACCGCTTCCATCTTTCTTAGAACAAGATCCCCCACCTTGAGCGGTCGTCTAACAACTCTTTTTTTAAACTCCCGAGCCATTCGCAGTTTGTACAATTGCATTCTTAGCAAGGCATTGCCCCTGACTTCTGGCACTTGGTCCAAAGCCGTGCGTAATGCAGCCCAGTTGGCATCTTCTGTGTACAACATGACTCGCAGGGTGGGTTCTTCAATCTCAATGGGCAAGACGGCTTCAGTGCCGTATACTAACATGAAGGGCGTCTCCCCTGTAGAGTTTTTGGCGGTTGTCCTCATGGACCATAACACCAACTGCAGCTCTTTAACCCATTGCCCCTTGGCGTTCTCCAGCTTCCTTTTGATTCCATTTGATAAAATCTTGTTGAAGGACTCTACTTGCCCATTGGCTTATGGGTGGGCGACTGCAGCAAAGTGAGCTTTTATTTCTCTTTCCGCCAACCATTCCTTCAGTTTAGGCGTTTCAAACTGTGGCCCATTATCAAAGACGATGGACTGTGGCATGCCAAAAAAGGTTATAATGTTTTTCCAAATGAAGCCCTTGACATCGTTTGTTGTTATTCCTCGCATGGCTTCTGCCTCTATCCATTTAGTGAAGTAGTCAACTGCCACTATCACAAACTTCTTTTGCCCAGCGGCCACAGTGAAAGGTCCTAGGATATCCATGCCCCATTTGGCAAAAGGCAGAGGGAACAAGATGGGAGTTAAGTAGTTGGACGGTTTCTGATGCACATTTCCATGCTTCTGACAACTGTCACACTTCTTTGCATAGACTAAAGCATCCTCCTTTAAGGTAGGCCAGTAGTACCATGTCCTTAAAGCCTTCTCTCCTAAAGCTCTTCCCCCAAGGTGAGAAGCACAAGCTCCCTCATGTTCTTTTAGAACCTCTAGACCATCTTCTCTGGTGATCCACTTGAGGAGAGGGCGGTTGAATGACTTCTTGTAAAGTGTCTCATCCCATAGTTCAAACCACTTGTCTCTAGCCTTCACATACTTAGCCTCTACAGGGTCAGAAGGCAATCGTCCCGTCTTCTAGTATTCTATGATAGGCTCCATCCAGACTGCTCCTCGGCTAAGAAACATAATCTGCTCTTGGTCAATGCTCTTTTTGGGTTTGACTTCCCAAAAATTGTTCTTGGCACATCACCTTCAGCCGAGCTGGCCAATTTTGAGAGAGCATCTGCTTGATGATTTTCTGACCTTGGTACTTGGTCGAGAACAAATCGTTTTAATGGCTCTATCTCATCCTTGATCAGTCGCATGTATTTGCTCATTGATGCTTCTTTGCATTCAATATCTCCATTGAAGTGACTGACGACTAAAAGGGAGTCCGATTTGGCCTCAATCTCAACAGCTCCAGCCGCCTTGCACATTTTGATTCCAGCTAAGAGCGCTTCATATTCAGCTTCGTTATTGGACGCTTTGAATTGGAATCTTAATGCATATTCAAACTTGTCCCCTTCGGGAGATTACAAATGATTTCTACCCCACATCCATTGACTGTGGACGATTCATCAACCATGAGCGTCCAATGCTTCCTTCCTCTAGCTGGATCAGATATTGGCTCTATGGTTGGCCGAGTAAGCTCAACTATAAAATCTGCCAAGGCTTGCCCCTTAATGGCTTTCCTTGGTTCAAATGATATATCAAACATGTTAAGCTCAACCGCCCATTTTAGCATCCGCCCAGCGGCTTCCATCTTCTGTAGAACTTGCTTCAAAGGTTGATCAGTGTAGATGATTATACTGTGCGCCAAGAAATAAGGCCTTAACTTTCTACTGGCCATGACTAGGGCCAATCCAAACTTCTCAACTGGAGTATACCTATTTTCCGCATCTTTGAGCACATGACTCACAAAGTATATGGGAACTTGGACGGACTCTCTTTCAGCCAGTAGGACGGCACTCACAGCTTGAGCAGACACAGCCAAGTATACAAACAGTTTTTCCCCCTCGGCTGGACTGACCAACCTAGGCAGCTGCCAAAGGTGATCTTTGACGTGCTGAAGGGCTTGCTCTGCCTCTGCTGTCCATTCGAACTTGGCCTTTTTCTTGATCGTGGCAAAGAAGTGATGGCACTTGTCGCCTGACTTAGACAAGAAACGTCCAAGGGCAGCCAAGCAACCCGTCAGTCTCTGTACTTCTTTTACCTTCGAAGGAGACTTCATGTCCAAAATAGCTTGAATCTTTTCAGGGTTGGCTTCTATTCCCCTCTGGTCCACCAAGAAACCTAAGAACTTTCCTGACAAGACCCCAAAGACACATTTGCTGGGGTTCAGCTTTAACTTGTATTTCCTGAGAGTTTCAAAAGTTTCTCTCAAATCACCAACATGACTTTCTTCTTGACGGTTCTTGACTATCATATCGTCAATATATGCCTCCATTCTTCTTCCCAACTGTGGCTGAAAAAGGGTATTGATCAATCTTTGAAAAGTGGCCGGGGCATTGCGTAGGCCGAATGGCATCCTCAACCAGCCATACAGTCCTTTTTCAGTAATGAAGGACGTTTTGTCCCGATCCTCTAGCCACATCGGGATTTGATGAAAACCTGAATAGGCGTCCATGAAGCTCAGCAAAGCATGGCCGGCTGTGGAGTCTACCAGACGATCCAACTTAGGCAAAGGGAAACTGTCCTTAGGACAAGCCTTGTTGAGGTCAGTGTAGTCTACACACATCCTCCAGGTGCCATTGGGCTTTGGCACCATGACCACATTTGCTATCCAGTCTGGATAATAGGTTTCTTTGATGAATTTGGATTCCAACAACTTTTGAACTTCTTGGTCGACCGCCTGGTTTCTGGCCGGTCCTAAGTGCCTTTTCTTCTGACGAACAGGTTTCAAATTGGGATCAACATTCAACCGATGGATGGCTACCTCTGGATCAATTCCAGGCATCTCTTCAACGCAATAGGCAAACACATCTTGAAATTCTTTCAGCAAGTGGATTAGATGACCCTTCAAATCAGGACTGAGTGAATATCCAATTTTGAGGGTCCTTTCTGGACGAGCTTCATCCAGACGTACCTCTTCAGGGGCTTCCACCGGCTCTGGACGTTCTACTGCCAGTCCCATGATGGCCATGATTTCTTCAGACGAGGGAGGTTCTTCCTTGATGATTTCATATTTTCTCTTCTTGCTGGGGAGATGCTCAGATGCCTTCCTTGAAGGAGCGAGAGGCGTCTAAGGGCTCTCAATGGCCATCTTTAACGAGGCGACTTGGTCCTTGACAATTCCAGACGTTTTCCTCTCGCTAGCCACCTTCGTCTGATCTTTCTCTATTTCAAAAGTTTTCCTTTCGCCAGCAACCCTCGTCTGATCTTCATTGCCTATCTTCCATGATGACGGCTTGAGGGTAGTCAAATAACACTCCCTAGCCACCTGCTGGTCTCCATATAATGAGCCAATCTGGCCATCATCACACTCATACTTCATCAACATCGGGTGAGTTACTATTACTTGCTTTGACATGATTCGAGTTGGTCGTCCAAGAATGACATTGTAGGGTCGTCAAATCTCGGACCACCAAGAACTTGATAAACAGAGTTCTAGCTGCATCCTTTTCTCCCACTCGAACGGGCAAAGTAACAGTTCCCATTGGATGGATGACTCCTCCCCCAAACCCTATGATGGGATGGTGAACGGGAACTAAGTTCTTCTCATCAAACTTTAGTCTGGACAAGCAATCAGCACTAATGATGTCCGTTGAGCTTCCGGTGTCGATCAGAATCCTTCTTACTCTTAAGTTTGTATATTCATTTCTACAACCAAAGGATCATCATGGGGAGTCCTCAACCTGCCCCGATCTTGCTCACTAACTACCACCCTTGGGAAGGGCTCAGCCTTTGTCTGATCAGCTAACAAAACTTGGCCAAGCTCCCTAAGGTAGTTTTTGTGTCCTCTATTGGTTGGTCCTCCCAAGAAGAAACCCTCCCCGAGATTACAAGAACAACATCTTCGTCTGTGCTGGCACTCTCCTTCTTCTTAATATGCCAATCATCTTTCCTCTGAAACTTCCTTCCCCCTTGAGGCATATAGGAGTTCATTTTTCCCTTTCGAGCTAGTTCCTCCAAAGCCTTCTTAAGGTGCTACATTCATTAGTTTCGTGACCGCAATCCTTGTGGAAGTGGCAATACTTGCTCTTATCCCTATTTCTATAAGGGGTTTTCATCTCCGCTGGGGCCTTCAACTCATATTGGTCCTTAATCTCCATGAGAATGGAGTATTGGTCCTTGTTAAACTTAATAGGATTGGATGAGGATGGCTCAGCCTCCTTTCTCTTGCTCCTTCTGGACGAAGTGGTGGTGGAGGTTATAGCCCAAGTCTCGGCCTTCTTGGGGTTGCTCTTCTTTGGCTGAGCAACCTCTTCAGGCTTCTTAGATTCGGGATGCTTTGCTTCAGCACACACTTCGGTAGCGTGGATAAACGCTTCAGCTTCCCTCAAAGCCTCAGCAAGAGTGGAGATTTTCTTTTTGACAAGATCAAACTTGAAACTTCCTGGCCTTATACCCCTGATGAAGGCGTCGAAAGCCACTCCAGCATTAAGATCTTGGATCTGAAGGACTTCTAGGTTGAATCTCTTAACGAAACTTCTAAGAGCCTCCTTAGGTCCCTGGACGACCTTGCCTAGGTGCATGCTTGTTTTCTGCTCTTGCTTGTTGGCAACAAAGTGACTAGTAAATAAGAAACTGAGTTCAGTAAAATTGTTGACTGAATTGAGGGGAAGATTGTTAAACCATTTCTGAGCAACTCCCTTCAAGGTTGCTGGGAAGTTCTTGCACCAAGTAGCATCATCTACCCCTTGGACGTACATCTGATGTTTGTAGGCAGATAAATGATCATCGGGATCTGTTGTTCCATCAAAATGTTCTATAGTAGGGAGTTTAACCTTTGGGAAGGGAGGCGCCTCCATTATCCTGGCCGAGAATGGAGTGGGCCAGTTAATCCGAAGGGCTCCCATCTGTCCCTCAATGGGTATGTACTCCTTACGATATTCCCTTAACACCAGATCAGATGACGTGTTTACAAGCGCTGGACGCCTATAGACCATGGGCTGAGCCACCGTCTTCTCCTGTCGTGGATGAACAAGAGAGTGACTTAAACTTCGTCCCTCCCCTCTAGACGACAACCTCAAAGGAGGGTCTCTCAGGTATGGCGTAGATCCGGTAGCTGATCGTTGTAATGCAACAGCTTTCTTTGCTTCTAAATATTCTCTGGCATCTGTTTCCATTCGGTGCCCGCTTGGACGAACATGGTCCTGGGTCCTCACCACTAGGTTCCAGTCCATCTTTCTTCTCTGATCATTATCCTCTGGCTGCTTTCCTCTTGCCGTCCTCCTAGAGGGTTCCTGACGAACAGGTCGACTAGGGCCTGGTCGATCTACTTGGGAACGTCTCCTAGGAGGAAGTGGATTGTTAGCAACTGGCTCCGGGTTATGATGAAAAAACAGCATATTGCTTTTAATCTTTTCCTGGACGACCGCTGTCATCTTAGTCTGAAAGTCATTCAGGACATTCTCCAGGTGGGCGGCAGTCACTGGACGATCTAGATTCACCTGGATGATCGGTTGCTGGCTTGGTCCAGGAACATTGACGATGGATGAAGGTCTATCTCTTCCTCTAGGTGGTCTTTCATGTTCCACCGTATCTTCGACATTAACTTGAAGACTTCGATTTCTGGCAATGTTGGACGATTGACAATCAGTCATCGTTACGTCTCCCCACAGACGGCGCCAAATGTTTTATCCACTTGTCCAACAAGTAAGTTGTAGGCTTAGTTTCCTTGTCGAGCAAGTAAAATAGTATCTTGAGTGTTCTTCAGTTGGAGACTTGTGCAACGATGTCTGAATCCGCTTAGTCCTTGGTCTGGGCTTTGCTCCCGAACCTGCAAAAAGGGACCCACCCTGGAGGTTTGGGTGGTGGTTCCCCCTCCGATGCTTAAGTCAGATATCAGGAGTAGTGAGAGAAAGTAGAGATAGAGAGAGAAAGTGAGAGAGTATTTTATCAGATTAACTTTGCACCGTTTGCCTTGAATGAATGTGTCTCCTGATTTCAGGGGTATTTATAGTGATAGCAAGTTGACAGCTATCCTTAAAATCTGCCCTATAATAGTGGCTTCTAATTGGCTGAGGAATCTGATCATGACACGTGGCAGACCATGACTGGTGAAAGTCTATTAACCACTCTCCTTCAGCCACCTGGTAGTACTGGATTCTGTCTGTTGGGCCAGAAATTCAATCCTTTTACCCCAACTGAATATAGCCCAGAGATTAAACCTTCTTTTCATTTTAAATAGGGTGACACGTGTACGGCTCTGATGAGCCCATGTGTCGTTAAGGGAGTCGTAGATGTTAGGCTACAACAGATTCTACATCACCCTTGATACTTTCTCGAAATTTTTTCAGCATTTTTGAGAGCTTTTATAGAGAGAGTAGCTGAGCAGTACAGTTTCCTAAAATAAAGTACGCATTCCATAGAGCTTAAAACCACTCTTTATTTATTTTGTAAGAAAGCGTGTTTGAGAGAAGCTGATCGTATTGAATCTCTAATAGAGGGTTAGTGATTGGGTAGCGTTTGTCAGTTCATTTGTGAGTGCTTGTGAGTTCAAGTGCGAAATAGCACACTTGAGTAAGTGTCGAGTGAGCTGTTTCCCTGGAGTAAGGGAAACATGTGAGTTTTTGAGTTCAATAATAAGAAAACTAGCGTAGGAGGACGTAGGCTCTTGCTTGGCTGAACTTCGTTAAATTTGGTGTGTTCTTTATTACATTTGAACTCTGTTGTTTCCGCTGTCAGAAACCAGCCCAACTAATTCCTCCTTAAATTGAAAAAATTTGAATTAAATTAGCACCAATTTTTTCTAAGTACTCAATTCACCCCCCTCTTGAGTACATTATAAACCTTGAAAAGTACAATGGGCTAAAAGTAAAATTAAGTTGTTACATGTATATTCTTTGTTTGATGATGTAAAGGAGGAATTGTTTAAATATGCAACAACTAAACATCTGCCCTCGTATATCAAATAGTTTAGGTAATTACTTACATCACTAACATTCACTAGCTAGGTAGACTTTCATAAAAAAAATCAATTTAAAACCAATTAATTGTGAACGAGATACTTAAACTATACCTACACTGCTAGCATTCACTAGGTAGATGTTACAACCTGGGGAGAGGGCGCTTCACGCGCGTTCCAACAACTAGAGGAATCAAAAGTTGGAAATTTGGAATGGACTAGTAGAGATGATGAGCATGTTTGGTTCAAGTCATGTAATAGAAATGGAAAGGAATCAAATAGAGGATTAGAATGGTAACCAAACTTGCTACGTTTGTTAGGTGTTTGGTTCAAGTTTTGCAATGAAAAGAAAACCATTACCACCAACAAATGGATTTTGTTATTGAGAGGTAAGGGAAAGCAACATACTAGGGAAATTCATTGCCACCAACTATTATAATAGTAATTGATTGAGGAGATTGGAGCCCAAAAATATTGAACCTAAAATGCTCTAATTTTCATTTTGTGGGTTGTTGGAGGCGATGATTAGACATGGTTGATAATGGAGTAATGGACACATCTTTTCATTGGATAAGGTCAATGTAGTTTCATGATTATAGGCTGAAGATTTTGAATAGGAATAGAGATATTTAAAAAGGTTTTTAGGTGTACTCATTTCTTAGTTTTTCCTATCCTCTGAGCTATGTAACCTTAGCCAAATAACCAGGTTTAATGGTGGATATGGGATTCGTTGGGTTTGAAAAAGGGATTGGAAACATGTGGATATGAGGGTCCGTATTTGTTGATCCAACCACACAACTTTTTTAGTTTTAGTAATATCACATTGATTTAACTCCATTCCTAAATCTTCAACCAAACGATCATGTAATTGCTCATTTTGTCATGTCAGGGTGGGTGTAATGAAATATTTTCTTATACAATGTCCAAAAAATTAATCATTTGCATTTTGGATTGCACCAAAACTTATCTACCTGTATTCCCTCCATGTAGGCTCAAGTAAAATTTCCCACTTCTTTTTCTTAGTTCGAGATAGTTAGATGAAGTAACGATTCAAGCATTCAAAGCATTACCTTAGTTAGCAATTATATAAACAAAGTCGCTAATAAGATGGTTGTTTTATCTTTAACTAGCTACCTCACATAGCAACTGATAATTGCTTATCTAATACATTGTTAATGTAATACTCCATATTTTTAGTAGTTATTTTTCATAAATAAGAAAATATACAGAAGTACTTTTATTAAACGAATAATATTATTCACAAAAAAAATATAGTTTGGGTAAGCCTACAGTTATAATTTAGCTATACAACTTACTTTGTACCTAACTATAAAATAATTCGGTTTTGCTCTGTTTTTCCAAATAAATAAAATAGAAATATGAATTTGTTTTGGAAAACAAGTCCTAGTGAACATAGGTTTCACATGCTATAAATAAAAGGAAAAAAAAGGAAACAAAACCCTATTTTATTTCAATCAGCCGTTTTTCCTTGACCCCAAGACTTTCTCTATCCTCCTCTTCTCCTCCTGTGCTCTTCTCTTTCTTCTTCCTCGTCACACCTCTTTCTCCTCTTCCACACTACTTCTCCTCCCCTCCCCTGAGTCTTCGTCGGCCTTCGAGTCGTGAGGTGTGCTAGCGTTGTGTGCAAGTCGAGGGTGCGACGCAAGTGTGCGTGCGAGTCGAGGAGTGCGAGCGTGTGTATGTGCTAGGTGTGCGAGTCATCGCTGTTGTACGAGTTGTCAGTGTGCGGTGCCGTGCGAAGTGTGGCTCGAGGGTGTGTGCGGGTGTGCGAAGTGTGGTGGTAGTGATGCGGGTCGTGCGTCCAGGCTGTGGTGTGCGTGCGAGTGGTGTGCGAGTGTCGTGGTGCATGTCTAGTGTTGTTGCCGGAATTCCGTAGCTAGTGGTTGTCACCGGCGAGTCACTTCGGTACTATAAAAAAAATTCTTTCTTTTCTACTTTAATTTAATTTTAAATTCTGATTTCATAATTCTTATGTATCTTTGATTAAGTTTTGTGATTATAAATAAAGTATATTATGAATTAAAAGAAATCAGATTTATAATTATGCTATTAGTTCTTATGATGAATTTATTATACTTATATATATTTTTTTTTTTTTGAAAGAAAGATAAATTTCATTAAATGAAGGCCAAACGGCATCTACAATAAGTATTAAAGAAAAACAAGATATAATCAGACAAGATCAAATCAAATTCGTCTTCTAAGAAACTACAATGAACCAGATCGAGCAATACAGCGCAGCCCCCTTGTATTTGCTGAATCATGCAGCTATTGATGGGGAAGTCTATCATTCTGACATAGTTTGGGGAAGAAAATTCTTGATTTAACCATGTTGACCGCATCTGAATTTCCAATACTTCGATGTTGATGGTCTTGAACTTCAACCAATAGGAACAATCTCTCATACCAAATTTTAAACTTCCACGTGGGAAGAGACTAGAACTAAACTCCAAACTCCTATAAGAGGAGAGAAAGAACCCAAAAATTGGGTAGAAAACTCTCAAAAAGAGAGAGAATGGAAGATTATTAATAACAAAAACAATAAAAACTAGAAGAAAAAAGAAGAATTGGGGGCTTACCACCATCGAAAGGATGATGGCAGCCCCAAACTAGAAGAAAAGGATTAGGGTTTTTTTGGAGGAAGAGAAGAGAGGGGAGAGGAGGAGGCTAGGGTTTTTTTTGCTTCTCCTCCTTTTGATGAGTGTTATTATACTTATATATAGTAGTTTAAGTTTTGTTGTTATGAACAAGTATTATATAAGTTAAAAGAAATCAGATTTACAAACATCTTATTATTAGTTCCTAAGTATGTTAGTTTCAATAAAGATTGTGAAAAGAAAGTTAAACAACAAGAACGATTATTTTTTATAATTCGAAACCCCATATTTTACATAGTTAGATAAGCTGATTTTTTTATTAATATTATTAAAGGCTTAGACTTAAATACTTTTATTATTCGATTAGGTCTCAATTTCATAAGCGGAACGTTTTAAGTAGTCAGCGAAGATTCTCTGTTACAAGGTACGTACGCGTACTAGTTCAACTAGATACGTTAGTATTATGTTTAAGTTATGAATTCTTTCATTGGAACCTAGAATCATGATAGGGAACAATTGTATGGTTATGATTGATGAGATTGTTTGGTAACATAAAATCAATTGGAAATTTGTATGTATTTCCTTGTTGTATGACTTGTGAATTGGAATGAATTATTATTGGAATGCGTAAACATATCGTATCACAAGCATGAAATGAGAATTGGATTGAAAACCTATGACTAATTGTTGTAGCAATTAAGGATGTTATAAGAGGTTGCCTAACTAAAGGCTTAAGCAAAGTATCTAAGAAGGAAAATTAAATAATCATATGCTTAGTATTGTTGTATGAATGAGTATCACTAAGAAGGATAGTTGGCAATAAAGTTGTAGTCGAATTCCCTACAAGTAGTGAACAATGGGGGGGGCGAGTGTGGTACATGTTCTACACTCCTACGCAGGCCTACTGTGACGATAATAGAGTCCTAATAAATTTTGATAACTCAAGTAGGAGGAAGGTTCCGTACGATCTTAGGGGTATGCATACCAAGGTGATGGGTGTGAAGCGGAACGAAACCGTATTTACATTCCATCTAAATGACCAAGTTGCCTATTAAGGATTAAGTAGCCCGTATGATTCTAGAAAGATGACGGTGCCCGTTCATTGCCAATTAAATTATAAAAATGAAATGTAATACTCTTGTAGTATCATGATTAGGAATGGTTATTATTATTCTGTTTATGCTTAGTGTATTATTTAACTGTTTAAGTGCGTACTCAGCCTAGCTGATTATTTGTTATTGGTGTTTGCTTGTTGACCTGTGATGAACCATTGATATTTCAATGGGGAGCAGATTAGGTATGCTGATGATGCTACATGAATTCGGACATAAAGGGGATACTCTTTGATATATAAACTTTTAAAATGTTTTGGTTGAACCTTCTAGAGTTTGTTTATAATCTACTTAGTTAATGGTTTGAATAAAAAGGGGACAATGGTGAATTCCGAATTGTAGTTTAAGTTAACATTTTCTTTTCGCTGCAATTTAGTTTTCATAATAAAGAGTAAGTTAATGTTTTAATTTCAAATAAGCCTTGCGTTTCACTGCGGCGATAACACTCCCAAAGTCGATGCAACGTAGTTTAGACTTGTATGGATTTTGGGGCTGTTACAGTTAATATTGTCAAAGCAAATTTGGCTGATGGCCAAAACCAAGCAGTAATTTACATGAAAAAACAACCAGCTCCAGACTACATCATACCAGCTCTATATAAATGAGTACAGGAACACCAATAATATTTTAAAAAAAGAGTTACCAAATGTAAAATGCCAAAGCACAGGGCTACCAAATATAATTTCTCCAAAATATAGGCTTTAAGGAACAGTGGCATATATATGACCAGAATTCTGCACTCATGATCGCCTCTTTCCTTCACCATGAGTCATCCAACACAATCGCTAATAAAATTAGGAAGCTTGCAATTCAGAATCAATACTCCACAAGTACCTTAGAAATCATTGCAGAAACCAGAATTTACAGATACACCTACGTGGGTGAGAGTTCTGTTGTCTATGTCAAAAGGCACTCTCGACATAAGTTACGTAGTAAAACATATATACAATTAAGTTACAGGCCCCTGGCCCCTAGAGCAATTGGATACATGTATACACATTATACAGCCAGCAGTATATTGGAACTACAATGAACTGCCCTATGTAACAACTATTGCAAATGAATGGCACAATGCTAACTAGTCTACATCTGATAATTTGAAGCCCAACAAGAAGCCTGCTGGTTGTAGGAGCTATGCCGAAATATCTCGAGAACTGCTGCAAATCTCATCGACATGAGCTGATGGCACGTACACAGCATCTCTTAGGGAGCTGTGTCTTCGCCCATAAACTAAGTAAATTATAACTCCTATCATTAGCCACACTGAGACTCGGATCCAGGTAGCAGATCTGAACCAGTCAATTGAAAATAACAATCATGCTTATGCATTTTATTTGTTACAAAGATAAAATTGATCTCCAAGGCTAGATCATCATTTTAGTCCAAGCTGTATGAGGAAGAGAAAGCTTAGCACTTACCCCAAGTTTATCAGCAAGTAGACATTGATCAGAATGCAAGTAATTGGCAGTAGAGGAACCAATGGACAGATAAAACCTGGAAGAGCAAAAAAAGATCAGAAATCATTAACAGTACTGGATGTAGCTCCAGTTGCACTATCAATGTCCAGCTAAAGTTTTTCATAGGCTTGGCTTGCTTCGAAATAATTTTCGATGGTTCTAACAAGATCTGTATATCAGCAGGTTTTTGCATGGATGAAACTGAACAAGAAAATAGGAAAAAGGGAGAAGAGAATACTAAAATCCCTGACTACTCCCTCCATTTTTAAAAGATATTCCATGTTACGGTAGCAACAAAAAGTCAAAAACAAAGGAAAATGATACAGTTATTGTGAAATATATAATATTTTTGGATTTAAAACATAAATGTAGCTAATGAACCAAATGGGTCCATGTGGTGGGGTAAAGGAGGGAAAAAGAGAGAGAAAGTTACCAGAAATGGATTGAAGTAAAATCAGAAGGACCTAGAGAAAATATCTTTAAAGGACGGAGGGAGTATTTGAGTATATCTGGATAGCAGCAACTCACACGTTCGATTAGCTTCTGGGTACAATATTTTAGTACGCTTCATTTTTACTTTTCTTACTTCTTTGAAGTGTCCAAATATTTCTATGAATTTACTGCCTATGTCTTGTTAAAGCCATTATACCTTTCACTGTAACTACACAGAAAGACCCTTAAATAGTCCTAACTCCCAGGGCAAGAATATTATTTTACAAATGAATCATTTATTAGGACACAAATAGAACATACCTCCAGTGTGGCCAAAGCCGTGCCTAGCATCATCTTGATCAATGCAAGTGAGCACTGTTAGACCAGATAGAAGAAGACCACCTCCCACTCCGCACAATGTGTATCGAAAAATACTGGTCAAAGAACCAAGTCAGTATACTCTTGGCTGGTGACTAAAATCAAATATTTTTTACTCATATATGTTTTTCCACTATGAGATCCTTTTTTCCCCTTGTTCATTTTCCCTTATTATGCTGTAGATCTCAATAGGCCCCCTGAGAATTTTGCAATTTCTCATTGCGCCTATGTGTTAATTTAATCTAGCTAAATCATCCTCAAATTATATAAATGGTAATTTCAGGATCTCTGTTGGTGAAACATGTTAGGATTCTTAGTTGACGAGGCTGTACATTAAGTCATCAACCACAGTGTCCTTGCATAATTTATATACTTGTCAAATGACTTTATTAAAAAATAGTCAGTATTCCGATTTTGGTTCTAATTATTTTATGACATTCGAAAGTGTTGGAAAAATGTCATTGCAGTTGATGTTTGTCATGCCCATTATCAATAGTTTAATGGACCCAACAATCATGAGTGTGAAGGGTGTAACACTTATCATAAAAGTTGAGGGATATATTTGGTGAATCGAGATAACACTCTAGCACAAGAAGAAAACGCAAAAAATTCAAATGTCTGATAAATGATAATATCTGATTATTTTTTCAGTAAACTTTGGTAATATGTTTAAAATTTTGTCTCATGACCCATCGAAAGCTGACATCTAATCACACACCTGGGAAGACCGACATAAGAAGCAGCTGATGTAAGAAGCAGCACTCCAACACAAGTAAGCATGATAGTACAACCAGAAATTTTCCTTCTCTTTTCATCACCTAGTGTATCTGTCAAATTAAAAAATCATTGCATGAATTTGCTTGAAACCTGTAAGATAAAATAACAGGACCACCTATTTTGCATACAACTCATCTTGAAATCAAGACTTTAAATTTTTTTGGTTATCTTATTATTCGATGGAGTTCATCGTCTCAAACAGAAAGACCAAAGTGGAGATGATCATTATTAAAAATTACGCTAACCTATCTTGAGTCTAACAATTATACCCCACCAACCCCACACAATGATGGACAAAAGCTTCAAAGTTCAAATTGCCAAGTTCATGCATGGAAGTCTAAAACTACCAAATAGATGAAAGTGCTATGTCAAATGAACTTACAACTTCCGTCAGCTACTTGCTTCAAAAGCACAGGAAAACTGACTTCCACATTTACTTGATCGAGTAAAGGTTTGGCAATATCTTCAGAGGTCCCAAAATCCTGTGCAAAATCACTGTATCGCAATGTAACTGCATCTATAGAATCCTGAAGTGATGATGGAAGTGGCACCAAATCTGGTGGCACATATCTTATTATTAGAAGTGAGATAGCCACAATAGTGAACGCCAGCAGAGTACCTACACTGACCTGCACCACAAAATCTATTTAGTATATTATATTGCCCAATTCTCCAGGGTATGATAAAACCCATCTAACATCTTATACTGCAGCTCCTAGGGGTACAACTGATCAACAGAATTGTACTGATGAATCAAGTCGACTCGTAGTATTAGTGTCTAAGCAACTAATGCAACCAAACCCCTTACATATTGGTAAGTTAACAGACACAATTAGAGAAAAGGTAGGAAGTTCACTGAGTTGACAGATTACCCACCTACCCCATTTTACCACCCTGTATATATGAATTCAGGGAGTTTATTGACAAAAGAGATCTTTGATTCATAACCCCCTCCCCCCCTCTTCCAAATAGATGATAATGTATTATAGTAAATGGAAGTGTACTTGACTTGACTACGAAGAGTATTACTTTGCTTTATAAATACTAATAGTTGGAAGGATTATTGACATTATACATGTGGCTTCATCTGGGTCTTTGATAATTTAAATTAGAAAGACACCAGACCCCAGTCTCCAAAAACATCCACATCAATGGACAATGGTATGTGAATTCAAGCTATGGCTGAATAATGCATGCAGAAGACCACATTCCACCAAAAATTCTTACAACTATATGCATATCAAAAGACTTACCATCCCTGCCAATTGTGAAACATCCATAAAGAACGCTAGTAGTGCCGCAACAATTCCAGTAGTTACAGTGCTCTTCACTGGAACCTGAGTCTTTCTGCTGACATCCGAGAAAAAGGACGGCAGCAAACCATCTCTAGCCATTGCCATGAGAATCCGTGGCTGAAACAACACAGTTTTTTTTTACTAATAAATATAGTATCTTTCAAAGATAAAAATATTTATCAGAACAAGATTTTAGAAGTTATAACACATTGAAATCTTTTACCACCCTTCAGGCTCCAGGTAAAGGGCACAACTAAAGGCAGATTCTTACCTGGGGAAGAAGTGAACCCATCAATGTTGAGCAGAGAGCTGTAACTGCTCCGACAGTAATGATATATCTGCAAATGGCATAAATTCTCCCTATAAAACTCGTCCATTGTCACATGAGAATATGTGAAAGACAGATCTAATATAACTTACGCTGCCCAATGCAACCCATGAGTAAAAAAGGCAGAAGATATAGGCGTGTCAGGATCCATAGCATAATAGGGTACCAGACCAACGACAACAATAGAAACAAGCATATATAATGCACAACATATAGAAAGCGCAGCAGCAATTCCTAGCGGTAAATCTCTTTGTGGATGTTTCACCTGCCACGGAAATAAAAAGATACTAATTAGTTTTCATGTTCTTCAAGCAAGGAAGCTGATTGAGAACCTTTCTTTGTTAACAAAATTAGCAGGTCATATACTACCTCCTCAGCAGTGCTTGCCACTGAATCAAAGCCAATGTATGCGAAAAATACTGTTGCAGAACCAGCAAGCATTCCATCTACTCCAAAAGGGAAGACTCTAGAACAGGGGAAAAGCAATAGATAGTTAGAGTCAGTGACCTAAGGCGACTAAATAAAGAGATCTATACATGGTAAGAATGATTACCCCACGGACTGCTCATATCCAGGCCATCCGTTTTGGAACCCAAGATATCCACCAGCAATTATGACAAAAATCATGGCACATACATTTCCCATTGTGACGATGCCTTGTGCAAATGTACTCTACAAGTATCAACAATGTCTAGAATGTATTAGCTTTAACGAAGCTTTAAGTTGTAAAATAGAGAATAAACAGAGCTCAAAAAGAGAATTTCATACCTCCTTGATGCCGACACATAAAAGTCCAGTGGCAATGGACACAAGTATTGCAGCACAAGGGTCAACTGTGATGTCAAGAGCAGGAATTATTTGACGGGCCAGAAATGGAGGCATGCTGTTCTCATCACCAAAGAGCAATGCCTAGCATAATTAGATGCAGAATGAGGAGTCAGCTCCATGAAATTCCACCAGTAAACTATCATTATTAAGCTATGTGGCAGAGCTTCAATAAAGTAAGCCTGCTGTTAGAAATCTAATATGCAAACTTGATGTGGCTTAAAATAAAAAATTTCCCCAAGAAGTAGCTTAAAAAATAAATTCCCGAAGATGTAGCTCAAAAAAATAAAAATCCCCAAGAGATCATTTATGAATAGAATGGAAGGACAAAGGAAAGAATCAACACAAAAGTACGAAAAGTGGCACATCAATGCAGTTACTTGCCTAACAAATAACCATAGAAAATGGGAATGAAACACACCAGGTTCGGCGAGATACCGCGAGCGACTGCAGAGCCACCAACAGTATATTCCAGAATCAAAGCCCAACCAATTAGCCAAGCAACACTGTAAATCACATCATAGATAACTTCAGCTCATAAAGCTTATTTTTGCAAAACCATTTGTTCTTTTCTAAAGCAGTTCTTGCAGGCTGCAGCATCCAAGATCAAATAAATGTAAATCACAGACAGTAGAATTATAAATTTATCACCTTTCTCCAGCACATATGTATGAGTAATGGTAAGCACTTCCAGCAGAAGGGCATCGACTGGCAAGTTCTGCATAACAAAACGCCGAAAGGCCAGCTGCTATCCCAGCTATAAGGAAAGAAATAGCAAGTGAAGGTCCAGAGTGCTCTCTTGCTACTGTGCCAATAAGTATATAAACACCAGCTCCGATAGTTGAACCAACACCTACCATACAAGACAAATAGCTTCAATGTTCGGTGTTATTGAACGTACACTCAAACATAGATGTATAGCATTACCAGTTTCCACACATAGGTTCTTTTTGATATGAAAACAAAATAATTGTACAGGATAAGGAGAAATGCCAACACAATTTTTAGACAAAGGAACAGAGTTTTAGAATCCTAATTCCTACTCTCTACAGATTGTCAGCTGCACATCATATATTCATAAACTTACTTTTATCACTTGGGGTGAGGGATGCTGATAACTTTTCTTGGAATTTTCATTTCAATTTTCAACAGGGACCCTCATAATTGGAAGTTTGGAAAGCTTACTAGTTGAGAATCCTTAAAACTAATTCTTTTTGAAACTTCTCTTGGAATTTTCACATGCTGTTTTACAACTACCTACAGGCTCCACCCATAGAATTGCTTATGTCATACTCTTTTCCATATGAAAGTGTGATTTACCCATCTATATTATAAATTCCAAAATATAGTTAAATTTCAGTAAGTAAAACACCTAATATTAATAAAAAAAATTATTCGAATACTCTTTCTCGCATAAAGAAGATCTGAAAAAGCATAGCATATACTCCTTAAGGTGTGCTTGCATTGAGCATGATGAATTAAGGAGGTGTTACGAAACAAGATTAGTAAAACAACGATAAGTGGAGGTGGTGGTAAAAGAAAATTGCTGGTGGTGGCATGAAAGGAGGAGAAATGGAGGTTCACCCTCATTTTGAGTGTTATAATTACCCTAGGGAGATGGTGATAAACTAATACCCTGAAATGGGTAATAATTCCTTATTCCTCCCTCCCCTTATAACCAATTAGCTTATTCAAATACCACCTCCATTTTTCTTAGTTTGTCTCCTATTATTCCCTAATGCATTATCCACAATCCAAGAATGCCCTTAGGATATTTACTATATACCTACTATGTCAAACCATATGTTATTAAATCCATATGTATCATTTCACACATTGAAAGAACAAAATGATATTGGAAAACTTCTAATTCATGGCACACTTCTACCAGATCTGCCTTTTACGTTATTAGTCAAAGATGCTAATACAATATGTTATTGTTGTATGCTAATTCTCAAACAGAACCTTGAGTCTATAGCAACACAACCCTACATAGCGAAAACCCAGCTTGAGTAATTGAACACTCCCATCTCCCAATACTAATTCTTGTGGATCCGATTTCACTATGATTATTCATACCCTTCATATAGGGATATTTTCCATGGTTACTATTACTATATACAATCAACGCAAAATTTCACTAAAATATGCTAATTTTACTGGGTTCTAACTTTCAACACTTCCTCGTAAATCATATACCAATAATTGTCAACTAAGAAATGGAACCATTAAAATTTGCAGTCATTAGGCCATGTTGAGTTCACCTTAAAATAATAATTATAAAATTAAGTAAAACTAAGTTCAGTTATAAACTTATAATAATAAAAAAAAATAGTAAACTAAATATTCAAACAATAAAAAATAAGTTCAGTTAAGTGAGACGAACACGGCCTCACCCAGATAGGCAAAGAGGCTATCTGTTGAATTCAACTAACAAAACTCAATTGAAATCCCAAAATGAACATAAAGATGAGAAAATCTTACCAATAGCAACAAGGTGAGGAACAGTTAAGGCTTTGGCTAATTGACGACCACTTGAAGAGTTGCTATGTTCTGAATCCACCCTTTTTCTCCTTATAAAACTTCTTAATCCAACATAATTACCACCATCACTCCCACCTATGTTTCCTGATTCAGCTGCACCTAAACCCATTAAATTTTCTCTCTCCTCTTTTCCTTCCCAAACTCTAACTTCACAAATTTCTTCAAAATTGGGTCGTTTTAAATACCCACCATTAAAATCAAACAATACCCAACAATTATTGAAGTAAAAATATTAAGCAAATTAAAACTACCTAGATATAAAAGTTGGGTATTTTAGTTTAGAGAGGGGGGAAATTAAGGAGAGAAAAGGGAAGATAAAGTGGGTTAGTGAGAAGTTATTCCTCTCGAGAAGAACTAGCTATACCCGCAAATTATATGCTGAATTAGGATTGGACCACAAAAAAATATTATTATACGAAATGGGAACGGTTTGAAGAGGAAAATGAGGAGAAAAATATATTATATGAAGTCAATAATTTGATAATTATTTGATTGAAATTGCTGCATTATTGACATTAAGAGGTGAATTTCCTATCAGCTTATACGACAAAGATTTGGATACCATCATTATTTATTGGAAAGAGAAAGAGAAGAGTATGCGTCTACGCGACCATATTGTGGGGCACGCAATCTTAAGAGTGTCTCATTTGGGTCGTGAATCTCGTGATGAATGATGAATTTTTTTTTCCGGTTTTTATATTCTATGTGGAATTTTAAATTTATGGGGTATTCTTATAGTTTAAAAAATGCACCAGGTACTCTCAAGGTTGAATGAAAATATATAAAATGTCATTAATAACGAACGACGTTAGTGATACATTAACCAATATTCTTTTATGCACGAAATACCTTTCAGATTTAACAAAAAAGTGCAAATTTTTATAACGGCTACTTTTTAAAATTTTACTTATAAAGGTAACCGTTGCAAAACCTTTGTGACGGCTATTTAAGCAGTCTTCATTATTTCGCTCCCTCCTCATCCAAAACTTCATTATTTTGCTCCCTCCGCGTCCAGAACTTATTACTTCACAATCTCACGTTTATTCTTGTTATTCTTAATACTCATACATTAGAGTCCCTAATAGTACTTGCAAATGTAGGAAAAAATTATCAATTTAGAGCTTAGATTCATCACATAATCCACAAAGGTTGTACTACAAGTGTGATCATTGCAGCACATTTAGGTGGTGTGTTGGTACTATTGAGCATAACTCTAATGTCAGACAGCCGGATGATGGGAAGAATGGCAAAATTGAGGAGGAAGAAGAAGCGGCAAGTACTGCAAACTTAAAGGAGAAAATGAAGCAATTAAAGAAGAAAATCGAACAACAACAAATATTAATGCAAGGAGCTATCAAAATAGGCATTTCCATATTTATTTTACTTTTTTTTTTGTACTGAAGACGTGAATCAGAATGTATTGTAACACCAAAGATGTGAGCAATAACATTCCATTTCCTCTTATACCAAAATATAAGTAGGTTTACAAAAAGAAAAAGGCATGTTATTTTCAATGCTTTTAAATAGCTTTACAAAAAATGCACACCATATGAGTTCCACTTATTCCTCCAAAAAATATTTGTAAGCATATTTTTAACCTAACATTTACCCTAATTACTTATCCTCAACAGCCAAAAAAAGTATTTTGCACCAAAAATAAGTCTGCACATTGTTGCATCCTCATCCAGCAGTCTTTCCCTTCTTTTGTTTTGTTGCTGCACTCTTGGATGTGTTCGGACCACAAACACTCTTTCATTTCTTTCCCTGCTGAGCATTGCTCTGAGAAGGTTGTGGTCGTTGTGTTGATCTTGATGCAATAGCAGCAACATCCTTCCTTTGTTTGGCAGTTGCCCCTCCCTTGCAAGTCCTTGCATTGTAGGCAATCTTCTTACATTTGCCAAACTTTACTGTGATTTTCCTTTTTCCTTTTTTTCTTTTCATATGGCCCTCTCTTCCTCTATTTAGCAGGTCTACCAGTACTTCTTTTGAATGGGGGTGGTAGAATGATTGGAAGTTCAAATTCAGGCCAATGAGATGTGTCAGTTAATGGGTGTATGTGGCTTGAGTAGGTTAGTTTGAATGCAGACCATTTGTAGTAGGCAGAATCAAAGTTGGTTGGCTGTAGTCTCTAGTCATAAATAACCCTAAGACCATGTTTATAGGGTATACCAGTCCCTTCCCATTTGCCACAACAATGACTCCTACTTTCTAACCTAATAGGGTAATGGACATGATCATCCAGTAGCTCAAATTCCCAACCACAAGTTTGAACAACATAGCAAAATCTTGACTCCAACCCACACCTCCAACAACTTAGTGGCATACTGAGTCAGCTGATTAGGTTCCATATCAACAACCTTATGAAATCTAGCTCCGATTCTTTTCATACGACAACCCTTTATAGCTGTCACTACACATATATCAATATTATGCATCAAATAGATGTAATAAAACATAAAAGCTTAAATAGGTTAAGAAGATTTACTTTCCAACAAAGTAAGGACAGGAAGGTCTCTGAATGGCTTCGTACATTGATAGGCTGTCGTACACCTATTAAATTTCAAAGCTAATAAAACCTCCTAGAAATGTAGTGATAAGTGTTATTTATCATATACTACAACCTTCTTATTTCCTCTTACTAGCTCCATATTCGTATTATATACTATAATTTGTAGGTTTAAATCATTTTCATAGGTTATCTAGTAATTGGGTTTATATGATTATTTATTACTTTGGCCTATTTCATATTTTATACTAGTAATAATTTATCGAATGTTGGCAGGTGTATAATAATTTGGAGGCAAAGAAACGAAAATTGGTCTTAGCAATTTCATGGGTCAAAGCCATTTGACTCAATTCCATGCAACGAGCAGTAGAAAGGGAAATTTGATTTCATTTTATCACAACTCACAAGAATTAGAGGAGTGGGCTAAAGCCCAATGGTGCCACTTACCATACGCATCATCAAATGAAGTAAAAACCCACGTGGGGTATGGAGAAAGAAAAGAGGGTTTTGGCTGGAGGTGAACACACAAGTACCAACAGGGAGAATAAAAGCAACGTAGCAGCAGTGAAGTACGGGGGAGGAATGCATGAAGCAGACGTGATGAAGAACTAGAGAGCAGACCGAAGAGTTCGAAAAAAACAGCAGCAAAATTCCAAGCTTCAATCTGATTCACCGACCATGATTTCTCATATTATGGTGATGTTTCTCCATATTATGAGTAGCTAATTTCGTTTTTTTAGGACTTAGATGAAACCCTATTAGTATGATTTAATTGTTTAATGGTTTGGGAATTATAATTTGTTTTATGATTGCATAACTTTAGACTGTCATTGTGAGATTATTGTTTTACAAATTAGGTCAGTAATACTTCTTGTAGAACGAATTATTGACTTGTTTGGGTATTTGGTTTACACACTTTGTTCTTGTAGTTCAAAGGGTGATGTTATGCAATGGTATATATTGGTTTGTGATTGAATGATTGAATAGTCCATGCTTTAGTTACATGGTTTATGTCACTTATTTGATTGCAATAATATTTCTTTATGAGTTAATCCTGGCTTGTAGGGTTCTCGATAAAACTTATTAATTCTCATTCCAATTAATCTATTAGTCATATTACTAGTGGTGGATTCAACTGTCCTAGATTCCGTATTATTGTCTGTTCTATGATTCACTTTGATTGCAGTTTATTTAGTTATTTTATATTTCAGACTAGCTTAATTAGTTCACAAACAAACCATTATATTTATATTTAGGTTTAAATTAGTAGACATTAGACTTAATTTTAATCAACTTTTCCCTGTGGATACGATACTCTATTATTTATCTTTTACTAATGGATCTTGTACACTTGCAAGAATAGGGTTTTATAACTTGTTTAAAATTGCTACCAAGTTTTTGGCGCCGTTGCCGGGGAACGGTGTTTGGTTAATTTAATTTAGTGTCTTCTAGTTTATTTCTTATTATAATATTAATTTTCTATTTTTTTTAATTTTTTTTATTAGTTTCCTAGATATTCTCGCATTTACTATATTTTACAAGTATTGAAGGTTGGAGAAAGGTTACCGAAATAACATCTCAAATACCAGGTGCTTTCTTTCCACTCTATACTTCTATTTTGGGTTTGTTTCCATATTGTTAGTTAATGTTAGGTCGTAGGTCATTATCTTTTGATTTAAATCCATATAATCCAAAAATTGAACGCACACTTAGAGAACTTAAAGCTTCTCAGAAAATTACTAGCGAATTTAATTCTGAACCTAAAACTGAAACTGAGATAAAAATGGATGAAGAACAACCTAGACAACTTAGTGACTATTTCACTCCTGGTAGTTACATTCTCATGTAGGAAGTCGAATGCCCACTATAACTAGGAGATTTGAAAGTAAACCTCAGACTATTCAATTGCTTCCATCCTTTTATGGTCTTGAATCTGAAAATGCATATAAGCAAATTGATGAGTTTTTAGAGGTATGTTCGGCTTTTAATCAACCTGATGTGCCAAATAAAGAAATTTATTTCTTACTTTTCCCTTTTTCACTAAAAGATAAAGTGAAACATTGGTGGACTACAAAGGAGAACAATAATTGGCAACATTTAGTTACTCAATTTCTAAAGAAATATTTTCCAATTGGTCAATTAATTAAGATCAGACGTGAAATTACTACATTCTCCCAATTACCTAATGAGCAATTTCATGAGTGTTGGGAGAGATTTAGGGATCTTTTATATAGAGCGTAATCAACAAATGGTTGGTTCTTCCTATGGTGGTACCTTTTTCATAAAGACCCCTAATGAAGCATGAGAATTATTTGAACATTTGAGTGATAATTCTTTACAACATGCCAGTTCTTCACGTATGGGTTCTTCTAGATCGCTAGGAAGCAAGGGTGGTATATATAAAATTTCTCATTCTTCTGATTTGTCAAGCAAAGTAGAACTTCTCACTAAAAAGATGGATCAATTAATGGCAATGAATAGCATGAATATATATGCAACCCCCTACTTCTCTTGATGTATGTTCAATATGTGCAAATCATACTCAAATGTCTCACAATTTCCCTAATATTTACTCTGAGGTATCACAGGAACAGGTGAATGCAGCACAAGGTTATTCTCCGCATAACAACCCGTATTCAAACACATACAATCAAGGGTGGAAGAACCATCCTAATTTTTGTGGAAGCAGCAAACAGGAGACATGCAACAAGAGCAATAACCTAACTAAATAGGTCAATCTGGTATGAATATTTCTCTTGGTTTCCAAGCTCAAAGGTATACTTCTCAAACTACACAACATGTGAATGGAAATTCCAACTTGGATATAAAGTTATATCTGTGCTTGGAACTCTTACTACCACCATATAAAACATGGACTCTAGGATTCAAAGTATAGAAAAGAAAATACATATTATTGATTCTCATACCCACTCCATAAGTAAACTTGAATCACAAATTGGTCAGTTAGCTAATGCAATTAGTAGGAGGGATGATGGTAAACTTTCTCGTCATGCTGTTGAGAATCCTAAGAGTTAAAATTATGAACATGTGAATGCAGTTATGACTCTTAGGAATGGTAAAGATGTAGTTAACTTAGAGCCGGGAAAGAAGAAGCATGATAATGGATTTAATACTCAGGAGAATAATATTGAAAAAGAAAATGTGGATTTCCTTTCCCCGAATGTTTCTAAATCTCACGATCCTATCCCTTATGAGCCTAAAGTTCCATATCCTCAAGCTCTAGAGTTACCATCTAATTTTAAGAAAGAAAAGAGAATGGATGATATTTTAGAAATTTTCAAACAAGTTAAGATTAATCTTCCATTGTTAGAAGTTATTAAGAAAGTCCCCGCTTATGTTAAGTTTCTTAAATATATGTGTACTGACAAACGAAAATCTAAGAGTCATGAGCCCAAGAAAGTTAATTTACATGGTCAAGTTAGTTCAATTTTACAATATAATACGCCACCAAAGTTTAAGGACCCAGGTATTTCTACCATTTCTTATTTTATTGGCGATTATAAAATTGACAATACACTGTTAGATTTGGGTTCCAGTGTTAATTTAATTCCATATTCTGTTTATGAGAAATTAGGATTAGGTGATTTACAACCTGCTAATATGACGTTGCAACTAGCGGATGCCGGATAGATCATTTAGAGTGCCGCGGGGAATAATTGATGATGTGCTAGTTAAGGTAGATAATGGTTTTTTCCCTGTGCACTTTATAGTTCTTGACATAGACCCTCGCCTTCCTAAGAACAACATATCTGTTATTTTGGGTCGTCCTTTCCTGACTACTGTAGACGAAACTATTAATTGTTAGGACTGGGGTGATGGACGTTTCTATTCTAAACATGAGAGTTAAACTTAATGTTTTCAAAACGTCATCCCTCTCCTCTAATGAAGATGAATCTGCATGTTTTGCTCTTCATATGTTTGATAATTCTAAGACTAAACCACCATTTTCTTCTAAAACTTCTCATGAATTATTGTCTACTAAGCAAACTTGTGCAAGGGATGTATATGAGATTAATTCTAAGTGTCATGTACCTGATAAGAAAGCTCATCATTTGAAGATTGGTAATGCGAATGCTAGTAAAATGATGCTTTTTAGAACTAAATTATTAGATCCAGGTTGATTTGGTTACTACTAGACTAAGTCTAGATGAAGACGTGAAACTTAGCGCTAACTGGGAGGCAACCCAGCTTTTACTTATGTTATTTATTTCTTAGTTAGGATTTTAAGTAATTTATAGTTTCTTAGATACTCACCTTAGCTATTCCAGAAGTTGTTCTGTTTTGCAGCTACTGCATACTATAAGTGTGAGGGAATTATCATCGGCCTGGGCAATATAACACACTATATGGAAATCTTTGCAAAGTTCAACAATATTTTCACAGTCATCAGACATAAATCCACCAGGTTGTGTTGTTCCTTTCTCCTCTTTTCTTCTGCTATTCTCATACATTAAGGACAATGTCATGATTAAGTGTGAGGGAGAAGCTGGATATTTATATTTATTTATGATTTGCTGAATGTGGTGAAAATGTGGTAAATTTTCAAAAATTATGGCCTTCTTAGAGCATATGCTGGAGAATTGTGGATGTATTTGATCATGCTATGATGTTATAGATGTGAATTATAGGTTCAAAATTTATGGCATAATTGCCTTGTGTCCTATTTATGGGGATATGCCGCTGAAATTTTTTGTTAGTGAGCTTCTTAGGTTAATTTGTTTGTAATAAAATTAGGTTTAATCGGATTTCCAAACTAATTGGCAAAAATATGTGTATTCATAAAAAAATTAATTTCTGTTTTGTCATTAGTTAGCTCGCGTTGGATTTATTATAAATGACATGTAAGATGGCATGAATCCCTTTTTGACATGGTTTGTGGTATGATAGTGTTGTTTTTCGCCAAAGGCGATGAGACCTTTAATGGTGACATTTGAACCTAGTGAGGAAATTTTGAGCCGTCTACCATTTAAGACCGACAATCTTTCGGTCGATTTTCTCTTTCATGTGTGATTTATCTCCTCCTTGTTTACTTGTATCTTGAGTTTGCATTAATTCTCCCCAAAATCGTCACTTATCCATGTTTAAAATATGATTGAGGCATTCTTTTCATATTAGAGCTTCTAGAGTTTATAGGTTATATCTCTACAAATACCGACTTTGATAGCCTTATTGAGCCTTAATGACCTTTTTTTTTTGCTAACCATACATTACAAGCTTGTGGCCTCCTACATATTTTACCTTAAGCCTAGCTAAATGGAGCGATTATTAATGTTAGAGTTGTAAGTACGTTTACAGCAGAGTGAAAGAAAGAAAAAAATGAGAATGGGATGAGAAAAAAAAAGGATAAACAAATACAGAGAAAAAAAAGGTATGAAAATCAAAGAAAAAATCAAACTTATGAAGTACAAATATACAAGGAAAAAAAAAGAGAAAATGTTTCTTTTACTAGTTGAGATGGATATGAAAAAAAATAGTGAAGGAAATGCATAAACAAGGTGGTTGGAGTATAGTATTCTATGGTTAATTGGAGTTTGTTGTGACCTAAATATTATAGGTCATGTATTTTTGCTTCATTTAACTTGGCTCTTTATACCACCACATTACTAAATAAATTCCTACCTTAATCAACCTTAGCCCCATTACAACCTTTTAAAAGACCTCATGATTTAAAACATGCGATTAAGTCCATATCGATGGAGGGTGAGATATAATTCAAGCTTATAGAGCGGGTAATCAAGTTGAGTCGAGTAAAGAGTGGCCCACCACTATTATATTATTATCATTTGAGAGTGTTGAGTGCTCATGACTAAAGTGAGGTTGCCACGAGAGGTCGAGTCAAAGTTGGGGAAAGGAAGTGGTATGATTGCTTGGTCATTGAGGGTGCTAGATTATTTGTTAATGTCATTATATTCATGCTCGTTAATTGTGACACTTAAATATTTTCGAAATGATATGAGTTTTACTCTATATGATTACACTACTTTTTTAATTAGTTTGGAAATCTTTGTTAATAAGGCTTTGTAGATATGCCATCTGAAAATCCTCACGAGACCATACTCGTCCACTAGGGTAGCCTAGGGGCTTAAAGGGCTTGGTGCACATGCTAAGTGCAATCGTGATTCCTATGACAGTGAGTTAGGTTTTATTGATCTAGTAGTATAGTTTTTATTTTATTTTAGTGTTTGATGATATTTTCTTTTGCTCGAGGATTAGAAAAGTTGAAGTGTGGGGGAGTTGATAAGTGTTATTTATTATATACTACAACCTTCTTATTTCCTCTTACTAGCTCCTTATTCGTATTATAAACTATAATTTGTAGGTTTTAATCATTTTTATAGGTTATCTAGTAATTGGGTTTATATGATTATTTATAAGTTTAGCCGATTTCATATTTTATACTAGTAATAATTTATCGAATGTTGGCAGATGTATAATAATTTGGAGTCAAAGAAATGGAAATTGGTCTTAGCAATTTTATGGGTCAAAGCCATTTGACTCAATTCCATGCAACGAGCAATCGAAAGGGAAATTGGATTTCATTTTATCTCAACTCACAAGAATTAGAGGAGTGGGCTAAAGCCCAATGGTGCCACTTACCATACACATCATCAAATGAAGTAAAAACCCACTTGGAGTATGGAGAAAGAAAAGAGGGTTTTGGCTGGAGGAGAACACACAAGTCACAATAGGGAGAATAAAAGCAATGCAGCAACAACAAAGTACGGGGAAGGAGAGGGCACGAAGTAGACGTGACAAAGAACCAGATAGCAGACCGAAGAGTTCGAAAAAAATAGTAGCAAAATTCGAAGTTTCAATCTGATTTGCCGACCATGATTTCTCATATTATGGTGATGTTTCTCCATATTATGAGTAGCTAATTTCGTTTTTCTAGGACTTAGATGAAACCCTATTAGTATGATTTAATTGTTTAATGGTTTGGGCATTATAATTTGTTTTATGATTGAATAACTTTAGACTGTTATTGTGAGATTATTGTTTTACAAATTAGGTCAGTAATACTTCTTGTAGAACGAATTACTGACCTGTTTGGGTATTTGGTTTACACACTTTGTTCTTGTAGTTCAAAGGGTGATGTTATGCAATGGTATTTGCTGGTTTGTGATTGAATGATTGAATAGTCCATGCTTTAGTTAGATGGTTTATGTCACTTATTGATTGCAATAATATTTCTTTATGAGTTAATCATGGCTTGTAGTTTAGGGTTCTCGATAAAACTTATTAATTCTCATTCCAATTAATCTATTAGTCATATTACTAGTGGTGGATTCAACTGTCCTAGATTCTGTATTATTGTCTATTCTCCTATTCACTTTTGATTGCCAAGTTTATTTAGTTATTTATATTTCAGACCAACTTAATTAGTTCACAAACAAACCATTATAATTATACTTAGGTTTAAATTAGTAGACATTAGACTTAATTTTAATCAACTGTTCCTTGTGGATACGATACTATATTATTTATCACTTACTAATGGATCTTGTACACTTGCAAGAATAGGGTTTTATAACTTGTTTAAAATCGCTACCATGTAGTAGGGTAAGTAGGGTTGAATCCACATAGAGATGGTTGTTTTAATTTAGCTTTTAAATTGCGGAAAACTAAACAAAGTCACAATTATGGGATGAAAAGGTTTTTCAACTAATAAATAAGGAAAACTAAATAAAAAGATCTAGGGCCATGGTTCACCATGAATGAATGTCAGAGTTAAAAATATAAATCAGACAACAATTAAATGAATAAAACTATCTAGGGTAAACTATGGTACCCAATTTTTTACTGTCTTAATTAACGGTCTGAATCCCACAAAAGTCTCTCATTGGACTATATGATTTTTAGAAAACTTTGAAGTCGCCACCCTATTAATATTTTAATAGGGACATGTTTATTTAATAAATCATTTTAAAATCAATTTATAGACATATCATTTAAAACGATGATGACTTCATATGGATAGGGTTTGGGGTTTAGGTTAAGAGGTGCGAACGTCTGGAACTCGTCTCCTCTTCCGTTCTACAGAACGGAATCTTACTAAATGCGTTATTTTCCATTTTAAATAATCATCACAATTCAAAAGAAAGAAAATCACATAATTTGCACATATACACATCAATCATTTTTATTTAAGAGGACCAATATACCATTTGTACATGGTAGGTTTGAGCACTGAAGTTGCACTACGTTGCAATCATTACGGATTGGAATCCACTCATGGATCAAAACCATCGTAGTTCGATTTTATGTCTCACCCTAAATAGCCAATTCCATTGGGGATGAAAAGAAAGAAGAGAAAATAGATTATGGATAACTCACCTTTAGAATTAGACAAATCTATTAGAACTGAGGTAATCACTCCAATTAGTGATTGAAATGCGATTAAAATAATCACCCTAATTAGTGATTTAAAATGAAGGTAAAGATAATCACCTTAACTAGTGATCAAAATGAGGGTCAAGATAATTACCTAAATTAGTGATTAAGAATGGAAGTTACGATAATCACCCTAATTAGTGATTAAACTTAAAGATTAGAATAATCACGTTAATTAGTGACTAAATGAAGGTTAGGATAATCACCTAAATTAGTGATTAAACTTAAGAGGAAAGATAATCAGCTTAATTAGTTATTAAACTTAAGAGGAAAAATAATCACCTTAATTAGTGATTAAAAAGGAAAGAAAGATAATCACCTCAATTAGTGATTAAACTTAGGAGGAAAGATAATCACCTTAATTAGTGATTAACAATGGTTTAAGATAATCACCTTAATTAGTGATCAAAATGAAGGTAAACATAATCACCTCAATTATTGATTAAATAGGATAAAAGTAATCGCCTTAATTAGTGATGAAATAAAAATTTTGAGTTGATCACCCTAATTAGTGATTAACCAATGATTGAAATAACCACCTTAATTAGTGATTGCATTTATGATTTTTCAAGAGGTCTTAGAAAAAGAGGATTGCTTCCTAATTGAAGGCTTTTGGATGAATGAGAAATAATCATATTTGAAGATTACTAAGAAGTTTTTAGCAAATAGCTCAATTTGAGATTAAATTTGGAGATCGTGTTTGGTTAAACGAAATTTGGCCATTTAAAGTAAGACACGTGAAACGACCTAAACTCAATTAGGAGATCATAATTACCTATCTAATTATGTCAAATTATATGATTGATCCATTTGAAGATAGATAACAATTTTAAAATGTAAGATGGATCATCATATAGTTTAACTTAATTAGTTAGATTTGTAATTTTTCCTCTGAATTGAGATTGGGTCCTAATTCATATACTATGATATATTGGGCCCAGCATGTAATATTTGAGACATTGGTTGCTCATTTTATTGAAAAAATAATTGTTGAATTATTTATGAAAATAATGCATAAACATCTCTATATATTATTTTTTTTTTATTAATGAGTGATCTGATGTAATAATTATTTTACAGAGAAACTATTATTACAACAATATGTATAAATTCTATGATTTATACAAGTCTTCAATCTTGATCTTCACCATATTGCTCCTTGATCTTCATCTCCTTGAATGGGATTTGGAGTTCATGTTTATTTGAAAAATTAGAGATTAATTAACCTTTTTCATTTGATTTTTTATGATGATTTTCATTGATTTTTATTTACATAACAAAAATGAGTCATTTTAAGAGGAACTTAAAATGTCAAGACTTTAAATTAACATTTTCGCATGAAAAAGAAAATATTCTTTATGAAAATTGAGTTAATCACTTTAATTCACTTTCCAGATTACACTTTTGCTCTGTTACTGACTTCCAAAATTCATATATTTCTGTACAATGCGTGAAATTGTGCATGCGATATGCTTATGGATATGTCAGTGAGTTCTTTATGTTGTGTCAAAAATTTACAAGCTTTCAGTGACAACTCGAATTATGGTGAGTTTTATACTAAAACCGGTCAAAACCGGACCTTTATCCAATTTATTGTTTGAAATCCAACTTAATGAACTTATTTGAAGTGAATTTTGGTATGAGCATTCTAAACATTTAGAAGGACTAGTTTGGAAATTTTTACTTGAATTGGACATCTTTAAGACCCTTTTTTATTTATTTACTTAACTTAAGAGAAAATCAGTGTTATGGAATTCGGTGATGTGCATGAATGTTTTTGTAAAAATGAGATAAAATTGTACAAAATTCATATGAATATCATTTTTATGTTGTTGGAAATCTACTGATGTCTACTTCAATGTTGATGTTTTTAGTTTTAGCTAAATAAGTTTAGTTGTAACTTAATTGAAAGAACAAACTCATATGGTTCTGGATAAGATCAGTTTTTCATAATAATTTTGTATGAATTTTAATTAACAGTACGAATTAAAACTTACTATAATTACAACATCACATTTGCTTATTTTATGGAGATTTTTAAGCACAATTCTACTTAAACTTTTTATGAAAAATGTTTTTGGTGATTAACAACACCTTGGTTAAGAAAAATCACATAAGCACATATTTCCAAAGAGTCTCCCCATTAGAGTTGACTATTCTAGGTAGGGTGATTTGAGGTTGGGAACCTATTAGGACTTCTGCATACCCAAATCACTCCTAAAACTGAAAAATTGATAAGAGAAAACAAAGAGAAAGTTAGTATGTGATTAAGAAGATAATTTAGAAAATAACAAGAACTTAATTTTACCTTGCTAGCTCAATGATGCACTTCCTTTGCAAATACTTCTACTTTTTTTTTTTTTTTTTCCCTTAATTTCTAAGTGAGTTTCTAAAATTGACTTAATTACTAACTAAGCCCTTTTTTTCCTTTTTTGATGAACTTCTTACTTACTAATTACTTCTCTAATTTTAACTTTTGCTTTCTTTTTCTCTCTTGAATGAGATTTTTAGTGGGCGTAAGTATGGAGAATGAGAGTAGTATTAAAATTGTGTGTTTGTGTGTTTTTTCAAGTTGTCTTTTTAAATGAAAATAAGGGGGAGTACTTATAGGAAAATGAAGTGAGGAATTAGGTTTGAAGGAGTTAGAAAAATAGATTTTTCACCCCCAAAATTTGATTTTTACCATCCTACATCATCCTAATGACATCATCAAATCTCCTTATATCATCAAATTCATTGGAAATCCAAAGATTCTTATTCTCTTTAGATTTGATTTCGATTTTTACACTAATGAGGCAAAATCAGATTTTCAATCAATATTCTCTTCCTAAATACATCATAAAACGTAAAAGTGCATTGAAAAACGTGAAGGAGAAGCTGACTTGGCAACTGCGCGGAGCGTAGTATCCTGCGCTGGACACAGCCATGGTGCGCTGGGCGCATGGGCTTGCGTTTGACCTACGGTCGTGTGCTCAAAGCACAACCGGGATTTTCCGAAAAAAATCGGATTTTTTTGCTCTTACACCTTGAATTTGATTCCGATTCTTATTCCTTTTCATGATTCATGTTACTTAACAAATGGATAAAAGGCTGTGATTGGTGGTTAAAGAGTATATTCTTATTCTTTACCCAATGGACAAAAGTGACTAAAAATAATGACTTGATCACCAAGAAAACTGATTCCCACTAGTTTTGAGGAATGAGTAAAATTCCGGCGCCTAATCGCGACTCATTTTTTTCCATTTTTTGAAAAACTATCTTAAAACAAATAATGAAAACTCGTCAAAATAGTAAAGACGAGCACGATTCTACAACAAATCATTTTATTAAAACCGGTGGCTGTAGTTTTTGACTATGACTTATGGAAAAATTGTGTTTTAAAAACCGAAATCTTGTGATTAAAGCGCAAAACGAAAAACCATATGATAGAATGACACTTGCGCTTTGAGGCGGAACGTGCCTTTGGCGGGGCGTGGCTCCACGATACATGACGATTTTGTTATTTTTATTTCTTTTCAGAAATCTTTATTTAAAAATTTTATCCACAACAGAGGTTCAAAATTTGGTGTCTACATAAACATGTTCTCTCGAATCAAAGTCTCCCTTAAAACATCAATCTTACCGGCGCAATTTATTAGAAATAGTTCTACCTAGTCTTGTAAGCCTAAACATCAAATTTATACTTCTAGGTGCATAATCTAACATTGCCTAACTAAATCAATCAGGTCTAGCCAAACCAAATTGACAAGCAATAAAAAAAATAGGAAATAGCAATATCAAGCAATTATTGAATCATCACAAATCAACCTCTTTCATACATTCATGAATCCCCTTAAACCCTAGAAAGGAAACTACTCTATCATGAAATAAAGAATTAAAACTAGATTTGTAATAGAAAACATAATTAAATAAAATAAATAAAAGAAAGAGAAAGAAATAAAAATAACTCAATAAATTAAACTAATGGAGTTCATGAATTAATAATGAACAAGAAAAACTAAGATAGCTAATAGAGAGAATGAAGAAGATGATTAAAACAAAATTCAAAATTCAAACTATAAGGAGAGAGAGAGAGAGTTAGAGTGTGAAACCTAATATATATAAGATTAAGTATCCTAATAAGAGTAGGGAAGTAGTTAAAAAATAAGGAAAGTTGAAAAAAATCATTAATTAGGCGAATTTAGTGATCCGCGCGTACGGTAACATATTCCAGGAGAAGCAATCCGAACTTCCGAAAGGCACAACTCCTTGACTAGAAGTCTCCTCGAGGCATGTCACCTGTAGTTGGAAAGCTCTTTAAGTCTAGTTTCTAAATCCACTAAAATTATTTAATTCTCGGTAACATCTTAAAAGTTACGGTTAGAAAAGTAGACGTGATATCTTTTCCATGTTTTATTATGGTTTTCTGCTTTGTTTTTGCTCAAACTCGTACTAATTGTACTCTAAACAATTCTTATGCAATGTACCTTCATTCTGATTGCTTCTATACTCAAGCTTATCTAATTATATCCAAATATTCTCAATACCTGAAATTTTCATCAAAAACACGAAAACATACCGAATAGGATCGGAGTAGAATAGCATAACTTAAGAATATGATGCAATAATGAACCTACATATGAATCTAAATGTTCTAAAATGCAAACTAAATGCACATAAAAGCTATATATAAATATGACATATCACACTCCTCCAAGCTAAAACATTGTTTGTCCCCAAGCACTAATACATAGACATTGGAGAAGAAAGACACCTAAAATATGGGACTACACAATAGGGCCAAACACTCAGCTGAAACCACGAGAGATATAATCAGTACACAAAACAAGCATCAAAATAATAGAACAAAGCCGCATAGCATATCATGCGTCGTGATCGACTCTCTAATCATACCACAAACCATCTCTCTCAAGTTGGACTTAACCAAACTTGACAGACCTTATTATGGTCATGTGCACTCAAGTCTCTCATGTTTTAAGGGTTAAATAATGACACTCAACCTCGTCAGCTCGGATGTAGCACATATTCTTTAACTTTTACTTTTTGACTCACTTTTTACTCAATAATACAATACAAAATGAAGAGGACTTTAAAGGGTTGTAATATAGTTGAGGTTAAGGGAATGGAAAATAATTTGGGAACTAAAGGAAAAACCAAGAAGGAGGAGCATCATATAACTGAAAACATGACCAAGAAAGGCCACAACAACTCCACGCAACAACTAAGAATCTCCAACATAACCAATAACGCTATTCACTCAAGCAATTGAAGACAAACCCTTTTTCTTTCCCTTTATTCATAACTCTTTTTTCACTTTATTTATTGATTTCATTTTTCACTTTTTTTTTCTTTATTTCTTTTTTTTTTAACTTTCAATTCAATTTCCAAGCTCACTAAACATTTTTTTCCTTCCATCTAAACCACAAATAGAGCACTTCAATTCAATACAAACTGAATCAAAAGTAATACTCGCTCCCTCAAAGTAGGCTTTGGACAAGAATTAAATGAGGGCAAGGGATTATAATGTAGTTATTAATCAAACAGAGTCATAATGGCTCAAAGGAGTTACAGAAAAGATAATGTGAAAACAAGAATAACTCTAGAGCTAAGATCATGAGTTAAAATGCCTCAATTATATGAAAAATGTTTGCACTATCATGTATGAAAGAGTACCAAGTCAAAATCAAGATCAATGCAACAACCAACAATTAATCACACATGAAATAACAAAACCGATAGAGATACGTCAGTTTATAGGCAGAAAATCTCACTTAGGTTAAGGTGTCTACATAGTAAAGTTAAATCGAGCTAGAGAGAGATAAACTAATATTACCACAAACAATCAATTGCGAAACAATCATGCTATGAATAATCATGAACAAGAAGAATGACGCTTACTCGCTTAGGAGTTATAGTGAAATATCAACAAGTTTCTCAAAAAGTGCTAGCAATAATCCCTTATATGCGACTAACATGAGATGAAATATGCTAATGCAACTAAGAAAGCATTACAATTTTTTTAGTTGCACATAAAATCCCACTCCTAGTGAGCTGTACAAATCATGCAATATGCTATGAAAGCAATTAAAATCTACACTTGAAAGCAAATAAAGGATAGGATATCCCTCCCCCAAGCTAGAAAATGCAGTGTCCTCACTGCAAGAAACAACATCATAGAAGGAACCAGAAGCAACCCAACAATGATCAAATCACCGAAAACTCCCACAAACACCACAATTCACAATTAGTGCCGAACACAATTACCAACAATGAAATAATTAATTCAATATAGTCATAAGAATTCAACAAGTAAAACCCCAAAAACAAATATTCAAACAAAAATTAAAGGTAACATCAAGAGCATGAACAAAATAAAATATAAAAAGCTTACTATTCAATTGAAGAGTCGAATAAGCTGAAAAATTACACTACACTGCTTCTTGAAGACCAACTTAAACCAATTTGCACTTTAAAGAATCCTATAACAATCATTGATTAAAAACACACTGTGTTAGTTGTGAAAAGGTAATAAAAAAAAGTACAAAAAAAAAAAAAAGGAATTAAAGCAAAAGAAAAGAAACAAATACAATAGAATAGGAAAAGGAACGGGGAAGAAAGAAAAATGAGAAGAAGAAGAAGAAGAAAGGATCGTGTGTGCATGGTGCTATAAGATGCTGGAGGCCGGCGTTGGGCGGGTGCGGCAGCAGCGGGCAAGGGAGGAGCAGCAACGACGAGTGTGGTGGTGTGGGATAGAGGTGCTTTGGGTTGTTGCATTGTCGTGTTGGGCTGGTGCGCGAAGCTAGTTATGTTTCGGTGGTGGTGCGAGGAGTAGGAGGCCGACAAGTGGGGGCTAGGCATCGGTGACGGTGGTCTATATGACTGATGAGAGGGAGAAGGCGTGGTGAAAGGAAGAATTTTTTTTTTTCTGTTGTTGGAGGCAAAAATGGCCGTCGAACCCCACGGGTGCATGGGAGTGCTGCGGGATAGCAGCATGAAGTAAATCAACAGCTTGGTGGCTGCGGGCGCAGGATGACATGACTGCAACTTGGAATGGGGTCTTGTTATTTTTTTAATCTATTTATGGAATAAAAAAACCAGAAAACAACCATGTTAGTAATGTTATTATAGTAAAAGAAACTAATAAAAAGAAAGAAATACGAATTCTTGTGATTTCAAAAATAATAATAAAAGAAAATGTAAAAAATAAAGGGTCGAATTACCTCCCGAAACCGCTGGTTTATAATGTTTTCGCACGACCTCATTCTCCTTTTTGCATTATGATGAGTCCAATGCCTTCAGTAGCTTATCAAATTCCCCTGCAAACATGTCATTAAATACTCGATATGGCTTGCCTACAAGCATATTCATTTTCATAAAATAGGGGGTTAGATCTATCAAAATTACAAGCATATTGCAATATCTTAGGTCTCACAGAATCAACATGAATGTTTACTTAATCAAGAATAGCATGCAACAATAGATTTTTGAGAAAATAAGTAGGATAAAACATAGGGGATGAAGGTACAAGATCAAGCTTCTCATAAAATCATACAAGATCTTTGACCGTTAACAATAGATGCTATTTTCAACTTATGATCCTCCTGAACCTGATTGAAGTCATTCATAAAATCATAAAAATATTCCTTGAAATTATAAAATGATTTAGATGAAGAATTAGTTAAATCAGATTGAGGGGAAGAGTTATTAACATGCATATACGACTCATTATATGGATAACTAGAAACATCCTGATTATAAGAGTAACAATATGAACAATAATAAAAAAGGAAAGGTATAAGAATCATAAATAGAGGAACATACTGCGGCCTGCAGGTGGGTTAATATATTTTGTTATGCCCCACCTGTAGGTTTCTCTAACTAACTGCTCAATCAATATCCACCCATCTTCTAGTGTCTTATCCATAAATTTGCAATTACTCACGGAATCTAAAACCTCCCTTATTTGATATGATCACTAGGCACATATCCCATTGTTCAATTCCATGATTAGGACAAACAAAATCGCCAAATCTATAGTATGTACCTCCAAAATAATTCATGCTCATATTGAGGAAAAGAAAAAATTACATTGGGTTTACTAGCAAGCATGTAGGGGGAAATATAAGGTAATTCATACGAACTCATGCAAAAATGGGAGAATTTTGATATGATGTCTCAAAACTAGAAACATGAGAAACCAAGAATTATGACTATGTTGCACAAGTTTTTGTGGTTTAGGGTCATGGAAGGTTTGAAGGCTATTTGTGGAATTTTGAGTTATGGAGATCATGAAGATGATGGTTTAAGGATTTTTTTTTGTATTTTGGTTGCATAAGGTTGATTTATGGATGTGATAGCTTTTTATAATTGATGGAAGGAAGAGGGAAATGATTCCTAATCCATAGCATGACCATTTTTTCCTTTTTTTTTGATTTTTTCTAATTTCATTTTTTTTATTAATCAAGGTCATTTGATTGATTTAAATTTCATCATTGAATTCGAAGCGTAAATGACGTTGAAAGCCCAATGAAATATAAAAAAGGAAATATGATGATATTTATGAAAATGGAAAGGCTCTAATGAATGAAGTCCCAGAGTGACATAGTCTTGATGGGAAAAGACAGAAATGGCTTAGGGTAAGGACTCTCTTACTCAACCTTGAAAATCGAAAATAAATGACTAAGCCCTTTGAATTGAGAATACACTGCATAAGGGGTTGTTGGTGATGCTGACTCTTGTTGTAGGAGATATAAGAAGTATGTTGTCGTCGACCATGTTTTTCTGTGCATTTTTAACATCCAATGTCAGATGTTCATTACTTTGATGGAATTTGCAGTAGAGGTTTAGGTTGCACCTTTTGGATTTTTTTTTTCAGATTCATGGTCAAGAGTAGGCCCTATAGGAGTGATAGCGCTTCTATTGTGAACGTGGTCAAAAGTAATCTCATAACTCAAAGTGAAGTCAGGGTGGTTATAGTTCTTTTGATGAGTCTTAGAGTAGGCTCACCTTTTTGTTTCTCTAGTAGGTGTTAGTAAGTTGTAATCTCTCAAATGGTCCGGAACAGAAATCGAGTGGACCATACTTGTATGTTTTTTTTTTTTTTAGAAAATAATTTTCGAAATAAGAAATGATTTTGAGATGGAAGGTTTAGGAATGATATGGGATTTGGAATAAGGTGGGATTTGGCATGGTGGAGGACATGGGCCTAACTATATGCAAATACAGACAAGGAATGGACTATGCAAGCATACTAGACTCAATGAGTGGGCCTTTATGTAAATAAGGAATAGTCGCTTCGCTAGACTTAAGGGGTTGCCTTTATGGACTTCAGGATGAATAACTTCGTTAGACTGGAGGATTTGGGTTGTTATGTACTTAAGGGAGGACTAGCTTCACAAGACTCGAGGATTTGGGCTGTTATGAACTTAAGGGAGAACTAACTTAACTAGAATCAATGTTTTGGGCCGTCATGGACTTAGGGTGGACCAGCTTCGCTAGATTCAAGGTTTTTGGGCCGTTATGGACTTAGGGTGGACTAGCTTTCCTAGACTTAAAGGTTTTGGGCCGTTGTGGACTTAAGGTGGACTAGCTTCGCTAGACCTAGGATTTAAATTGGGCATTTACGGATTTAATTTTTGGAATCAGACTTGACTAGGGCGTAGATTGAGATGTAAACTACACCTAGGGTATGAATTGGGCCTTTATGGACTTAACTTTGGATTGGACTAGGAGAAGCACTTGTGGTTGACTTTGGAATTGACTAGGAGAAGCGTAAGGGCTTGACTTTGTAATGGACTGGGATTAGACCTAGATTATACCTACATGGGCTTGATGTAGACTAGGATTCACATAGAGATGCAAACGGGCCTAGATTTTAACATGAGATAGACTTACATGGACCTAAGATCAGCTCTAATGCAAGTGGGCCTAATATGAATACATGGACTCAAATGGGCCTAACATAAATGCAAGGAATCTAATGCACATGGGCCTAAGATGAATGCAAATGGACAGGAATTAGATTCGTAGGATCGAGGTGTTTGGACTGGGCTGATTGGATTGAATGGATTGGATTCAGTTGATTAGACTGCGCTTAGAATTTATAAATACATTTTTTGAAAGGGACCCCTTCATTTTTATCTTTTATTAGAAAAGATGATGGTGATTATGGTTGGATTAATTTTGAAAAAGAGTTTTTTTAACGTGTGGTAGGATGATGTTAAGTAAATCTTTTCAGAAAAGATAGAAAAAAAGAGAGTAGGATATGATAGATTTTGAAAAAGATGTGTTTTTGAAATGGATGGAATATAATAGGATAGACATGTTAGAGAAGATTGGTTGGATAGAAGGGTTAGGATGGCATAGTAAGACGACTTGAACTCCACCATGACCACTTATCTAGATGCACTTTTAAGGATAGACTCAACCTTAGATGATATGCGTGGAAAGAACGATTCTTATCTTTGAATTAGGTGAGTTTTGTTCCAAAAAAATGACCTAACAGTGATCATAAACTATTATGCAAAGATGGATTGAAAACGGGAAAATAAACCGACGAAATTGAACCACGGAAGCTTCGTGAAGCTTGCACCACACACAACAGCTCGGATGCCATGCAAGCTGGTACGCCAGGCACACGCTGCTTGCATGTGACACAAGCTTCATGTGTTTGGCGTATTCTTTTTACGGCGTTTTTTTTCTTTTTGCGTTTATTGGTCGTTTTTCGATGTTTCTAGCCTAGTTCGAAGGGAATATGTAGGGGAAATATGTTGAACATAGCAAAAAAGCAATCAATAATGTCAGATAGGCATGAATAGTATGGAGTTCCAACCTAAAGTCAAGATCTTTGTTTGATGCTATGGTCAATCTTAGGTTTAGGCTTAGTAGAGTCCATGAGTAAGAGATTGATCCCACGCTTCGTATCTTTGCTTAAAAAGATGGCAACGTGTAAGACGTACTCCAGTCTCTCGTTTGGAATAAGAGAGGAATACCATTGTTGGGTAGGTATGCTTATGACTAAGATCCAACATTATCGATCAGGAAGCTTTTTGGAGGAATAAAGCGCAAACCCCTAGGGATGCCCTCACGCATAGATTACGCGTTAATGATGCAAGGATATAAAACTTATTGTGGACCAGAAAAACATCCATGCATATGCGAAACTATAATGTCATTTAAAGGCATAAAACAAGTATGAATCGTATTTTCCAAGTTTCACCCACTCATCAAAAATTAAAGTTTGAATCCTCTCTAGTGAAGTCGCTAAATTGTAGGCGTGTTTTTATTGCCTACTCGGGATGAGCGCGTATTCGACTACCTCATTGTAAATGTTTTAATTTTGAATTTTTTTTTTTGAAATAAAGAAGTCATTAACAAGTCTTTAAAGGAAGACTCATCAACCTAATTGGATATTGTGAAATCTTATAGACATTTTAGGGACTTATCCAATGTAGATTTCCTCGTCATGACTCCACAATTGGTCATTGAACCAAAGATTGAGTTCGAGGGTGAGGATACGATTCTGATCAGGATTGAAATTCGCCTATTGCTGGCCTCTACTTAATACGATTCATATTCGAGTTTTATGCCAATAAACAACAACGTAATATGTTCATGCAATATAAAATTAATCTATGTCAGTTTATTAAACACAGAAAAGACTAATTTTTGGTGACATGCTATTATGCTATCAAATTACAGAGAACCTAATCCAATAATTTTCCAAATTATCTGAATTTAGCATTGGAACGTTTATTTAAGTCTTGTAATTTGCAGAAATAAATATATGCGGTGATTGTAGCATTAAGGCATATTAGCATGGATATGACACTAGAGGAAAAAAAAGCAAGGGCTGCGGTTTTTACATTAACCGCAACCCTTACATTAACCGCAGCCCTACTAGAATGGGGTGCGGTTTTGGGCTAAACGCAGCCCCTAATAGGCCTAGTTCTACATTGGGCCAAAAATTCAATTGGGCGAGATTCCCCGGAAACTCACATCAAACCCTATTTTCCCCCTCTCACCTCATTAAACCCCCATCCCCCTCTCTCTCTCTCTCTTAGCATCTCTCCTCACCCTCCACCGCCGCTCGCTCGCCGGAGCTTCTCTCACCCTAACACTTCTCTTGTGCTTCCGTCACTCCTTTTGTTCATTCAAACGACAATGTTAGGGTTAGGGTTTCCGACATTTCGCGGAGAAAGAGGAGGAGATGCGAGAGAATGTTGACGAATTTTTGATCGACGAAGGTGACACTCCACCACGCTGACCTGACTGACGCCTACTCTCGCCGCCGTTGAGTCGACACCATCTCCCTCGTAGAGTTTTACACCATTTCGATTATTGGCTTTATATTTCAAGGGTTAGTCAATTTTATCTTTAATTGCCATGAAATTTCAGTTCTTTTTAGTTAGATTATGGGTTTATTTGCTATTTGTTTTAGATCTTGTGATACTTTTTTGAATTTGCTAGAATTAAGATCTAATTTCTCATGGGTTTTTAAGGGTTTTTTTTGTCCCAATATCTGGTTGCTGATACAACGAATTTTCGGTTGATTTTGTGTGTCGTTGGTGTTCAATTTCTTCAGATTCTGAGATGAAAGTTTGTATTTTTGAACAACATGTTGCTTAAAAAGGATGAGTTATTAGCATTATGATGAATTGTACAGTATAGCTTGTGAGATATTATATAAAAACATATATAATTTGCAACATTCTTAGTTCACAGACCATGTTCATTACTTATTGGCTGATGGCATAGACAATCCTCTTCCTTTAATTTGTCGATATTGGCTGATGGCATAGACAAAAAGGAATTTGTTGCTAGTATTAAGAAATGGGGGAAATATCATGTTTATATCTTTGTTTGCTTAAATTGTGTAGTTTAGCATCTCATATCACAATAGAATCTTGATCCCGGAATACTTTATTGTCATTCTTTCTTAATGTGTTATATTTCATTCTGATTGATGTGATTTTGAAACAGTTAGTGATACTAGGTGTAGAATACGAGACTGCTATTGCTCATCATTTCCCGTCTGATCTTGTTGATGGAAACAATAGGCTTAATTTGTCCTGCAGGTTGGTCTTCCAGGGACGAGCAAGACACTTTTGGCAAAGGCTGTTGCTGGGGCAGCTGAAGTTCCATTCATTAGTTGTTCTGCTAGTGAATTTGTTGAACTCTATGTTGGTATGGGAGCATCTTGAGTGCGAGATCTCTTTGCTCGAGCAAAGAAAGAAGCTCCATCAATCATATTTATTGATGAGGTTAGACTGACTTCATAATCGTGTAATAGTACTTGGAATTTATGACCATCTTTTGGTACTGTTGAGGTGTAACTGTTGAAACCATTCGGTGGTTCTTTACAGATAGATGCAGTTGCTAAAAGTCGTGACGGCAAATTTCTTATCGTGAGCAATGATGAACGAGAGCAGACACTAAACCAGCTGTTGACTGTAAGTTTTTACCGAGTGTTTTTCTGGCTGCTGCAATTCTGAATGCGTCATCATTTGGTTAATGAGTGCGTGCCTTGCAAGAAATGGATGGTTTTGACAGCAATTCTGCTGTGATTGTTCGTGGAGCAACGAACCTTGCTGATGTCTTAGATCCTGCTCTCCGTAGCTCTATTAACCAAAGGGATGATCTGTCTTTCTTGCCCTCAGAAAAAGAAAGGGAACTCTTCTTGCAGATATACACTTATTCTTTGATATCAAATAAGGAAATATACAATTTAGCACAGTAACAATACATAGATTCAGAGAAACTAAAATCAGATAAGATACCACGTTTAAGTTTCAGCTCGTTTTTAAGTTTCAATGCGGTTTTCATGTCTGCAATTATTGCCTCAATTTGTTGATTTTGCGCATTCTTGTTGAATTTTGCGCTTTTTACTTGCATTTGTTGTTGTAACGAGTTTATTCAATTTGAATTTGATTGCGGAAAACGGTTTGATTATAACCGTTGGAAAATTCACCAATTTTTAACAACTTATTTAGTATACCTGGCTTTCTAGTATTGGTAATGTTTGGGAGAATACTTTTAAGAAAGATTAAAAAGTTGGAGTTTTTTGTCTGAAAAGGATACTTTCTTTTACCAGATTTGCACTTTTTGTAATTGTGTTCAACGTTTTGTATTATCAGTCAACTAAATTATGAGGACTTTGTGAGTTCTTTTAAGCTTTTACGCAATACTATGATTGGAGTCTTATTTCTATTATTTTAAGCAACGTTTTGTATCAGTCAACTATCGGAGAAAAAAGGTGCAAATTTTTTTGAGAAAATATGACCATTTAAATTAAATGATGAAATAGACTAATTTTTTTGTTATTGTTATTGTTATTCTTCAGGTTACACCAAGGAAAGGAGCAGCATTGTTGTTATAGGTCTCAGCATTCATACTTGCCCTGTAGAAATGCGTGAGAAGCTTGCTGTTCCAGAAGCTGAATATCCTAGAGTAATTGAAGAATTATGCAACTTAAACCATATTGAGGAGGCTGCTGTGCTTAGCACGTGTAATAGAATGGAGATATATGTGGTTGCGCTATCTCAGCATCGTGGAGTTAAGGAGGTTACTGAGTGGATGTCCAAGGTAGTTTACTTCGATCTATCTTTGCAATGTTATAAGTTGGGTCAATTGGTTGATTTTTAGTAGCTGCCAACACTTCATGATATAGACAAAGGAATCCAGCACAAATTTGTAAATCTCAAATTTAGTATGTGAAATAAATTTCATAGGTCTGAATCTCGTAAAGTTTTAGTATGTTGAATTGAGTGAAGTATCAATCTACACTTAATATAGTGAGTGTTCCTAGGTTCATTAGTTGTGCTGCATTATGCAGGACTAATTGATTCTACTTTTCAGAGAGTGGGTGGATGCTTATGTTTGATACTCCAATAATGGATCCTTGGCTTGTTTTTCATCTTCTGGTCATACAATGTTTTAGGAAGTCAGCTCTGTGTTCATCGAAACTCCCCCGTTGAACATTAGACCAAGAACAACTTGTAGTAGATTGTTGAATTTTTATTATAGTCATATTGAAAATGTACCTCTAAATTAGCACCAGAACATCAATATAAAGATTAATCTCATTGGTAATTCTACTATTATAACTAATCTAAATAGTGAACTCTATAAATTTCTGAACAGGAGATTAACTTTATCTTGTTCTATTAAATCTAACAAGAAATTTTCTCCTGCCTTTGGATGGTGAGCAAATATTTGATGCCTGTTAGCTGTACATTCGGTATTAGTAAATGGTTGTCATCATATGTTATTTTTGAAAATAGATGATCAATATGCCAGAGCCAAGGATTTCAATTTTAACTTATTTAAATCTTGTATCTGAAAGATCAGTAGCCATCAACACCAGATGGCTCTTGAGATAGATAGAAGTTAGAAAATATGAGAGTGCAAATGATTTTTGTTACTTGCTCTTGGCAAACCTCTACAGTTGAAGCTTTTGCTCAAAACCTTGATTATATGTGGTGTTCTTCTAGAGGCCTTCCTGACTCTATTGCTTATGTATTCTTTGTAGTTTGAGATGATGCAGGAGGCTAACTTAGCTAAGTTCAGATGAAGTACAGAGCTAACAGGTACGTGAGACATTAATTGATTTAATGTGTCTGAATCATTATTTTTTAAGTTGTTCTTTCATTAGACTTTGTGCTGGGTTACCACTTTGATGGAAGACTTATTAGTTGTCACATTTTCAATTTCAAGGTTCACTAGCAGTGCACTTGTAATACTCCGTATTTTCGGGAGTTATTTTGCTATAAATAAGAAAATATAAAGTAAAAGTGAAAGTATTTTATAATATAGTCTAGGTAAGCCTGCAGTTATAATTTAAATATACAACCTAATTTCGTACCTAATTATATGTTAATTCGGTTTTTGTTAAATAATAAATCATAATTCGACTTGGAAACAAATCCTAATAACCTAAGGTTTCTGATACTATAAATAAGAAAAGGAAGAGAAAAAAAAAAATTAGAAAACCCTATTCACTTGTCATCAGCCGTTTTTTTTCTCTTCTTTTCACTTTCAAGAGCTTTTTCTCTCTCCTCCTCTTTTCTTTCTTTTCCCCTGCTTCACGAGCCTCTTCGTCGCTCCTCTTCACCCCTCGCCGGTGGAGCGTGCGCAGCCCTCTCTCGTCGGGGATTCCGTCGTTCGTCACGCCGAGCATCAGTGACGACGTTGCGGTGGTTCGTTCTCCACGCTCGCACCGTGGTTGTTTGGGATTCGAGTGCGGGTGGTTCGAGTGCTCGTACGTCGAGGTCTGCTGGCGTGGTGGTTCGTGACGACCGAACACGGTAGCGTCTGTCGTGGTTGCGGTGGCCGCCGGAGGCAACAAGCTTTCCGGTATGATGAAAAAAAAAGAAATTCCTTTTTCCTTTGATTTAGTTCTTAATTTCTGATTTCATATGTTCCATTATCCTTGTTTAAATTTCGTTCATTATGAACAAAGAATCAGTTTTTGTATGTTGGAATTTAGGTTGAATACAAGAAAAGTCAAGGGTTTGATTTTTATTAACTTACTTCAAGGATCAGATCTAATATAGTTGTAATATGTTCCATGAGTATTGGAGGAACATAACAAATCTTTTCGTTCCTTATGCTGTCAATGCTTGAATAAAATATGACTATGATTATTTGTATAGTTAGATAATAAAGTTATGAAAAGAAAGTTTAAACAACAAGAACATTATATTTTAATATTCAAAACATCATATTTTATATAGCTAGATAAGCTGATATTTATTTATTGTTATCAAGGACTTAGCACTGAAATATTGTATTATTCGATTAGGTCCCAATTTCATAAGCGGAACGTTTTAATAGTCAGCAAAGATTCTCCGTTACAAGGTACGTACGCGTACTGGTTCAGTTGTAATTGCTAGTATCATGTTAGGTTGTGAATTATTCTATTGAAACCTAGAATCATGATAGGAAACGATTGTATGGTTGTGATTGCTGAGATTGTTTGGTAGCATGATTGCGGTATGTAGCATTGTAATGCGTAATTCTATCATATCATAAGCATGAAAGTTTTGGATTTGTATTCTTTGATCTATGGTGTGACAAGGTTGTTACAAGAATAAAGATTTGGGTATTGTATCTAAGAAGGAATGCTAAAATGATTACATGTTTAATGTGGTATGAATGATCAATACTAAGAAAGGATTTTGGCAATAAACTTGTAGTTGGACTCCCTACAAGTGATGAACAATGGGGGGAGTGTGAGACTTGCTCTACACTCCTACGCAGGCCTACTGTGACGACAATAGTGTCCTTATAAATTTTGATAACTCAAGTAGGCGGAAGGTTCCGTACGATCTTGGGGGTATGCATACTAAGGTGATGGATGTGGAACGGAGCGAAACCGTATTTACATTCCATCTAATAGACTAAGTTGTCTATTAAGAATTAAGTAGCCCGTATGATTCTAGTAAGATGACGGTGCCCGTTCGCCGCCAATTAAATAAAAAGTAAAGAATGTAATGCTATGGTACTATCATGTAACACCCCGTAATTTTCACTCTTTATTTTTGGTGTTAGTTTATTTTAAAATGATATTCTTTTCGTAAAAAAATAAATAATTTATTATTTTCTCTAGATTAATGATTTTTATTCTTTATAATTTGGGAGCCGAATTATTATTTTATTATATGGTGTGTTAATGTGTGCATTATATTTATAATATAATTTATTAGAATTATTTTCATTATTAAGTATTTTCAAAGTTTAGGCGCGATTTAGGAATTAACCGTTTTATCGCGTATCGGGCTTTCGGAGCATGGATCATTGTTGAATTGGGCCGAAAGTTTTGTGTGGGTGTTTGGCTTGGGGCAGCCGGCCAAGTGAAGGACTAAGGGGAGCCTTCTCCTTTTCTTTTCTCTTTTGTTTTTCTCATGACTCTTTGTTGCTTTGTAACCCCCTAATCATTCTCCTTCATTAAAACCCTTTATTTCAACCATTAAACATCCATAAAATTCTTTTTTTTATTCAAAGAAGTTCAGCAGCATCATTCTCATTTAACCCCCCACCGTTTCAAGAAAAGAAAGAGAGAAAAGGAAGAGCAAAAGAATAGAAAGTTCAACCCGGTTTTTCCTGTCGCACCTTCACGAAAATAACCGTATCCGGAGATCTAACCGTTAGATCATCTTCAATTTTGGACACAACGTTTACAACATTTTGTTCTACATTCTGACCGGAGCGATTTAGAATCTAAGCTTCTGATCATCAGGAATCATGGTCGTAACAGAGCAGTACGAAACAAGAGTTTTCAACGTTCAAGAAGAAATGCCTAGTGTCTTGTTGCTACAATTTTCGTTCGTTATGCCTTGGGGTTAGAAGAGGATTTGGATTGCATGTTTAACTTGTGATTGTCTCTTTAGACTCAGCTCTCCTCCCGACGATCCAGGTAACTAGTTGTTATCTTAGAACCATAGTGATTAGGGTATTATTCGGTATTAGATTAATACGTTAGGAATTGTTTAAAATACTTTTTGAATGAGATTTTTGACGAAATTTGACATGAACATACGTGACACATGCTATGAGAATACTGTGTAGAGAAAAATAATTTTTGCATGATTTTTAATATTTATTTGATTTAATTAGTATTTTGTGTGTTTTAGGCTAGATTTCATAATAATTATTGAACGACTGTTAAAATTGATGAAATCATTTTTCTTAGATCATGTTATATGCGTATAATGTATTCCATGCTGTAGAACAATTTTTACCTACTGTTTACTGTTTTAATTAATTGATATATCTGTTTTTGTAATTTCTGTTCTGTCAGTATTCAATTCATGAAAATTATTTGTAGAGGCAGAAAAATTAATTTACATAAATAATATGTATTTCCCTGCGTTTTTACATGTTATGTAAATTTTTGTTAATTTTTGGGCGTCTTTTTATATTTTTAATTATTATAATGGCTAATTTGAGGAATCTGTATATTAACTGTTAAAAATACTTTTGGAGTCCGAAAATTATAAATAAAAATTGTACCATGTCAGTAGAGCCATTAGGGTCGTATGATAATTTTTGTGTGATTTTAGTGCTCGAACTTATTTGTTTAATAATTATTATGGTGTTTTTGTGATGAAATTGAGGATACACTTTTAAATTGTTTGAGGGCTTGTAAATCAGAAATAATTCATAATTTAATATATTCTGGGTTGCTAATTTTCAGTAGTATATAATATGCATCATTTGGGTAGCCACATGTTTAGGTTTGATTTATGAAATAAAATGATTTAATTGTTATTACTCTTTTAATGAATATGATTTAGAGTTAATTGGTGATGTATTTGTGATTGAGTGTGGTTGCTGTAAAACAAAAACCAATATAATATCATTGATGATGTTTAGAGATGATTAAGTTTTATTGTGGGAGATATTTGTTGAAAATTTGTAAGTGATTTATTTTGAGGATTTTTGAAGAATTACTTTTGATGAATTATGGGTATAAGGCCGGGTGGCATCCCTGTTGACGAATATTTTTTTTTGAGATGGATGATACTTTGATGATATTTATGATTTTATTTGAGATAAGAACATCCGGTGGGATAGATGTAGTCCCCGGTGAAGAACATGCCAACCACCTGGTTTGCGAACTAGGGGTACACCTGGGTTAATTGTTGTCGTCCGAGAGTCAGGGAGTTCTGCGTGTTCTACCCTGCATCGGGAGTTTGGCCATTCTTAGACACAGGCAGTGGGGAACGTAAGCCCATAGACTGACCTGGAGATTGCGATCTGACAAACCTTAGGAAGTGATTTGCGAATCACTAGCGTTCGGTTTCTGTCTCAGACACTTGTTTTACCTATACTTTTATTTTTCTAAAAGTACTCTTGAGATGATTTATTTATTTTTATCCAACTCACTTGCTATTTATTATTCATTTGCGTTATTTGTGAGTTATATGGAAGTGGATGCATATTGTAGTTAACTTGACTTAATTATTTCCTTTCTTATTAATCTATGTCTGAATCGTATTTTGATTGCTTTTGTTCTGGGAGAACTGCTAGTTACTCCCCACTGATTGTGGATATTTGTTGTATATTTTGCAGGTTTTGTTGATGGGGATTTTCTTTGATTTTGGGCTCGGGTTGAGATGCGAGAAATAATCTATTAGGGGTTTTAGTTCTAGACTTCTCTTTAGTTTGAGATAGTTTTCTCATTTCGATTTTAATCTAAGTAATTAATTTACTTATAGTATTTACTTATGTTTATTTTTATCACTTAGTTATTTAAACACTATTCTTGTAGTAGTGACATTCACAGAAGACGATGTTTCTGCCATCGTCCTATTAAATATATTATTATTTCGTTCTTTTCCGCCTTTGAAATTCTGGGGTGTTACATATCATGTCTAGGAATGATCCTTATTATTCTGTTTATGCTTCGTATGCCTTTACTGCTTTACTATGTACTCAGCATAGCTGATTGTGTGTTATTGTGTTGTTTGTTGACCTGTGATGAACCATTGATGCTTCAATGGGGAGCAGACTAGGTGTGCTGGTGTAGCTGCATGAGTTTGGCATACGGGGAATATTTTCTGGTTTATAAGCTTTTAAATGTTTTTATTGAACTTATAGAACAATTAGTATGAATAGTTAATGGTTTGAATAAAAAGGGGTCTATGGTGATTCCCGAGTTGTAATTTGAAGTGAACGTTTTATTTCCGCTGCAATGTAGTTTTATTAATAAGAAGTTGTAACGTTTTGATTTTATTATGCCTTGCGTTTCACCGCGGCGGTAACACTCCCAAAGTCGATGCAACGTAGTTTAGACGTGTATGGATTTTGGGGGTGTTACAAAACAATGCGATAGAATTTCGCGCTTTCCCTAAAAGTTTGCTTAAGTTTGTTATTTATGTGACTTGCGAAAACTAGAAAACGCTTGTGAAATTTTGGAATTAAGAAGTGCAAAAGTTCGTCGTTAAGACTGGCTACCTCAAAGTTTCGGGACGAAACTTCCTTTAAGGGGGGAAGCCTGTAATACTCCGTATTTTCGGGAGTTATTTTGCTATAAATAAGAAAATATAAAGTAAAAGTGAAAGTATTTTATAATATAGTCTAGGTAAGCCTGCAGTTATAATTTAAATATACAACCTAATTTCGTACCTAATTATATGTTAATTCGGTTTTTGTTAAATAATAAATCAGAATTCGACTTGGAAACAAATCCTAATAACCTAAGGTTTCTCATACTATAAATAAGAAAAGGAAGAGAAAAAAAAAAAATTAGAAAACCCTATTCACTTGTCATCAGTCGTTTTTTTTTTCTTCTTTTCACTTTCAAGAGCTTTTTCGCTCTCCTCCTCTTTTCTTTCTTTTCCCCTGCTTCACGAGCCTCTTCGTCGCTCCTCTTCGCCCCTCGCCGGTGGAGCGTGCGCAGCCCTCTCTCGTCGGGGATTCCGTCGTTCGTCACGCCGAGCATCAGTGACGACGTTGCGGTGGTTCGTTCTCCACGCTCGCACCGTGGTTGTTTGGGATTCGAGTGCGGGTGGTTCGAGTGCTCGTGCGTCGAGGTCTGCTGGCGTGGTGGTTCGTGACGACCGAACACGGTAGCGTCTGTCGTGGTTGCGGTGGCCGCCGGAGGCAACAAGCTTTCCGGTATGATGAAAAAAAAAGAAATTCCTTTTTCCTTTGATTTAGTTCTTAATTTTTGATTTCATATGTTCCATTATCCTTGTTTAAATTTCGTTCATTATGAACAAAGAATCAGTTTTTGTATGTTGGAATTTAGGTTGAATACAAGAAAAGTCAAGGGTTTGATTTTTATTAACTTACTTCAAGGATCAGATCTAATATAGTTGTAATATGTTCCATGAGTATTGGAGGAACATAACAAATCTTTTCGTTCCTTATGCTGTCAATGCTTGAATAAAATATGACTATGATTATTTGTATAGTTAGATAATAAAGTTATGAAAAGAAAGTTTAAACAACAAGAACATTATATTTTAATATTCAAAACATCATATTTTATATAGCTAGATAAGCTGATATTTATTTATTATTATCAAGGACTTAGCACTGAAATATTGTATTATTCGATTAGGTCCCAATTTTATAAGCGGAACGTTTTAATAGTCAGCAAAGATTCTCCGTTACAAGGTACGTACGCGTACTGGTTCAGTTGTAATTGCTAGTATCATGTTAGGTTGTGAATTATTCTATTGGAACCTAGAATCATGATAGGGAACGATTGTATGGTTGTGATTGCTGAGATTGTTTGGTAGCATGATTGCGGTATGTAGCATTGTAATGCGTAATTCTATCGTATCATAAGCATGAAAGTTTTGGATTTGTATTCTTTGATCTATGGTGTGACAAGGTTGTTACAAGAATAAAGATTTGGGTATTGTATCTAAGAAGGAATGTTAAAATGATTACATGTTTAATGTGGTATGAATGATCAATACTTAGAAAGGATTTTGCCAATAAACTTGTAGTTGGACTCCCTACAAGTGATGAACAATGGGGGGAGTGTGAGACTTGCTCTACACTCCTATGCAGGCCTACTGTGACGACAGTAGTGTCCTTATAAATTTTGATAACTCAAGTAGGCGGAAGGTTCCGTACGATCTTGGGGGTATGCATACTAAGGTGATGGATGTGGAACGGAGCGAAACCGTATTTACATTCCATCTAATAGACTAAGTTGTCTATTAAGAATTAAGTAGCCCGTATGATTCTAGTAAGATGACGGTGCCCGTTCGCCGCCAACTAAATAAAAAGTAAAGAATGTAATGCTATGGTAGTATCATGTCTAGGAATGATCCTTATTATTCTGTTTATGCTTCGTATACATTTACTGCTTTACTATGTACTCAGCATAGCTGATTGTGTGTTATTGTGTTGTTTGTTGACCTGTGATGAACCATTGATGCTTCAATGGGGAGCAGACTAGGTGTGCTGGTGTTGCTGCATGAGTTTGGCATACGGGGAATATTTTCTGGTTTATAAGCTTTTAAATGTTTTTATTGAACTTATAGACCAATTAGTATGAATAGTTAATGGTTTGAATAAAAAGGGGTCTATGGTGATTCCCGAGTTGTAATTTGAAGTGAACGTTTTATTTCCGCTGCAATGTAGTTTTATTAATAAGAAGTTGTAACGTTTTGATTTTATTATGCCTTGCGTTTCACCGCGGCGGTAACACTCCCAAAGTCGATGCAACGTAGTTTAGACGTGTATGGATTTTGGGGGTGTTACAAAACTGGTATCAGAGCCAAAAGTTCCTATTTTCAAAATATGTTTTAAAAGATTTTAAAATGGGTAGTATGGGATAAAAGCATATAGATTACTTTTGCGTGCATTAAAAAATAGGAATGATTTTATTTGTACTGCCTTTTGTGCCTTTATTTGTCTGATTATATGAAATGTGGTGTGGTTTGTTTGATTGAATTGGTGAAAGGTTCTTTTGAATCTTTGAAATGTGAATAGAGTAGGAGGATGTACGAGGATAGTGGTTGAAGGCACTAAAATTTGATAGAAAAATATTTTAATTGCCTAAAAGTTCGAATTAATATAATATTCCAAAGATGTTTCAGAAAAGGTATTGAACTAAACCTTATTTCGAATATTTAGGAAAGAATCATATAAATTGTTATAAATATTTTGACTTGGGATTCTAAAATTGAAAATAATCGTTTTACCTCTTATATATGTTTATATATAATGTATACTTAAAAACCTTAAATTCACAAAACTTAGACTATTTTCCTTCTTTAAATTCGCAGATGGTTTACGACATAGGTCCTAAGGAACACCTGATGAAACACCGAATAGCGGAAGATTGGGACATTTGGGCCCATAAAATGAAAGCTGCTATGGAGTATAGGACCTTACAGGGAGATACTAGACTAAAGACTGAAATGGAGAAAATATATTTTATGCTGCAGTATGTCCCTAAGGAGGAACCTTACCTTTTCGTACACCGTAGATATGGGGATATATGGACAGAAAATGGAAATTTTAATAGGGTCAAACACACTTACTGGAACCAATACCTTCCTACTGTAGGACATTTTATTACTGATCTTAAATACTGTGAAAATGAATGGAGAATTCGTGAGAAAAGAAGTTGGAAGCCCTCGACCTCATCACCTTTAGTTCGAGGAACCTATCATGTGGGGGAAAGCTCGGGAATTAATGTGAATTCTGAGAATTCTAGAGTTAAATCTGAGCCGCAAGCGTCCTTTAGAGCTGCAAAAAGAGCTAGGTATCAAACTTTTGAGGATGAGTTCATACCCGAGAACCACATAGCGCCAAACCTCAGAACTGTTATCTACATTTCCGATGATGAGGGGAATAATAGGACATTCATCGCAGTGATTGGGGAAGATAATGCTGAACCTATACTCGACTTGGGAAATGAAGAAGAGGGAGATCCTAATGAGAATGAGCCTGCTGAGGAGGATCCGATTGAGGAAAATGACCAAGAAGCAGAAGAAGAGCCCATAGAAGAAGAACCTCTGGAGGAAGATGAACCTATAAAGGATGATGAGTCTTCTGAGGACGAAGCTGACATGGAAGAAGGAATAGAAAATCCTAATTCAGATGACGAAGCTCACCATTATAGTCCTTAGTTTCTTTTGATTATATAATTAGGATTAGAATATTATTTTATTCGTTTATTTCAGTTTTAATAAGGCTTGCATGCCAAGTAACAAATTAGTATTCGTTTATTCTTTTATTTATTCATAATATGTTTTCCTTGGAGACAATAAGTTTTACCTTTTTCAATAATAATACAACAGTTTCATTCTTTTATTTGATGTAACGTCTTATTTGAGATGTTTATATTGCAAGTCAATAGAGACTTAATGATTGTTCGCAATAAAGATGTGTTATATAAATGTGCCAATGTGTAGTAGTTAAAAAAATAAACGACTATGTGCATATCGCCGAAAATAGATCGTTGTGTCATTTTTCAATGCAGAAATGGTTCGTCAAGGCAAGACGCCCGATACCTCTCTCGAATGTCGAGCAATCGATTCGTGATCTAGTGCGAGATCACAGCTAACCTAGCCCGGGGTCATAACCGGGATGGGGACTTGTCTCGAAAAGGTTGCCCGTAGGAACCCACCAATACCGAATGGGAAAGGAGGGCCGAGGGAACCGGAAAACTGGGTTGGGGAGTTTGATAAGTCGTTCTTTACCCTCTCCCGCCCGTATGATAAGATCGTGCCCTTAGCAAGCTATTACCTTCAGGGGGATGCTCACTTTTGGTGGACCCAAGCTAAGGACAACCTCCTTAAACAACCTGACTTTGGGTGGGAAACCTTCAAGAAAGCCCTGAGGGATAAGTATTACCCTCCATACCTCAAGAAGCAGAAAGCCCGGGAGTTAATGATGCTAGAACAAGGGAACCTATCTGTTGAGGAGTATTATCGCAAATTCATTGAGTTGATGAGATTTGCTCCTGAAATTGCCCCTACTGAGGAAGCTAAGGCCTCACGTTTTGAGTTAGGACTCACCCTTGACCTGCAGGGGAGACTGGGGGGAGATACTTTCACCTCATTGGACCATGTCTTTGACAAAGCTGCCCACCTATATGCCATAAGGAAACGAGAGGAAGGGGGTAAACAAGGGGAGAAACGAAAGGAGAATCCAAACCCCGAGGTTCAAAGGTTTGAAAAGAAGCACCAGAGGAACCAAAACAACCAAACCTTCCAACGAAACTTTGGTAAGGGACCCAACAACAACACTCAACATAATAACAATAACCGCAACAATTACACCAACAATCGCAGACCTGAGCGTGTGTACAGGTGTAAGAAGTGCCCAAACAACCATCCTGGGAGAGATTGCGAGGGTAACAAAGTGGAGTGTCGTGAATGTGGGAAGCTGGGGCATAGGGCGTACGAGTGCTACTCAAAGAATAAGGTTAACCCCAATGGTCAAAAGAAAGGGAACTATGGGGACAAGCCTAGGAATGGGAATGGGAATGGTGGAAACGCATACAATGGGTCAGGGAACTCTAACTATTCCAAACCACCAAATAATGCAAATAACCAGGCACCATCTGGGAATCAGGTGACCAACAACAATGATAATAAGGGCAAAGGGAAGCTGTATATGATGACGGCTAGTGAAGAAGAAGCTCGTAGAGATGTGGTCACTGGTATTTTCTCTATTAACTCAATTCCTGTTAAAGTATTGTTCGATTCTGGCGCATCTTTGTCTTTTATTGGCCATACAACTGTTAGAACTCTAGCACTGGTTGAGTCTGAGTCAATTTCTATGCCTATAATTATTCCGTCTGGGGATACTGTTAATTGCTCTAAGAAATTCCTGAATGTCTCGCTGAAAATAGGGGAGGGCTTCTTTCCTTCCGATCTAATAGAGTTTAATTTATCGAACCTAGACATCATTTTGGGGATGGATTGGCTTGGGAAGTACAAGGCTAAGATAGACTGTGATGCACAGAAAGTGGAACTGAGAGATCCTTCGGGAAAAAGGGTGTCATATAGGAGAATACCTCGAGAACCTGGGATTAAGGTAATCAATGCCTTGCAACTTAAGGGTTATATATATAAAGGATGGCCTCTATTTATGTGTTCTGTGAGAAGGGTTGAGGATGATCCATTAAAACCTGAGGATGTGTCTATAGTTAGCGAATTTCAGGATGTTTTTCCTGAAGAAATACCTGGTATGCCGCCAAGGAGAGATGTAGAGTTCACTGTTGACTTAGTACCTGGAACTGGACCTATCTCAAAGGCCCCATACCGAATGGCTCCAGCAGAAATGAACGAGTTGAAAAACCAGTTAGAAGAACTACTAGAGAAGGGGTACATTAGACCTAGTATGTCACCATGGGGAGCCCCTGTCTTATTCGTGAAGAAGAAGGATGGTAGTTTGAGGTTGTGTATAGACTACCGTGAGTTGAACAATGTCACCGTGAAAAAAAAATATCCATTACCTAGGATAGATGACTTGTTTGACCAACTTCAGGGTGCAGGGATGTTCTCCAAAATAGATTTAAGGTCTGGTTACCATCAGTTGAGGATTGCTGATCACGATATACCTAAAACTGCCTTCAGGACTAGGTATGGACACTATGAGTTTACCGTCATGCCTTTTGGGTTAACCAATGCACCTGCTGTTTTTATGGACCTCATGAATAGGATTTTTCGACCCTACCTCGATAAATTCGTAGTCGTGTTCATAGAAGATATATTGATCTATTCAAGGAGCAAGGAGGATCATGAGGGACACTTGAGGCTTATTTTACAGACACTTAGGGAGAACCAACTGTATGCAAAGTTTTCAAAGTGTGAGTTCTGGTTGGAAAAGGTGTCATTTTTGGGTCATTTCGTCTCTAAGGAGGGTGTGTCAGTAGATCCTGCAAAAATAAAAGCTGTGAGTGAATGACCTACCCCAAAGAATGTCACAGATATAAGGAGTTTCTTGGGTTTAGCCGGTTATTATAGGAGATTTATGAAAGACTTTTCGAAGATCGCAAAACCCATGACTAACTTAATGAAGAAAGATTGCAAGTTTAACTGGACTGACGATAGTGAGAAAGCTTTTCAGGCACTCAAAGAAAGATTAACCTCAGCACCTGTTCTAGCCTTGCCTAACGGGGATGAGGGGTATGATGCCTATAGTGATGCGTCAAAGAATGGGTTGGGTTGTGTTCTTATGCAAAATGGGAAAGTTATAGCTTATGCGTCCCGTCAACTGAAACCATATGAGATTAATTACCCAACACATGACCTAGAGTTGGCCGCAATTGTCTTTGCCTTAAAAATCTGGAGGCATTACCTTTACGGGGTGACTTGCCGAATTTTCACCGATCACAAAAGCCTCAAATAGATCTTCACCCAGAAAGACCTTAATATGCGACAACGCAGATGGTTAGAGCTCATTAAGAACTATGACTTAGATATTCAATATCAAGAGGGTAAAGCAAACGTTGTTGCTGATGCATTGAGTCGTAAGTATAGCCATAGCCTAAACACCTTGGTAGTTGCTGACAAACTTTGTGAAGAATTTTCTAAACTCCAGCTTGAAGTAGTCCAGGAAGGGGAAGTGGAAAAGTTATTGAGTGCCCTAACCATTCAGCCCAACTTCCTAGATGAAATAAGAGAGGGTCAACCTGGGGATGTGAAACTTGAGCGGGTCAAAGCAAAACTTAAGGAGGGAAAAGCAGAAGGGTTTGAAATACCTGAGGATGGGAGTATACGCTACAAGGGTCGGTGGTGTGTACCGCAAAAATCTGTGGAGTTGAAACAAAAGATAATGAGTGAAGGTCATAATACGAGTTATTCCGTCCACCCAGGGGGGGATAAGTTATATAAGGACCTCAAAAAGATGTTTTGGTGGCCTGGGATGAAGAGGGCAGTAGCCGAGTTTGTTTCCAAATGTCTGACGTGTCAAAAGGTAAAGAGTGAACACAAGAGACCTCAAGGCAAAATTCAACCTCTTGACATTCCAACATGGAAGTGGGATTCGATATCCATGGACTTCGTCGTAGCCTTACCTAGGAGTCGGGGAGGTAATAACACAATATGGGTGATAGTGGACCGATTGACCAAAACTGCAAGGTTCATACCCATGAAAGACACGTGAAGTATGGAATCCCTAGCCAAAGCATATGTTAAACATGTCATTCGACTGCACGGGGTACCCACGAGTATAGTGTCTGATCGGGATTCGCGATTCCTTTCGAATTTCTGGAAAAAGGTCCAGGAGGCATTTGGTAGTGAGCTATTAATGAATACAGCCTTTCATCCAGCTACAGACGGTCAAACAGAAAGAACCATCCAGACCTTGGAAGACATGTTAAGAGCTTGTGCCTTAGAATACCAGGGATCATGGGAAGACCATTTAGACCTCATAGAGTTCTCATATAACAACAGTTATCATGCTAGTATCAAAATGGCTCCATTTGAAGCGTTGTATGGGAGAAAATGTCGCAGTCCTTTGTGTTGGAACGATATTAGTGAGACGGTGGTGTTAGGTCCTGAAATGATTCAAGAGACTGTTGATCAAGTGCGAGTCATTCAAGAGAAGATTAGGGCTGCACAGACAGGCAGAAGTCCTATGCGGATCAGAAGCGAAAGGAAGAGAACTATGAAGTTGGTGAAAAAGTGCTGCTTAAGGTGTCTGCAATGAAAGGAGTGATGCGATTTGGGAAGAAAGGGAAACTAAGCCCTAAGTTCATAGGGCCATATGAGATTTTGGCGAGAGTAGGCAAAGTGGCTTATCGCTTAGATTTGCCAAACGAGTTAGAAAGGGTTCACAACGTGTTTCACGTATCCCAACTTCGAAAATACGTACCTGACGAGTCGCATGTCCTGGAACCTGAAAACGTCGAGTTAGACGAATCCTTGTCCTATGAGGAAAAACCCATCAAGATCCTAGACAACAAGGTGCGTAGTACGAGGAATAAAGACGTCAAAATCGTGAAGGTGTTGTGGAGAAATCAGAATACTGAAGAAGCCACATGGGAAGCAGAGGATGCGATGCGTCTGAAGTACCCTGAGCTTTTTCAAGAGGTAGGCGAGTTACGAGGGCGTAACTTTCTTTTAAGGGGGGGAGAATGCGATAGAATTTCGCGCTTTCCCTAAAAGTTTGCTTAAGTCTGTTATTTATGTGTATTATTGTTTATGTGACTTGCGAAAACTAGAAAACGCTTGTGAAATTTTGGGATTAAGAAGTGCAAAAGTTCGTCGTTAAGACTGGCTACCTCAAAGTTTCGGGACGAAACTTCCTTTAAGGGGGGAAGCCTGTAATACTCCGTATTTTCGAGAGTTCTTTTGCTATAAATAAGAAAATATAAAGTAAAAGTGAAAGTATTTTATAATATAGTCTAGGTAAGCCTGCAGTTATAATTTAAATATACAACCTAATTTCGTACCTAATTATATGTTAATTCGGTTTTTGTTAAATAATAAATCAGAATTCGACTTGGAAACAAATCCTAATAACCTAAGGTTTCTCATACTATAAATAAGAAAAGGAAGAGAAAAAAAAAAATTATAAAACCCTATTCACTTGTCATCAGCCGTTTTTTTTTCTCTTCTTTTCACTTTCAAGAGCTTTTTCTCTCTCCTCCTCTTTTCTTTCTTTTCCCCTGCTTCACGAGCCTCTTCGCCCCTCGCCGGTGGAGCGTGCGCAGCCCTCTCTCGTCGGGGATTCCGTCGTTCGTCACGCCGAGCATCAGTGACGACGTTGCGGTGGTTCGTTCTCCACGCTCGCACCGTGGTTGTTTGGGATTCGAGTGCGGGTGGTTCGAGTGCTCGTGCGTCGAGGTCTGCTGGCGTGGTGGTTCGTGACGACCGAACACAGTAGCGTCTGTCGTGGTTGCGGTGGCCGCCGGAGGCAACAAGCTTTCCGGTATGATGAAAAAAAAAGAAATTCCTTTTTCCTTTGATTTAGTTCTTAATTTCTGATTTCATATGTTCCATTATCCTTGTTTAAATTTCGTTCATTATGAACAAAGAATCAGTTTTTGTATGTTGGAATTTAGGTTGAATACAAGAAAAGTGAAGGGTTTGATTTTTATTAACTTACTTCAAGGATCAGATCTAATATAGTTGTAATATGTTCCATGAGTATTGGAGGAACATAACAAATCTTTTCGTTCCTTATGCTGTCAATGCTTGAATAAAATATGACTATGATTATTTGTATAGTTAGATAATAAAGTTATGAAAAGAAAGTTTAAACAACAAGAACATTATATTTTAATATTCAAAACATCATATTTTATATAGCTAGATAAGCTGATATTTATTTATTATTATCAAGGACTTAGCACTGAAATATTGTATTATTCGATTAGGTCCCAATTTTATAAGCGGAACGTTTTAATAGTCAGCAAAGATTCTCCGTTACAAGGTACGTACGCGGAATGGTTCAGTTGTAATTGCTAGTATCATGTTAGGTTGTGAATTATTCTATTGGAACCTAGATTCATGATAGGGAACGATTGTATGGTTGTGATTGCTGAGATTGTTTGGCAGCATGATTGCGGTATGTAGCATTGTAATGCGTAATTCTATCGTATCATAAGCATGAAAGTTTTGGATTTGTATTCTTTGATCTATGGTGTGACAAGGTTGTTGCAAGAATAAAGATTTGGGTAATGTATCTAAGAAGGAATGTTAAAATGATTACATGTTTAATGTGGTATGAATGATCAATACTAAGAAAGGATTTTGGCAATAAACTTGTAGTTGGACTCCCTACAAGTGATGAACAATGGGGGGAGTGTGAGACTTGCTCTACACTCCTATGCAGGCCTACTGTGACGACAGTAGTGTCCTTATAAATTTTGATAACTCAAGTAGGCGGAAGGTTCCGTACGATCTTGGGGGTATGCATACTAAGGTGATGGATGTGGAACGGAGCGAAACCGTATTTACATTCCATCTAATAGACTAAGTTGTCTATTAAGAATTAAGTAGCCGTATGTATCTAGTAAGATGACGGTGCTCGTTCGCCGCCAACTAAATAAAAAGTAAAGAATGTAATGCTATGGTAGTATCATGTCTAGGAATGATCCTTATTATTCTGTTTATGCTTCGTATGCATTTACTGCTTTACTATGTACTCAGCATAGCTGATTGTGTGTTATTGTGTTGTTTGTTGACCTGTGATGAACCATTGATGCTTCAATGGGGAGCAGACTAGGTGTGCTGGTGTTGCTGCATGAGTTTGGCATACGGGGAATATTTTCTGGTTTATAAGCTTTTAAATGTTTTTATTGAACTTATAGAACAATTAGTATGAATAGTTAATGGTTTGAATAAAAAGGGGTCTATGGTGATTCCCGAGTTGTAATTTGAAGTGAACGTTTTATTTCCGCTGCAATGTAGTCTTATTAATAAGAAGTTGTAACGTTTTGATCTTATTATGCCTTGCGTTTCACCGCGGCGGTAACACTCCCAAAGTCGATGCAACGTAGTTTAGACGTGTATGGATTTTGGGGGTGTTACAGCACTTGAGGCTTGGAGATGAAGGAGAAGGGCACTTGTAATCTATTTTTGTATCATGTTCTTTACACATTTAATGTAATCTATATTTGTGTAAAAAACATAATTTACAATGAAAAATGATACTTTTATATATGTATAACTGTTTGGGAACATTTAGGACTAAAAAAAGCAAGGGCTGCGGCCACTAGTGGAAAAACAAGGAAGGGCTGCGGTCAAAACAGCCCTAAGGGCTGTGTTTTTGGCCAGCAGCCCTTCAATAGATAAGAAGGGCTGCGGTTTTTAACCGCAGCCCTTCACAAGGAAGGGCTGCGGTTCAGGCCAAAAACGCAGCCATTCTAAGCTTCAAGGGCTGCGTTTTTGGCTTAAACCGCAGCCCTTCTCTAAATGAAGGGCTGCAGTTTTTAGCCTAAACCGCAGCCCTATTAAAGTGAAGGGCTGCGGTTTAGGCCTAAAACCGCAACCCTTCACATTCAGTTTTTTTTTTTTTAAAAAAATAAATTAAATATGCCAGCCCCCTACATCCCCAAAGACCCCCTCGCCACCCTCGGCCCCCTGCTACCCCTTGCCACCCCCTGCCACCCTCGGCCACCCCCTGCCACCCTCGGCCACCCCCTCCCACCCCCCCGCCACCCTCGGCCATCCCCCCGCCCCCCCCCCCCCCCCGCCCCCCCCGCCCCACCCCCCCCACCCCCCAAAGACACCCCCGCCCCCACCCCCCCACCACCCCCCCCCCCCACCCCCTGCCCCCACCCCCCCCCCCCCCCACCCCGCCCACCCCCACCACCCCACCCCACCCCCCCCCCCCCCCCCCCCCCCCACCCCCCCCGCACCCACCACCCCCCCCCCCCCCCGCCGACCCAGCCCACCCCACCCCCCCCCCCCCACCCCCCCCCCGCCCCCCCCCCCACCACCCCACCCCCCCACCCCCCACCCCATGGCCCCCGCCCCATGGCGGCGCCCCACCCCATCCCCACCCAAAACCTCCCTTCGACACAAAAAAGACCAATCAAATTGCAATAATATATATATGACAAGTTTTGTGAACGTAATAATTAACTTTAAATATGTATATATTTAATAATGTAAAAAGTGTACATAGAAATGATACAAACTAGTAGATGTATCATAAGCAATCATCACAAATGTGGGACGCCAACTTATCCCGAACTTCATGTAATTCGTCTGTGGTGAAGGCCCTCAAACGTGGTGTGTTATTCATATAAACCTTGCAAAACAACCAAGGAATAAACACATAATATAAGAATTCAATCATTTACCGTAGTTAGTAGTTCAAAAAAATGACATATACCTTCCCGAAATTCAATCAAAAACAAATGCAAGCCTAAAACTCTATACACTAGTTATATTATACCTTATATTATCATTTTCAAAAAGAAAATGGAGTTAAATGACTCGAGAAACATGAATTGGAGGCGAAAAGGCAAAAATAGGGCTAAAATCACATTTATGTTCCCGATATACAACCAAAAACAAATGCACGCCTAAGAATCTACATAATAGTTACATTATGCCTCATATTATCATGTTCAAAATGAAATTGGGGTTAAATGAAGCGATAATACGAATTGGACGCGAAAAGGCTAAAATAGGGCTAAAATGCCCTTTTCGTTCCCAAAATTCAGCCTACAACAATTGCAAACCTAAAAATCTACACAATAGTTACATTATGCCTCATATTATCATGTTCAAAATGCATTTGGGGTTAAATGACTCGATGAGTACGATTTGGAAGCAAAAATGCAAAACTAGGCCTAAAATGACCTTTTCGTTCCCGAAATGCAACCAACAACAAATGCAAGCCTAAAACTCTACACAATAGGTACATTATACCTCATATAATCATGTTAAAAAAGAATTACAAATTGGAGAAATTACACAGACCTGAGTTTATGTCTCATGATTTATTGACCTTCCGCCGTTTCTTAGGATCCTCAAGTACATGTATCCCTTCCGTGTGATCTACACGCATATAGTTCTCCGACATATTCACATCATCTTCCACACTATTTTCAGGATAGGTAAAAGGGGGGAGGTCCTCAAATGCATCATATTCTTCCTCATTATCAACATCACCAATACCGAGGATACTCCTTTTACCAGGTACAACAATTGACCACTTATTATCAACAGGATCAGTTACAAAAAAAACTTGCTTAACTTGTGATGCAATTACAAATGGCTCCTCAGTTTCACGTAGACGACTAAGGTCAACAAGAGTGAATCCGCAAGGATCATCTTTTCTTACGCAACGTCGATTATCGTCAACCCACTTGCAACACAAGAGGCAAATATTAAAAGTACAGTAGTCCAGCTCCCATATTTCTTCTATTCGCCCATAATAATTGCCAGCATGTACATGCAACTTATCCTTCGAGCTTGCGTATTGTGTAGCTGACGCCACAAGTGAAACACCACTATTTTGTTGCGATGTTGACTTCAGATCTTGACGTTCAGTCCAAAACGTATACCCATTAATATCATAACCCTCATAAGAGCGTACAACTTCACGAGGACCAAATGCTAACCACTTGACTGTTTCAGGAACACTTTCATCCAAATCATTCACTACTCGTTTATGAAACCAATCAATGAAAGTCTTGTTATGCATTTGCGTCAATGCCCTAACTCCTTTTCCAGGATTGCTAACACGTAATTCCTCCATATGTTCATTTAAATAAGGATGGACAGCTGCTATGTGATGCAATACAAATAAGTGAGCTTGTTTACGCTTTTCTACGGAAGGTGTGATCAATTTTGAACCAATTGTGCCCTTGCCCTCAAGTCTGCCCTCGTGTCGGGATGTCGGAAGTCCAACAGGATCAACACTAGCAAAATACTCAGCCACAAAATTACTGGTCTCTTCACCCACAACCCCTTGAATTATACTACCTTCTGGTTGCGCAGGATTCCGAACTTTATCCTTCAAAGTGCCCATATATCTCTCAAAAGGATAGCACCACCTCAAAAACACTGGACCACACAGCTTAATTTCTCGAATAGATGGACAATGAGATGGACCATAATGTCAAAGAATGCGGGGGGAAAAAACATCTCAAATTTGCATAGAGTTTCAACTACTCTGGCCTGCAAGGAATCGAGTGTCGACGGTTCTAGGACTTTGCTGCATATTGTATGGAAAAATGAACAAAGTGCGGTAATGGTGTGCCTCACATGCTTTGGAAGTATCCCACGAATTGCAATCGGTAAGAATACTTGCATCATGACATGACAATCGTGAGATTTCATACTCGATAACTTCAATTCACCATTTAAGGTAACAAACCGCTTCATATTCGATGAGTAGCCAGTTGGGACCGTAATGCTATACAATGACTCGCAAAAAATCCGTTTCTCTGCACGTGACATCGTGTAGCAAGCTGGTGGCAAATAATTCTTCTCCGAATCCTCCACCTTCTTTTTACTTTTCTGAGTTTCATCATCAACCCTTTCCTCCACTACTTTCTTCTTCCTTCCGTCCCTTTTCTGAGCCCACAACTCTGGTCGAAGCCCCTGTTTTTCCAAGTAAAGTCGTGACGCCTTAACATCTTTGGTCTTGCCCGGAATATTCATAAGTGTCGCAAGAATAGCTTCACAAACATTCTTCTCTATGTGCATGATATCCAAACAATGTCTGACCTTTAGATCTTTCCAATATGGGAGTTTCCAAAAAATGGACTCCTTTTTCCATAATCCCGTAGGTCGATCAACCTCACTAGCAGGTTTACCAAAGATTGTTTCAATGCCCTTCACCTGATTATAAACTTCATTACCAGTTAATGGTCTATGAGCAACTTCTTCTTCAACCGGTCCCATCGAATGCCTTCTTCTTAAACCTATAGGGATGGTCGCGTCTCGAGGTGCCTTCGTGTGCGCATATACACATGTTTGCGGCCCTTAAGGTGTGTAGTTTTCATGTCATCTACACAAATTGGGCGGGGTTGTTTTCCTCTCGTCTTATACCCGAGATAAGTTCCCATAAGCTGGATAATCGTTCATAGTACAAAAAAGCATGGCACGCAGAGTGAACATCTCATTAGCATACGCATCAAATACTAACACTCCTTCGTTCCACATCTTCTGTAAATCTTCAACAAGCGGCTGGAGGTATACATCAATGTCATTTCCAGGTTGTTTGGGCCCCGATATAAGAAGCGACAACATCATGTACTTGCGTTTCATGCACAACCAAGGAGGCAAGTTATAAACCACTAAGACCACTGGCCATGTACTATGCTGCGAACTGAGATTGCCAAAAGGGTTCATGCCATCCGTACATAATCCAAGCCTCAGATTCCTATCGTCATTACCAAATGCCTTATGCACCCTGTTGATACTTTTCCACTCGAGGCGAATCGGCCGGATGCTTGAGCGCACCGTCTTTCTTCCTACAATCTGCATGCCACCTCAAATTCTTCGCATCTCCTTTAATTGAGAACATGCGCTTAAATCTAGGTATTATGGGTAAATACCACAACACCTTAGGTGGTGGTCCTTCACTACCTCCGGCTCCTTCACGCTTGTACCTCGACAATCCACAACGTGGACACTCATGTAAATGCTCCTACTCATTACGATAAAGCACACAATTGTTAGGACAAGCATGTATCCGCTCGTACTCTAAACCGAAAGGACACATCGGTTTCTTCGCATAATAGTACGACTTTGGCGGTTCATTTCCATCGTGGGAGCATATCGCCTAAAACTTCCAACAACGATGTGAAACTAGAGTCCGTCCAACCAGCTTTCGACTTAATGTTGAACAGGTGTTATCACCGCGGAAAGTTTGGTGTACTTTGTACAACCTGGATACAACGGCTTTTCAGCGGCCTCGAGACATAGACTCAAAAATACGAGGTCGTTTACACGACCGATCTTCAACCTCGTGTATCATCTCGTCTACCCGATCCCTATCATCATCTCGCAAACTCATCATCCAAATTCTCATCCCCGAACTCATCATCCTTCTTTTCTTCACATACATCGTTCATTACTCTAGAGCTTCCTATATACTTCCCCTGCTCACCATGCCAAACCCATACGTGGTATTGAGGCCTAAACCCACGACGAAAGACATGCTCCCTAACCACATGTATACTACTAACCTTGCTCACATTTCTACAATCGAAACAAGGACAATAAAAGTCGATCGCTCCAGGAGGATGCTTGATATTGTAATACGGTTGTACGAAATTCCGAGACCCCTTTCACAAACTCAATCGATTCACGACTACCATACATCCAAGTACGATCCATCTCATTCAAGAAGACCTCTAATAATTAAACACAACCATTCATTATAATGCATCAATCATTATTTAAGTACATACACTCACATATCATCATATCACACACGTATAGAGCAATCTAAGATAGTGACATGTTCAATTGTATGTATGCAGCCGAAGGTCCTTATCACTCCAACCTAACCCATCCTTGGACGTCTAATCTCACTAGTGAATGTGTGCCAACTTTTCAATTCTAAGGAAAATCCGGCAGCATTTCCCTACAGTTCTCCAACTACACAATGTAGATAATTGCTTATCTACATATGTACCCAGAGAACAATGTAGAGAAACGATGAGCCAAGATTTTCCTCAGAATTGAAAAGGAGACACACATTCACCACCTAAGTGAGATCAAACGTCCAAGAACAGTCCCAAACCGGGGACTATTCAAGACTTACTCCTAATGAGTAAGTCTTGAACGGGGTATCTAGGCATATGATGACAATTCAAACAACTTGTAGATTTCATAGCTAAATTACATTGCGTTTTCATACAATCTCATATCAAGAAATCTACATACATTATAAGAAATACATATATCAATAAATTATCATAACTTAATCAAATTGAATCACATGACAACTTTGTCTCATCAACAAATTAAATCAAACAAAAAAGACAACGAAATTAAACTAGTTACCTCTTAACACCAATGATAAGCAATGAATAGAGTAGAGATAGTTGGAACTTTATTTGCCTTCCTAAGCCTCTTCTTCCTACAATTAACAAAACCCACATTGCACATTAATCATTTAATTCAATTAAGAAAAATAAAACTAACTTAAAAACATTAATTCATACTTAACTAAGCAAAAAAATAGCTAAACCCAAGCGCTAGCAATGAAGAAAGAGTAGGGCAGTGGTGGTGGTAGTTGTTGCTGCCGCTTGTGGGTGGTGGCGCTGCGTAGTGGTGGAGGAGCTCCACACCCTAAACCCACTCAAATGGTGGAGAAGAGAAGAGAAAAGAAGAGAAGAGAAGCTAAGAGAAGAGAAGAGAGGTGAAGAAAGAGAAGGGTTGTGGTGGTGAAGCAATGTGGGTGCTCCGGCGTCAGGGCTCCGGTGGGGCGTTAGGGTTAATGTGCGAGTGAGTGAGAGGGAGGGCAAGGGGTTTTTCGCTCGTCAAATGCGTGTAAGGGAGGGAAATTTAGAAAATATGTCTACCTACTGTGTGTGCGCGCAAAATTGGAGATATGGTGGGATCAGAAGGGCTGCGGTTAGTCTAGGAAACGCAGCCCTTCGTTTATGAAGGGCTGCGTTTTCTTGTTAACCGCAGCCCTTCAATAAAAGGGTTGCAGTTTCTAAAGAAAACGCAGCCCTTCATACAAGAAGGGTTGCGTTTTTAGTAAAACACAGCCCTTCCTTTTTTTTCCCCTAGTGGGCCATGGCAAAAACCGCAGCCCTTGGTGAGTTAAGGGCTGCGGCTAAGGGCAAAAACCGCAGCCCTTAACCCACCAAGGGCTGCGGTTTTTTCCTTGACCGCATCCCTTAACGCGCTAAGGGCTGCGGTTAAATGCCAAGGGCTGCTAGTCTAATGGCCTCGGTCAAAAAACGCAGCCCTTAGGCTCCTTTTGACCGCAACCCTTGGACTTTTTTCCTCTAGTGTGAATATAGTATAGAAAAATAAAAAGAAAAGATGAGAGATTATAATATACAATAGAGCGTTAATTCCTTTAAGAACTATATCATGACAAGTATATTCTTAGTAAAATATGAAATTAATTGAAGTTGACTCTCAGTAATTATACCTTTGTCGTCTGGGTCATGATTAACGATTTGCAGGAGGAACAATCTTGAAGCTTGAATATAGTTCGAATGTATTTGAATATATGTTTGAAGTGTTTGCTAGTGTGTTTGTAAGCGTATTCATACTTGGAAGTGTGGTGGAAAAGACGTAGGAAATTCTATATGAAAGTCCGTCGAAAACAAGCATATTTATAGGAGACCTTTATACAATTTATTATTTGAAATACAACTTAATGAACTTAGTTTGAAGTAAAATTTGGTATGAGCATTCTAGACATTTCGAAGGACTATATTGGAAATTTTCACTTCAATTGGACATCTTTAAGACCCTTTTTTATTTATTTCCTTAACTGAAGAGAAAATTAGTGTTCTAGAATTTGGTGATGTGCATGAATGTTTTTGTAAAAATGAGATAAAATTGTACAAATTTCATATGAATATCATTTTTATGTTGTTGGAAATCTATTGATATCTACTTCATTGTTGATGTTTTTAGTTTTAGCTTTAGTTGGAACTTTATTGAAAGAACAAACTCATATGGTACTGGATAAGATCAATTTTTCACAACAATTTTGTATGAATTTTAATTAACTGTGCAATTTTTTTTTATAGAAATTCCAAATCCCAGTTTTTGGAAACGTCTTGAACTTCATAGGAAAATTATTACATCCTATAAAATATTTATATAATATAGACGAAAAATGATATGAAGTACGAAATTAAATCTGGCTATGATTACAGCATCACATTTTCTTTTTTTATGGAGATGTTTAAGCACATGTTTTTGGTGATTAAGAACAACTTGGTTAAGAAAAATCACATAAACACATATTTCCTAAGAATCTCCCCATTAGAGTTGACTATTCTAGGTGCGGTGATTTAAGGTTGGGAACCTATTAGGACTTCCACATACCCAAATAACTCCAAAACTGAAAAATTGATAAGAGGAAATAAAGAGAAAGTTAGTATGTGATTAAGAAGATAATTAAGAAAATAACAAGAACTTAATTTTACCTTGCTAGCTCAATGATGCACTTCCTTTGCAAAGGCTTCTACTTTTTTTTCATTTTTTCCTTAATTTCTAAGTGAGTTTCTAAATTCACTTAATTACTAACTAAGCCTTTTTTTTCCTTTTTTGATGAACTGCTTACTTGATAATTACTTCTCTGATTTTAAATTTTGCTTTCTTTTTCTCTCTTGAATGAGATTTTTAGTGGGAGGAAGTATGGAGAATGAGAGTAGTATTGAAATTGTGTGTTTGTTTTTTTTTTTTTAAGTTGTCTTTTTAAATGAAAATAAGGGGGAATATTTATAGGAAAATGAAGTGAGGAATTAGGGTTTGAAGGAGTTAGAAAATTAGATTTTCACCCAAAAAATCTGATTTTTACCCAAAAAATCTGATTTTTACCCAAAAAATCTGATTTTTACCATCCTACATCATACTAATGACATCATCAAATCTCCTTACATCTTCATTTTTATTGGAAATCCAAATATTATTATTCTCTTTAGATAATGACTTGATCACCAACAAAACTTAGTCACATCAGTTTTGAGAGATGAGTAAAATTTCGGCGCCTAATGGCGACTCGTTTTTTCTGTTTTTCGAAAAACTATCTTAAAAAAAATAATGAAAACTCGTCAAATTAGTAAAGACAAGCACAATTCTACAACAAATTATTTTATTAAAACCGGTGGCTGTAGTTTTTTACAACGACTTACGAAAAAATAACGTTTTAAAACCGAAATCGTGTGATTAAAGCGCAATACGGAAAACTATATGACAGAATGAAACTCGCGCTCCGAGGCGGAACGTGCCTTTGGCGGGGCGTGCGCTCCACGATACATGGCGATTTCGTTATTTTTATTGCTTTTCAAAAATCTTTATTTAAAAATTTTATCCACAACAGGGTTCAAATTTGGTGTCTACATAAACAAGTTCTCTCGAATCAAAGTCTCCCTTAAAACACCAATCTTACAAGCGCAATATATTAGAAATAGTTCTACCTATTGTTGTAAGCCTAAACATCAAATTTATACCTCTCGGCGCATAATCAAACATTGCCTAACTAGTCAATCAAGTCTAGCCAAACCAAATTGACAAGCAATAAAAAAACAATAGGAAATAGCAAAATCAAGCAATTATTAAAACATCATAAATCAACATCTGCATTCATGAATCCCCTTAAACCCTAGAAAGGAAACTACTCTATCATGAAATAAAGAATTAAAACTAGATGTATAATGGAAAACATAATTAAATAAAAGAAATAGAAAGAAATAAAAATAACTCAATAAATTAAACTAATGGAGTTCATGAATTAATAATGAACAAGAAAAACTAATATAGCGAGAAAGAATGAAGAAGATGAATAAAGCAAAATTCAAACTAGAAGGGGGGGAGAGAGAGAGTGTGTGTGTGTGTGTGTGTGTGTGTGTGTGTGTCTTAGAGTGTCAACCTAATATATATAAGACTAAGTATCCTAATAAGAGTAGGGAAGTAGTTAAAAAATAAGGAAAGTTGAAAAAATAATTAATTGGGCGAATTTAGTGATCCGCGCGTACGGTAACAGATTCAGAAGAAACAATCCGAACTTCTTTTAGATATCGTTGGAAAGCTCTTTACGTTTAGTTTTCAAATCCACTAAAATTATTTATTTCTCGGTAACACATTAAAGTTACTGTTAGAAGAGTAAACGTAACTTCTTTTCCATATTTTATTATGATTTTCCGCTTTGTTTTTGCTCAAACTCGTACTAATTATACTCCAAACAATTCTTATGCAATGTACCTTCTTTCTAATTGCTCATATTACTCAACCTTGTCTAATTATACTCCAAATATTTTCAATACCTGAAATTCATCAAAAATATGAAAACTTACTGAATAGGATCGAAGTATATGATCATAACTTAAGAATATAATGCAATAATGAACCTACATATGAATCTAAATGTTCTAAAATGCAAACTAAATGCACATATCACACTCCTCCAAACTAAACCATTGCTTGTCCCCAAGCACTAAGACATAGACATTGGAGAAGAAATACACCTAAAATATGGGACTACAATAGGGCTAAACACTCAACTAAAACCACGAGAGATATAATCACTACACAAAACAAGCATCAAAATAATAGAAGAAAGCCGCATAGCATAGCATGTATCGTGATCGACTCTCCAATCATACCACAAACCATCTCCCGCGGCCCCCAAGTTGGTCATGTGTACTCAAATCTCTCATGTGTTTAAGGGTTAAATAATAACACTCAACATTGTCAGCTCGGATGAAGCATATATTCTTTAACTTTTACTTTTTGACTCATTTTTTACTCAACAATACAATACAAAATGAAGAGGACTTTAAAGGGTTGTAATACAGCTGAGGTTAAGGGTATGGAAAATAATTTGGAAATTGTGGTGGAAAACCAAGAAGGAGGAGCATCATATAACTGAAAACATGACCAAGAAACGCCACAACAACTCCACACAACAACTAAGAATCTCCAAACATATAACCAACAACGTTTTTCACTCAAGTAATTCAAGACAAACCCTTTTTTCTTACACTTTATTCATAATTCTTTTTTCACTTTATTTATTGATTTCATTTTTCACTTTTTTTTCTTATTTTTTTTAACTTTCAATGCAATTTCCAAGCTCACTAGACATATTTTTCCTTCCATCTAAACCACAAATAGAACACGTCAATTTAATACAAACCGAATCAAAAGTAATACTTGCTCCCTCAAAGTAGGCTTTGGACAAGAATCAAATGAGGCCAAGGGCTTATAATGTAGGTATTAATCAAACAGAGTCATAATGGCCCAACAGGGTTAGAGAACATGTGAAAACAACAATAACTCTAGAGCTTAGATCATGAGATAAAATGCCTCAATCATATGAAAAATGTTTGCACTATCAAGTATGAAAGAGTACCAAGTCAAAATCAAGATCAATGCGACAACCAACAATTAATCACACATGAAATAACAAAACCGACAGAGATGCGTCAATTTTTAGGCACAAAAGCTCACTTAGGGTAAGGTGCCTATATAGTAAAGTTAAATTGAGCTAGAGAGAGATCATCTAATCTTACCACAAATAATCAATTGCGAAACAATCATGATATGAAGAATCATGAACAAGAGGAATGACACATACTCGCTTAGGAGTTATAGTGAAATATCAACAAGTTTCTCAAAAAGTGCTAGCAATAATCCTGTATATGCGACTAACTTAAGATGAAATATGCTAATGCAACTAAGAAAGCATTACCATTTTGTTGGTTGCACGTAAAATCCCACTCCTAGTGAGCTTTACAAACCGTGCAACATGCTATGAAAACAATTAAAATCTACACTAGAAAGCAAATAAAGGATAGGATATCCCTCCCCCAAGCTAGAAAATGTAGTGTCCTCACTGCAAGAAACAAAATCATAGAAGGAACCAGAAGCAACCCAACAATGATCAAATCGCTGAACACTTCCACAAACACCACAATTCACCATTAGTGCCGAACACAATTCCCAACAATGAAATAATTAAATCAATATAGTCATAAGAATTTAACAAGTAAGACCACAAAAACAAAATTTCAAACAAAAATCTAAGGTAACATCAAGAGCATGAACAAAATAAAATATAATAGCTTACTATCCAATTGAAGAGTTGAATAAGCTGAAAAATTACACTGCTTCTTGAAGACCAACTTAAAACAATTTTGCACTTTAAAGAATCCTATAACAATCATTGATTAAAAACACTAGGTGTTAATTGTGAAAAGGTAAAAAATAAAGGAAAAAGCAAAAGAAAAGAAACAAAAACAACAGAATAGGAAAAGGAACGGGGAAGAAAGAAAAATGAGAAGAAGAAGAAAGGATCGTGTGTGCATGGTGCTGTGCGATGCTGGGCAGAGAGCTGGAGGCCGGCGGTGGGTGGGTGCGGTAGTACCGGGCGAGGGATGAGCAACAACGACGAGTGTGGTGGCGTGGGGTGGAGGTGCTTTGGGTTATTGCGTTGTCGTGTTGGGCTGGTGTGCGAAGGTGGTGATGTTTTAGTGGTGGTGCGAGGAGTTGGAGGCTGGTAAGTGGCGCGCCAGTGGTGGAACAAACAGAATTCGGTGATAGGTGGGGGTAGGCTTCAGTGACGGTGGTCTTTATGACTGATGAGTGGGAGAAGGCAAAAATGACCGTCGAACCCCGCGGGCGCATGGGAGGGCTGCGGGATAGTAGCGTGTAGTAAATCAACAGCTTGGTGGCTGCGGGCGCGAGATGAGATGAGATGAGATGACTGCGACTTAGAATGGACTTTTGTTTTTTTAATCTATTTATGGAATAAGAAAACCACAAAATAACCATGTTAGTGTTGTTATTACATCAAAAGAAACTAACAAAAAGAAAGAAACACGAATTCATGTGAACTCAAGAATAATAATAAAAGAAAATAGAAAAAATAGAGGGTCGAATTACCTCCCGAAACCGCTGGTTTATAATGGTTTCGCACGACCTCATTCTTCTTTTTGCATTATGATGAATCCAATGCCTTCAGTAACTTAACAAATTCCCCTGCAAACATGTCATTGAATACTCGATATGGCTTGCCCATAAGCATATTCATTTTCATAAAATAGGGGGTTAGATGTATTAGAATTAAAAGAATTAAAGAAAAAATGTTGAGAAGAAAAAAAAATATTTACAACTATATTGCAATATCTGAGGTCTCCCATAATCAACATGAATGTTTACTTGATCAAGATTAGCATGCAACAATAGATTTTTGAGAAAATAAGTAGGATATAACATAGGGGATGAAGGTACAAGATTTTGTAAAAACGAGATATAAAGGTGATGCGGGGTAGGCTTAACATTAACATCCATTGGTAGGTTTTCAGCATAGGCAAACTCTTTACCTCCAAGAGGTGCTTGTAAGACATCCATCTCATCCATCCACGAACTGGAATTACCAAAAACCGCACCCTCATAAACAAGCTCGTCCACCAAAGAGTTTCCATCAAATAGTTCCATAACCAATGGTTTTTCAACAATTGATTCTACAACTAATGATTCTTCCTCCTCAAAAACATTCATTATATCTATCTTTTCCTTTTTAAAACCACCATCAAGAGTCAATTGATAACCCTCTTCGAACGAAGTAGCCTTCTCAACCAACACATCATCATCATACAAACGTTGCTCAATAGTTTGGCTAATAGATTTGAGTCTAGATGCTATTAATCTCTGACCGTCAATAATAGATTATATTTTCAACCTATGATCCTCCTGAACCAGACTGAAGTTATTTATAAATCATAAAAAGATTCCTTGAAATTATAAAATGATTCATATGAAGAATTAGTCAAATCAGATTGAGGAGAAGAGTTATTAACATGCATATACGACTCATTATATGGACAACAAGAAACATCGTGATTATAAGAGTCCCAATATGAACAATAATAAAAAAAGGAAAGGTATGAGAATCATAAAGGGAGGAACATACTGCGGGTGGGTTAATAAATTTTGTCATGCCCCACCTGTAGGTTTCTCTAACTAACTGCTTAATCACTATCCACCCATCTTCTACTGTCTTATCCATAAATTTGCAATTACTCATGGAATCTAAAACCTCCCTCCTTTAATCATTCAAACCCTCATTGATCTCTAGGCACATATCCCATTGTTCAATTCCATGATTAGGACTAACAAAATCGCCAAATCTGTGATAGTATGTATCTCCAAAATAATTCATGCTCATATTGAGGAAAAGAAAAAATTACATTGGGTTACTAGTAAGCATGTAGGGGGAAATATAAGGTAATTCATACGAACTCATGCAAAAATGGGGAGAATTTTGATATGATGTCTCAAAACTTGAAACACGAGAAACCAAAAATTATGACTATATTGCACAAGTTTTTGTGGTTTAGGGATATGGAAGGTTTGAAGGCTATTTTTGGAGCTTTGAGTTATGGAGATCATGAAGATGAAGGTTTAAAGATTTTTTTTTGTATTTTGGTTGCATGAGGATGATTATGGATGTGATAGGTTTTTATAATTGATGGATGCATAACATGTCCATTTTTTCCTTTTTTCTAATTTGATTTTTTTTTATTAATCAAGGTCATTTGATTGATTTAAATTTCATCATTGAATTCGAAGCATAACTGACGTTGAAAGCCCAATGAAATAAAAAAAGGAAATATGATGATATTTATGAAAATTGAAAGGCTATAATAAATGAAGTCCAAGAGGGACATAGTCTCGATGGGAAAAGACAGAAATGACAAAGGGTAAGGACTCTATAACTCAACCTAGAAAACCGAAAATAAATGACTAAGCCCTTTGAAATGAGAATACACTGCATAAGGGGTTGTTGGTGATGTTGACTCTTGTTGTAGGAGATATGAGAATATGTCGTCATCGACCATGTTTTTCTGTGCATTTTTTTAACATCCAACACTAGATGTCATATGTTCAATACTTTGATGGTATTTAAAGTAGAGGTTTAGGTTGCACCATTTGGATTTTTTTTCAGGTGCATGGTCAAGAGTAGGCCCTATAGGAGTGATCGCGCCTCTATTGTGAAGGCGGTCAAAAGTAATCTCATGACTCAAAGTGAAGTCGGGGTGGTTATAGTACTTTTGATGAGTCTTAGAGTAGGTTCACCTTTTTGTTTCTCTATTAGGCGTTAGTAAGTTGTAATCTCTCGAACGGGCCGGAACAGAAATTGAGTGAACCTTACTTGTAAGTTTTTTTTTTTTTAGAAAATAATTTGCGAAATGAGAAATGATTTTCAGATGGAAGGTTTATGAATGATATGGGCTTTGGAATAAGGTGGGCTTTGGCATGGTGGAAACATGGGCCTAACTATATGCAAATATAGACATGAAATGGACTATGCAAGCGGACTAGACTCAATGAGTGGGCCTTTATGGAAATAAGGAAGAGTCACTTTGCTAGCCTTAAGGGGTTGCCTTTATGGACTTCAGGATGACTAGCTTCGTTAGACTTGAGGATTTGGGTTGTTATGTACTTAAGGGAGGACTAGCTTCACAAGACTCGAGGATTTGGGCTGTTATGAACTTAAGTGAGGACTAGCTTCACTAGACTCAATGTTTTGGGCCGTCATGGACTTAGGTTGGGCCAGCTTCGCTAGACTCAAGGTTTTTGGGCTTCATCCTGTATGGGTTTGAAATTGGGATTGACTCGGGGCTACTTGGAGATGCAAATTAGACCTAGGATTTGAATTGGAATCATCTTTATTTTCTTTCTTAGGATTGGTACATGGTTTTACTTTAATCTTAAAGTGAAGGTTTTACATGTAACCAAATTTTTTTATTGTTATTGTTAGTTAAATTAGTTAATTAAAGTAGTTAATTCAAGTTAGGGGCGAAAATAAAGGAAGGATGAGTAATAATTATAGGCGTGTGATGTTTGTAAGATTTATGAAAGTTTTGTAAACGAATCTTGGTTACATGTAAAAACTTCACTGTTGTAGATCAAAGATCGAACAATGATTCACGAGACGTTGAACAAACAATCCAATGTCTCGAGGACTTGTATTAGTATGAACATACACTTTAACTACTTCATGTAATACTATATCTTTCTTGAACAAATCAGATTGAAAACATGAGATAGGTAATCGTTCTTCAATGATGGAACCTTCAAGATCAAATCTTCATTGTCCAAATTTGAAAAAGATTCAGTCGTTTCTTCTTCTTCAACATGCTTGATATTCTTTGAGGCTTGCAAACGAACCTGAGTAGGAACCACATCTTGGAAGAAAGAACCTTCAAGAAGTGTATCAATGTCCTGTACCCAACACTCGGATGTAGCTTGTGTCACCTCTTCAATATCCAAGAATTGATCTTTGTTATTTGCACAATCCAAAGATTCAGGTTTTAATTCATCTTCAACCTCAACAAAAATTGAATCTGAAATTGCATGCTCTATGTTGCAAGGAACATCTTCAAGATTTGACCGTTCTTTTTTGTTAAATATTGTTGTTGCCTCAAAGAATTAACCCTTTTAGTCGCTTCTTGTATTTGTACAAGAGCTTGCTTGAGTCTCAATGCAAAATCAAATTAATCCATGCGAACCAAACAACAACAACCAACTGTAATTTTTCCACTAAACTGTCCAGAAATTTCACTAAGAGTTCAAGATCTAAAACCTAAGTAAAACACCTTGAAATTTCATGAAATTTTGTCACACCATATTCCTAGGTGTCTATAACACTCGACCAAAATTTTATCAAAAACTACCCAGCCAGTCAATGATTAGAATAAAAGAGAGTAGGATATGATAGATCTTGAAAAAGACATGTTTTTGAAATGGATGGAATATAATAGGATATACATGTTAGAGAAAATTGGTTGGATAGAAGGGTTAAGATGGCATAGTAAGACGACTCAAACTCTACCATGACCACTTATCTAGATGCACTTTTAAGGATAGACTCAACCTTAGATGATATGCATGGAAAGAGCGATTCTTATCTTTGAATTAGGTGAGTTTTGTTCGAAAAAGATGACCTTACAGTGATCATAAACTATTATGCAAAGATGGATTGAAAACCGGCAAATAAACCGACGAAATTGAACCATGGAAGCTTCGTGAAGCTTGAACCACACGCAACAGCTTGGGCGCCATGCAAGCTGGTGCACCAGTCACATGCTGCTTGCATGTGACGCAAGGTTTATGCGTTTGGCGTATCGTTTTTCACGGAGTTGTTTTTCATTTTGCGTTTATTGGTCGTTTTTCGATGTTTATAGCCTAGTTCGAGGGGAATATGTGGGGAAAACATGTTGAACATAGCAAATAAGCAATCAATAATGTCAAATAGGCATGAATAGTCAATTCCAACCTAAAGTCAAGATCTATGTTTGATGCTATGGTCATGCTTAGCTTTAGGCTTAAAAGAGTCCATTAGTAAGAGATTGATCCCACGCTTCGTATCTTTGCTTAAAAAGATGGCAACGTGTAAGACGTACTTCAGATCTCGTTTGGAACAAGAGAGCAATGCCATTGTTGGGTAGGTTTGCTTATGACTTAGTTCCAACATTATCGATCAGGAAGCTTTTTGGAAGAATAAAGCGCAAACCTCTAGGGATGGCCTCACGCATAGATTACGCACTACTGAGGCAAGGATATAGAACTTATTATGGACCAGAAAAACATCCATGCATATGCAAAACACTAATGTCATTTAAAGCCATAAAACAAATATGAATCGTATTTTCCAAGTTTCACCCACTCATCAAAAATTAAAGTTTGAATCCTCCCTGGTGAAGTCACCAAATTGTAGGCGTGTTTTTATTGCCTACTAGAAATGAGCGCGTATTTAACTACCTCATTGTAAATATTTTAGTTTTGAAATCTTTTTGAAATAAAGAAGTCATTAACAAGTCTTTAAAGGAAGACTCATCAACCTAATTGGGTATTGTGAAATCTTATGGACAATTTAGGGACTTATCCAATGTAGATTACCCCTTCATGACTCCATAATTTGTCATTGAACCAAAGATTAAGTTCGAGGGTGAGGATACGAATCTGATCAAGATTCAAGTTTGCCCATTACTGGCCTCTACTTAATACAATTCGTATTCGAGTTTTATGCCAATGAGCAACAACATAATATGTTCATGCAATATAAAATTAATCTATGTCGATTCATTAAACACGCAAAAGACTAATTTATGGTGACATGCTGTTATGTAATCAAATTACATAGAACTTAATCCAATTGCTTAAAGTATATGAATTTAGCATTAGAACGTTTATTTAATTCTTGTAATTAGCAGAAATAAACATATGCGGTTATTAAAGCATTAAAGCATATTAGCATGGAAATGAATATAGTAGAGAAAAATAAAAAGAAAAGATGAGATATTATAATATACAATAGAGCGTTAATTCCTTTAAGGAACGATATCATGACAAGTATATTCTTAGTGAAATAAGGAATTAATTGAAATTGGCCCTCAGTAATTATACCTTTGTCGTCTGGGTCATGAATAACGATTTGCGGGAGGAACAATCTTGAATCTTGAATATAGTTTGAATGTATTTGAATATAAGTTTGAAGTGTTTGATAGTGTGTTTGTAAGCATATTTATACTTGGAAGTGTGGTGGAAAAGTCGTAGGAAAGTCTCTATGAAAGCCTTATAGGAGAAACAAGTCCTAATATCACGCCGATTGTTGCTTGCAGTGGTGTGCTAGCGCACGACTGTTGCTTGCAGTGCAACCACCGTGAGTCTGGTAAGGCTGCGTGCTACGCACCATGCTGCGTCAGACGCAACCTCTGGTTGTGTTCCAGATGTTTATGTACTGTCTCTGTGTTGCGCGTGCGCATCCTATTGCGCATGACGCAACACAGATTATAGCTTATTTTGTTTGTTAAAAGATTCCTTTTTTTTATCTTTGATGAAATAATATCTTTTAGACTCTAAAATCAGTTATCTTCAGGAATAAAATCTGATTTTATGATATCCTTTAGCGAAAATATTTATCAAGAATAATTAGTATGTATTAAAAATATAATTAATTACTAGAATAATTAATGGGGCTTTAAGAAAATTGGCTTGAACTCCATTAATAGACTTTAGGTTTTAAAACGATTTTATGGCTTAGCTTGTTGGCTTGCTCTTACTTTACACCGGACCAATAAGGACAACGGTATGTTTTATCATGAGGTGCTAAATGGGGAGACACGATTTTGTGCCTACAAGTAGGCATGTAAGTAAGGAGATATCTCCTTATTAAGGCTGTGTGGTTTTAGTTAGATTTAAGGAAAGTTTCGCATATCTTTCCTAAATCTAGTTATTCCTTATTTTTAGGCTAGATTCTAGGTTAGTTTTCAAGGAAACTTTCGTTTCTTTTTCTCTTGTCATATTTTTCCATGAGGGTGCTTGGTGAGCAAGGTTTTCTAGCTCACATTCTATAAATATTACACGCCTAGCCTCCGAAAGAGCTAGAGTTGTTTTTGAGTTATAAGTTTCGAGTGCTTGTGCATTGAAATCGGTTTGTTTAAACCAAAAAACTCATATGGAGGTTTGTGTGCATCTCTTAATCGTAGTTAGTGAGAAATCCTCTAGTTCTCGTGGGACAAGAGTATTATCCCCTTATTTTATTTTGTCCATAATTATTAAAACACAAAAGATTTGCTCCATAACTATTCATAATCATATCAGTCATAATATGCAGTTTGTGATTCAAGGAATATTCTTAATCAAGTAGGTTTACTAGCATTTGAAAGGAAATAGTCCTAAAGTCACTTGGAGAAAGTTAGTTTGCAATAGTAAAGCTAGTCCTAAGGCTTTTTTTATTGCCCGACTGCTTCTTTATGGCAGACTTAGCATTAAAAGAAAGATTATTCCAGTGGAGGCTTGTAGCTGATCAGAGCTGTGTTCTTTGTACTGGAGAGGAAGAAACAAATGAGCACTTGTTTTTTTTACCGTTAATATAGTCAGGCCATTCAGAAAAAGTGTCTGCAAATGTTTGGCATCCATAGGGATGTCCTTCTTTTGGCATTTAAGGTGCAGTTAAGAACAAGAAGAAGCGAGATAAGAGTGAGAGAAGCCTTAGCTAATTATATAACATGCTCTTTGCTGAAACTATATATTACACTTGGCTTCAAATAAATGATTAAATGTTTGCTGGCAAAGTTTGGCATACTCAACAAACTCATGGAATTGTGATATTTAATGTTGCTCGTAGAGCTGATGCAAGGTTAAGGAGAAAACTCCTACTGTAATAGTTGTTTGGTGTACGTTCTGTTGGTTTTTTCTTGCTTTCTGATGTCTATAATGGTTTATAAAGCTTGTTGTTGCTGGTTGTTTAGTTAGGCATGTTGCCATTGTACAACACATGAAAAGCTTTGGCTTTTAACCCTTCTTAAAAGGTGAGGTGATCCAAATGCTGATGCTATTTTAGTCATTTGGTCTATTGTAATTGGTGTTCGTACCTCAAACTTTTGGTAATCAATAAGATTTTTGGATTGTCGAAAAAAGGGAAAGCTATATATAGAGGATTAGAAATTAAACCTCATCAAACACTTTTTACAAAGGTGGCATAAAATAAGTTTATACAAGGTACGTGCTGGAAATTTTATATAAGTTTATAAGTACTGGAAATTTTATGTGCTGATTAATATTTAGTTTATTATTAATTATAGAAGATGAATACTCCTTGAGTGATTTTTAGTGCACAAAGGTGGCATAAAAATAGTTTATACACGGTACGTGTATGTCTAAGATCAGTTTTGGACATAGTATCATGTACTAGGATTGATTTTGGAACTTATTATCATGTTTAAGGAACTTTGATAGTTCATAAGCAAGATTGCGACAAAATATCGTGAACCTGTGATTGTTTTTTTTTACAGGAACTTGTGATTGTTATGTGGAAACATGTGATTGTTATGTGGAAACATGTGATTATTTATTTATTTATTATGTGTTTGTATGGATTGTTGAACAAGCATGTAAAGGGAGTTTGATTGTTTAATCATCAAGTTTTTGTTAGCTATAATTGGTTAAGGTGGATTTGGATTTAATTGTATATTGATCCATGTTTGATATTTATTACATGTAGTAAGGTAAAGCTAGGTTCTTGAAATTAACCGTTAGTACTATTTCATACTTTATTTATTTATCAATCTTTTATAATCATCGATTAATACGAAGTAAGTGGAAAGGTATAATGTCATGGGTTTAATGTTGATTTTTTTCAACACTTTATATTAAAAGATTAGTGGTTATGGAATTGGTAAGTTTTCTTAATATTACTATTAATCAAAGATAAAATATATTCCTTTTAGTTTTTGTTTTGGTCGTTGTGTTTTGTATTGATAGTTGGTTAATGTTCAATCAGTTAATAATTCAAAGTGAAAGAGAATGAGCAATAAATCTCTAAATTAATGCACGTCAACACTAGGTGTTCTCATGGTGGGAGCCCATGGCTTTTTCAGGACACTTGATCACTATATTTATATTTATTAGTAAGTTTGTCTATATCGATTAGGTTCGGAGCATGGAGTCGCACATATGGCCCTTTCTTCTTATTGAAGTCTGGTTTTGGTTTGGACAACTCGTTCATTATTGCTTATTCAACCTAAATTAGTTAATTAAGTATTATTGGAGTCGTGTTGGCACAAGTATTATTTATTTTGCCTACAGTGCATGATTTTATTTTATTATGTAATATCATGATGGGTTGTTTGTTTTTATTATTCTTAGACTATATGCACTCAGTTTTGCTGATTAGGTGCTTTGTATGTTGATCATTGCTTATGCCTTATTGATCCAGTGATGACCCATCTCTACTTATTTATTATTTGGCGAGCATTCGCTTGCATTAATAGGTCATAGCATTGTTTCATATGGGATATCATGATGCACGAGAGTGCGAGTGTTAAGCTTTTCTATTTCTTTTTATTATTATTTGTTGTTAGCTTATGTTTCTCAGATGATAATTTAGAATTTCTTTTAAACTCTAGAGCTGACATTGTGATTTGACTTTTTATTCATTGGCTTAGTTTGGTTTGGTGGACCATGTTTTGTTCTAAGGTGTGAGACCTTTAATTTGTCTTTTATTATTGGTTTGAAATATTTCACTGCACTACAAGAAAACGAGGCCAATTGTGATTTTTTTGTCAATTTTTGGAACAAAAAAGCTCCGCTATTTTTCTGAGTGACGCTTCGGGAAAGCGTCGATATTTAACCGTCAATATATCGTGACGTTTTCTGGCGACACTATTTCTACCTATAATGATGCCTTAAATAATCTACATGTACAATTCTCGACGCTTTTGTTGTCTCTATTGTGGCATATTGTGATGCTTTAATTTTTATGGTCACTATTGGTTAATTATTTTGACGCTTTTTGTAGTCCTTCTTATTACAAATATCGGCTCTTTCTGGCGCCACCATAGGATAATAACGACGTTCTATAATGCCAAAATATGATCACTAAATACTAATTGAACATAATAATATGTGCTTACAAAGTCATAAATTTGTTCAAAAACAAGTAGTTCTAAGTTTAAAATTTTAAAATTAAGCACTCTATTTACTTACTTCCTCAAACTAGAGAACTTGGAGGAAGTACTCAAATATCAGCTACTTCCCGGGCTTAAATTTTAATTACTAAGTAATACTATGTGATAGTAAGATTCCAAAAGCTTGATAAAATGCATGTCTTGATCGCCTTATACTTTCTAAATCTGCAAATTAAAATTAAATATATCAAATATTTATATATATGGAAAATATTGCATACAACATTTTAAATATTTGGTTAGATGGTAATTGGGGAGTTAATGAAATCAACTCATGATCTCAGTCAGGCTTTCATAATTAGTTGGTCGATTTGGTCTTGTCTACAAAGCTAGGCTTCCGAATGGAAGCAAAGTTGCTCGGGACTGCGGTCAAATGGAACGTGAATTCTGCTTAGAGGTAGAAAGCTTTATCAAAGGCTCAGCACAAAGAATACTGGTAACACGAGTACCTCGATGATGGGTCAACACTTAGTTGGCAGTGAGATTAAGGATCTCTCAAAGGTATGGTCATGGTTTCTCATACTTTTCTCGATGTGTAACGTGTGGAAAGACTCACATCTTTTACAAAAAACAAGTTGAATTAAAAAAGAATACTCACTCTTTAATTTGATTTAGTTAGGGGTTCAAGATTGTTTCTTGGATCCTAAACTAAAGGTTTAGTTTGTTAGTCTTGGATAATTAACTCACAACACTCACAAACTCTTTTCATAAATTTGGAAATCTCACAATTTCGATTGTAAAGCAAGCAAGCTGTAATACCCCTCATGATTGCTGTAAAGGGATTTAGCAGACTACTTATTCCAACAAGATGCATCTTGCTTTAAAGGGGTATTATGAGAGTCGCCTTGGAAGTATTACCCTTTGGTGGGTCGCTTCAAGGGGTGTATACACTAAAGACTACGGTATAGCTTATATCTAGTGGCAAGACGTTCCCAGATAAGCGATGTGTCTGCAATCTGGCGTTGCTACCTTCGCGTCGTTCCCTTACCTATTGCCAAATGACCGTGTTAAAAGAATGTAAAGTGTGTGAATGTGCATGAAGGATTGATTGAAAGAAATAAAGATTGTCTGTAAAGAATCGTGAAGTCGCCAAGATTATTGAGTGAGTAATTTAAAGCATGTGTAGCTGTTGCTATTGTTATTGCTATTGCTATTGCTATTGCTATTGTAGATGCCATAGTGGTTATAATTGTGATTGAACTGTTTTCAAGTAAAGAAGCACCAAATTATATTTTGAAGCTGTTTGATGGGTTAGTACTCAGCTTTGTTGATATGTGTATGTTTTGTTTTGTCATTTCTGTGGCCTGACATTTGGTGGGTGGCAGTGTTCTATCTGTTGAAGGTTCAAGACTTGAATTTTATTAATTAATGTTGAAGGTTCAAAAATGCTAGAAGTACATTTGCGTTTATTAATTTGTATTTCGAAGTGAGGTCGTAGATCATTGTAATACTTTAGTTATTAATGTAACTAATTTTTGTAAAGTTTGATTATAGTTAATAGTAATTAAATTGAATTAGATTCGTATTTTAGGTTTCCACATTCTCTATTATAGTTTAGTGAGTGTGATGTAGCAGTTGGTTAGCTCGACTAGATTTTGATTCCGCTGTGCATTAATCCTTTATAAGCTGGTCGAGAAGGAACGCCTGTTACAAATGGTATTAGAACATGGTTGCTTTTGGATACGTTGTGATCTTCATATCGTGGCGTAAGGGTTGTAATAGGTTTAATGGATTGTATTAAATTTAGGTATATATGAACCGGGTCGTTGTGTTTGCGCTCACATGTGTATTCTATGATTCTGTTTATGTAAACTTATCTGCTTAAGTGACTTTGTTGATCAGAGTAGCGTAGCGGAAGCGTAGTTGACCCATAACCTTCGTATCTTATGATCGGTTGAGTTAAACGTTGAAAGTACGAAATGCCTTATCTTTGTTTTGTTTTAGTTATGTGATTGACCATCGATATGAAACTCTTATATTCTCATGGCATAACCTCAATTCATAACTGTTCATTTCAAAGTTCGTGGACAAGCTTTCCTTTCAGGATGATGTTATCCTCAAATTTTTTCATGATTGTTAGAGGTTAAATTGTGTTTTGTTTCATGTGGTGTGTTGTAATTGTGTTTGACTTTTATTTAGTGGATTGAAATGTGAATTTCATGGAACTTTTATATTTTGAATAGTTTATAAGAATTTTAAACGAAATCTCTGCAATTGAGATGATTGGAATCCATTGCCAACAAGTTTGCCCCTTTTGTTTTCTTTGCTCCTTGATTTCGCGAGTCAAGTTGAAGTAGAGATACAAAAGATCATGGTATATAATCTTAAGAGTTTGAGATTTTAGTTATATTAAAATGAATTTGACACACGAGTGTAAAGTTTCTCTTGATCATTTGTTTAAATAAAATTTGTTTCTTAATTATTTTACTTATTGTTGTTTAAGTGTTGGTTTGAGGTTTCGAGGAAGAAACTTCTTGTAAGGGTGGTAGAGTGTAATAGCTGCGATTTCTAAACCATCTTATTTAATGTTAATTATAATTATTAGCCAAACTATATACTAAATACTCTTATGATTTCAGTTGAAAAATGATTTATATATTTATGAACTATGTTCTATTATTTTATTGGTGTTGATAATATATTTTATTTTATACGTAGCAAGTAATATTTGTATACGCGTATAACTACAAAGTTAATTATTTTGGAAAGCTTATGTATTCGATTATATTTCCGAAATCCTTTTAAGTAATTTGGAGTTTATTAAATATAGTTGTCTGTTATAATTATTATGATATTGAAAAATGATTTATGAAAACTATATTATAAGTTATCGGGTTAATTTATCTGAGTTTTGGTTAAGAGATACTATTTGAATTATATGTTGTAAGATATACTCATATCTCATTTTCTCTATCCTCTCGTGTCTTCTGAACCCAAAGATACAGCTCCTCCTTTATTCCTCCCTTCGTGTCTTCATCTCTCATTGCCAAAGAAATCTCTTCAACCTTTCCACATAAATCAACTCCATCCCTAATTCTCTTCTGATTATTCACTCTATTGAAGAGCAAACCCAAATTCCATAAAACCCCAATTTTCTCTCTCCTCTGTTCTTGCCCGCGTGTTGTTCCTTGTCCGCCGCAGCGTGTTGGTGGCTACTGCTCGTGTTCTTCCTCCCCTCGCTGACTGCTGTTGCTGCTGCTCGGCTCACGTGGCCATCGTTGCTGCCATCGTTGCTACTGCAGTATTGCTGTGGTGCTGGTCATGATGGTGCTACCATCATTCCTCCGTCGTATGCTGGTGATTCGCGAAGTACCAACGATACTTCCCCCTTCTTATGTTGTGTCTCTATTTCACCTAGGTATTAGTGTTATTTGTTGGTGTTGTTGTTCTTGTTGGTGGTGGTGTTATTGTTGTTGCTGCTGTTATATTATTGGTGGTGGTGGTGGTGGTGATGCGTTGTTGTTGTTGATGCGCTGTTGTTGATGATGTGTTGTTGTTGTTGTTGTGGTGGTGTTGTATGAAGTTTGGTGTCAGTTTCAGATTAAGGATAATGATGTTACATATAGTTAGATCATGAATTTGTAAATTGATTTGATTGGTTCTAATTAGTAGTTGTAGCTTTGTTAACGAAATTGCGGAGAATTAGATTCCTAAGATTGGTTATATCCGTTTATAGCAAGAAAGTAGTGTAACAATTGTTGGAAGTTCAACAATACTCTAAAAGTTAACCTCAAAGAGAGGAGTGGAAAATCAAGTAAAAGGCTATTGTCCCACATTGGAAAAATAACTTCGCTTCAACAGATAAGTATCATTTTATTGTTATTATTGCAACAATCTAAAAGACGATTTTATGGCTTCCAAACTTATGATTCCTGATATGTCTAAGATGGAACCCCTAGATGAAAAAAACTATAAACGTTGGGCTGTTAGGATGCGTTTTTATTTGGAACAAATTGATGTTGCATATGTTCTTGATGATGTCGTTAAACCTGTTGATGAATCTGATTTGGCTGCCTTTGAGTCAAAGTTTACTAAGGATGATAGAACTTGTAAGGGTATGCTACTGCATCATATGTCAAATGCTTTACTGGATATTTACATGCTGTTTAATCATGCTAAGACTATTTGGGATGCTTTAGAAAAGAAATATGGGACTGATGATGCTGGAACCAAACGTTATTGTGTTAGTAAGTGGTTAGGCTTTCAAGTTGATGATGTAAAACCTATAATTGATCAAATCCATGCCTATGAGAATATTTGTCTTGCTATGGCTGCCGAGGGACTGTGCATTTGTGATATTACCCTTGCTATTGTGTTGATTGAAAAACTGTCTCCTTCGTGGAAAATTTTTCGCAACCAGTTAATGCACAATAAGATCGACCTAACTTTAGAGGAACTGATAGGTCACCTTAAGATTGAGGAAGAGAATCGAATTAAGGACAAGGGTCAATCTGTGATTCGTGATCAATCTATTTTTCCTGTTTCATCTAAAGCAAATCTGGTAGAACCAAATAATTCTGGAAAAAATAAGGGCCCTAACAATTTCCATAGACCTCAAGGAGGAGTTCAAAAGTACAGGTTTAAGGGAAACTGTAACAACTGTGGGAAACCTGGTCATAAGTGATATATTTAATCTACTAAAAAGAATAAATTAGGGTGCGGAAATTTAAAGAAAATAAAAGATAGTACTTAGTTGATTTCCGATAAAGAATTTAATCACCACGAATCTCAAACTAAGGGTTGGATAGTTCTTAGATGCTCAATGATAAAGGCGAAGCCACCACAAGGAATCTCTCACATGGATCAATAAGGCTAAGTTTTGTAGAAGCAAGAAGCAGGAAGCAGAATCTCGCCAACCTTGCTGAAGCTAATGATAACATCGTTGCTGTTGTGTCAGAAGTAAACTTAGCTGGTAATGTTGCTGAATGGATTGTTGATACTGGGGCAACCAGGCACATCTGCACTAACAAAGACATGTTCACAAGTTATGGTAAGGTTGATGGTGAAAATGTCTTCATGGGTAATTCAGCATCTGCAAATGTTCAAGGCAAAGGGAAGATTGTTCTAACTCTTACTTCTGAAAAGTTGCTTACTCTTACTAATGTTTTGCATGTTCCAGAAATGCGCAGGTTCTTAATTTCTGGAAGTCTACTCATGAAAGCTGGACTCAAACTCTCTTTTGATTCTGATAGACTTGTTCTTACTCATAATGGGGAGTTTGTAGGGAAGGGGTTTTGTAATGGGGGCTTTTTACTCTTGATGCAAAAGTTGAAATTATGAATAAAAGTGCTAGTACTTCTTTTGTTTACATCGCTGAGTCTATTGATTTATGGCATTCTAGATTGGGTTATGTTAACATTGCTTCAATCAAAAGGCTTAAACATTTGAATTTGATTCCAAGTTTTTCTAAAACTGAATTTTCAAAATGTGAAGTGTGTGTTGAAGCCAAGTTTGCAAAGAAACCATTTAAATCAATAGATGGGCAAACCGAAGTACTAGAACTTGTTCATAGTGATTTGGGAGATTTTAAAAATCATGAGAGCAGAGGTGTGAAAAGATATTACATTACCTTTGTTGATGACTGTTCTCGTTTCACTATGATTTATCTTCTCAGATCAAAAGATGAAGCAGAAGAGATGTTCCTCAAATACAAAGTTGAGGTAGAAAATCAATTGGACAAGAAAATTAAGAGACTTAGGAGTGATAGGGGTGGTGAGTATGACCCTAACACTCTTAAGGCTTTCTGTGAACAGAATGGAATAGTCCATGAGGTAACTGCTCCATATACACCCGAACAAAACGGTATTGCTGACAGAAAGAACAGAACTCTCAAAAATATGATGAACTCTATGCTTATTAGTTCTGGACATCCTGATAACATGTGGGGGGAGGCTATTCTTTCTGCTTGTCATGTTTTAAATAGAGTACCTCATAAGAAACTTGATAAGACCCCTTATGAAATGTGGAAAGGTCGAACGCCAAACCTGAAATATTTGAAAGTGTGGGGGTGTTTGGCAAAAGTTGGGATACCTAGTTTTAAGAGAGATAAGATAGGCCCTAAGACTGTTGATTCCATTTTTATTGGCTATGCTTATCAAAGTGCTGCTTATCGTTTTCTAGTGAAAGGTGCTAACAATTCTTATGCAGGTGGTACTATTGTTGAATCAAGGGATGCAGAATTCATTGAAAATATTTTTCCTTTGAATTCTTCTTGTTGTAGTAATGATTTACCATCCTCTAGTACTGCACCTGTTTTGTCTGTTGCTTCTTGTTTAACTAACAATGATTCTGTTTTGGAACCAAGGAGAAGCAAAAGGGCGCGAAAGGAAAATAGTTTTGGGTCTGATTTCATTACTGCTTTCCTATCTGAACCACTCTTGATTGACGATGAATTTGTAAGTGTGTTCATTTTAGAAAATGATCCCAAAACTTATGATGAGGCCATCAGGTCAATTGATGCAATTTTTTGGAAAGAAGCAATTAACAGTGAACTAGAATCAATTCTCAACAATAATACTTGGGGATTGGTTGACTTGCCTAGAGGTTGCAAGCCCATTACTTGTAAATGGATCTTTAAGAAAAAATTGAAACTTGATGGATCCATTGACAAGTATAATGCTAGAATAGTAGTGAGGGGTTTTACTCAAAAATAAGGAATTGACTATTTTGATACCTACTCCCCTGTCACCAAAATTGCAACCATTAGGACCTTAATTGCTCTTGCTTGTATACATGATCTCATTGTACATCAAATGGATTTAAAAACTGCTTTTCTTAATGGAGATCTGGAAGAAGAGATTTATATGGTTCAATCGGAAGGTTGTGCAATTCCGGGTCAAGAAAACAAAGTTTGTAAACTGGTCAAGTCATTGTATGGACTCAAACAAGCTCCAAAACAATGGCATGACAAGTTTGACAAGACTATGACAGGAAATGGGTTTCATGTCAATGAAGGAGACTCCTGTGTTTATTTTAAGCATGATTCAAGTGGTTGTGTGATTATCTGTCTTTATGTGGATGATATGCTAATTTTTGGTACTAGTCTTGATCGAGTAAATGAGACAAAGAAATTTCTAAGTTCTAAATTTGAAATGAAAGATATGGGTGAGGCAGATGTGATTTTGGGAGTCAAAATTATAAGAAATCAAAATGGCATATGTCTTAGCCAATCTCAATATGTTGAAAAACTCTTGAAAAAATTTAACTCATTTAACATCGATCCAGTTAGAACACCTTATGATTCAAGCGTCCACCTAAAGAAAAATAAAGGTGATCCAATTTGTCAATCTGAATATGCTAAAATCATTGGTAGTGTGATGTTTCTTATGAATTACACTAGAACTGACATTGGTTATTCTGTAAGTAGACTAAGCAGGTACACTCATAACCCAAACAAAGATCATTGGGATGCTCTAAGGCGATTGCTCAGGTATTTGAAAGGTACCATGGATTGGAGTTTGCACTACTCCAAATCTCCAGGTGTACTAGAAGGTTTCTGTGATGCCAACTGGGTATCTGACAATGATGAAGTAAACTCCACCAGTGGTTATGTTTTCACCCTAGGGGGTGGAGCTGTGTCTTGGAAATCTTGCAAGCAATCTTGTACTGCTATGTCTACTATGGAATCTGAATTTATTGCTCTTGAATTGGCAGGTCATGAGGATGAATGGTTGAGAAATCTGCTTGCAGATATTCCAATGTGGGGGAAGCCAGCTCCTTCTGTTGCTCTCCACTGTGCTTCGCAAGCTGCCATAGCTGTTGCAAACAACCACGCCTACAATGGGAAAAAGAGACACATTCGTTTGAGGCATAAGGCTATCAAAGATCTGTTGTCAAATGGAGTGATATCATTGGATTATGTTAAATCAGAAAAGAACATCGCAGATCCGCTCACCAAAGGCCTGTGTAGAAAACTAGTTTTGGAAACATCGGAAGGGATGGGCTTAAGGCCCATTGGATGAATTGTAACTAATGAACTCCTACTCACTACGAGTTCAAAGGAGAACATTATGAAAATTCAGAAGCACAAACTTTTATCTTTTCCATCCCTAGATGTTTATGATGTAATGTGCTTGCTACAAATTGAACTACTTTAGGGTGAGCCAAGGCTCTTAATGAATCCATATCCATATGTTTGGAGGTGTGATGTAGCTCACACTTGATGGATTCACCTACTTAGGTGTGGAAGTGTGGCCGCTTCCTATGAGAATTGCATGGGCTAATTCTCTAGAGCACCTATGAGCATCCAGGTCTGGACGTATGGCCAGTATAAGGCTTCACTATTATTCGCGGAGAATCAGAATATTATACATGTTCAATTGTGTGCTCTAAGTGATGTATCTTTTCCTCCCTATTAAGTTCAAGACTCAAGTCACTTGATAGGAAAGAGATACTAGCTTAAAAGCACTAAGTGTTAATTCAAGTCGCAAGACATTGAGACTTATGCAATTGTTTTGTTTTGCCCAAAGCCAATTCTCATTCCTTTTCTTTTCTCGTTTGTTGACCCTGTGGGGGATTGTTGGAAGTTCAACAATACTCTAAAAGTTAACCTCAAAGAGAGGAGCGGAAAATCAAGTAAAAGGCTATTGTCCCACATTGGAAAAATAATTTCGCTTCAACAGGTAAGTATCATTTTATTGTTATTATTGCAACAACAATAAGCATACAATCATGGGATTGAATTATGTAATTGAAGCATTATTTTGACAACGATGATTATTCTTACAAGGTTATATGATAAAATGGGAATTAGTTAAGTTTGTTCTAGTTGAGTTTCCTCTTATTCTTATCGTTGTTGTTGTTGTGAAGGTGATTGTTAAGGTAATCAAATAAATTAGAGTATGTTATGTTATTTTCAAACTGATCCTAGTTAACATAATAACAGACGATTCCTAAATAGATTATTATATAGTAAAGTTAAATTAGCGATACTTTTCACTAGGGTGAATTAATATACGAATTTAAATAAGTATGTTCGATTCGATTCAAGTTTGAAAATTACTTAACAAGGTCTTCTACGGGTGGTTAATGGTATGATGGTTGAGGTATGTTGATTATTGATTGAAACTCTAAGTTGAAGTGTTATTACTTTATGGTTTAAGTGACGATTGTCAATATTTACCGATAAGCTAAATACCAAATACACTAATGTAGGAATGCGATCAAGTTCGTAGTTTTGTTTCTTAAATTCCTGGAGTCTAGTTATATGTTATTAATGTTGGTTTATAGAGTTTTGAAAGATAAATTATTTAGTATAAAATGAGAACTAGATTTATGAGTTATTAGTTTGTGAAAGTCTTTATTATCATGAAATGTGAATTAAGTGTGTAATCTTATAACGATGGTCTAATTATAACTAGAACGGTGTTCTAAATTGGTTCAGTATATTCTAAGAAGTTGTTTGATTAGCTAAAAGTTTACTTAAAGTGTATTCATAGATTAAAGAATTAGTTTCTGAAAAAAAAAGCATAACATGACTGGAATTGTTTAAGGGTGTTATGAGGAATCATCATTTGGCTAGATTTTAAAGCGAATTAATTAAAGGAAAAATGAACACAAACAGTCCCAAGTATGACCCATCTTCCAAAAACAGTCCCAACTATTGAAAATCCAGGAAAAGTCCCAACTTTGAGCCTAATCTTCCATAAAAGGACCTTGTAACATGCTCACCTCCTATAACAGGTAAATTGTATAACATGTGACTTGCACGTGATTTTTAATGAATTTTTATGTTTTTCCCTTTTTTTTTAATCTTTTCATTTCATTTACTCTTTCTTTTCATTTTCCAGGTAAATATTAAGCATTTTTTTTCATTTCATTTACTCTCTTATTTTCCTTTTCTCTTTCTTTCTGCTTAAACGCGTCAACCCAGGAGCAACCATTGACGAGCAGCCATTAACGAAATTCAACTGAAGCTCAGAAGCTTCAGTTAATTTTTTTTTTCTTTTGAAATTTAGTCCTGTTCCCAACAAATGGAAATGGAGGCACATGAAGCTCGTGGGAATAGGCTAGAAGACGAAGATGAACAGTGGAAGGAGGTAAAAAAAGTCGATTTATTTTTCTTTTGCTTGTAATGTCTTCAAAATCGATTTTTTCATGTTTGTATTTTGCTTCGTCACAGTTCGAATTTTGGTTGGAACTCCACAATCACACAACTGCATGTAACCACCCTCAATTGGAGGAGTAACCAGTTGAATTTTGGGAAATCACCATTTTTTTAAGGTAAAAATAGGGAGGAAGAAAAAAGGGAAAGACACAGAAGAAAGGGAAAGACAGAGATGAAGAACCGAAAATGGATGACAGAAGAAAGAGAGGGAAAGAGGAAAAAAATAGTTTTCAACGTTATGAGGAAGAAAAGAGAAGCAAATTTTTTTTTGAAAGAAGATAAATAAAACACGGAAAATTAAGAAAAGAGAAAAAAAATGTGAAATTTTATCAGTAAATGAAAAGATAAAAAAAGGGGAAAACATAAAAATTCATTAAAAATCATGTGCAAGTCACGTGTTATACAATTTACCTGTTATAGGAGGTGAAAAGGTTACAAGGTCTATTTATAGGTCCATTTATGGAAGATTAGGCCCAAAGTTGGGACTTTTCCTGGATTTTCAATAGTTGGGACTATTTTTGGAAGATGGGTCATACTTGGGACTGTTTGCGTTCATTTTTCCTTAATTAAATTAGTTTCCTCACATGAAGTTAGAAAAAGGATTAATAATCGTTGTTAATAATGTGAAGAGTATTGGAGATAAATAAATTGTGTTCTAGATTATGGAGGTTGTGTTTAAAAAGGAATTTAAGCTTAATATATGTAAAGGGAGTAATGTAATAAAGTATGATTGTGTGATTAATGTTCACTTAAGTAAGTTAGTACGTGAGTTTATCAATGTAAGTATAAATTCATGACTTACTTAAAATAAGCCTTAGTTATTTGGTTGAGTGGTTTACTAATTGGAAATGGTATAGTCACTCCACGTAATTGTGGGTATGGTCTATTGATAGTTTGTTATTGATGTTGTTAAGTTGGACTGTGATTTATGATATAGCACGAAACTTATTTTATATTAGATATGGATTGCGATTTTTTCATGTGGTTCATGGTTTCATTATTAAATTGTTTTGGAGTTGAGTTATTGGAAACGAAAGTGATTAAAGAACTAATCATGTAAAGTGAAACAATGGCAAAGGTTAGAAGGAGCCTTTGAGGATCGCTTCTGGTGGGCCCCTCATAGGTTATGAACACATGGCAAAAGGACCTTAAGGATTAATCTCTGTTGGAGTGTCTGGGCAACCCTCTGGTGGGGTATTATGAGAGTCGCCTTGGAAGTATTACCTCTGGTAGGTTGCTTCAAGAGGTGTATTCACTAAAGACTACGGTAGGCCTTATATCTGGTAAGAAGACGTTCCCGAATAAGCGATGTGTCTGCAATCTGGTGTTGCTACCTTCGCGTCGTTCCCATACCTATTGCCAAATGACTATGTTAAAAGAACGTAAAGTGTGTGAATGTGTATAAATGATTGAAATAAATAAAGATTGTTCTGTAAAGAATAGTGAAGTCACCAGGGGTATTGGATGACTAATTTAAAGCATGTATAGTTGTTGATATTGTTATTGCTATTGGTATTGCTATTCGTGATGCCATCATGGTTATAATGGTGATTGAATTGTTTTCAGGTAAAGAAGCCGCAAAGCATGTTTTAAATTTGTTTGATGGGTTAGTACTCAACTTTGCTGATATGAGTATGTTTTGTTTTGTTTTGTTTTGTCATTTCTGTGGCCTGTCACTTGGTGGGTGGCAGTGCTCTATCTTTTGCAGGTTCAAGACTTGAAGTTTATTATTTAATGTTGAAGGTTCAAGAATGCTAGAAGTACAAAAGTAAGGCTGCAGATCATTGTAATACTTTAGTTATTAATGTAACTAATTATGTAAAGTTTGATTATAGTTGGTAATAGTAATTAAATTGAATTAGATTCGTATTTTTGGTGTCCACATTCTCTAATACAGTTTAGTGAGTGCGATGCTAGAAGTTGGTTAACTTGACTAGATTCTTTGATTCCGCTTTGCATTAAACCTCTGTAAGCTGGTCAAGAAGGACCGCGTGTTACACCCGAGTCCGAACGACCAAAAGAGGCAGGGAGGACATCTGATCTGAACTATTGTCGTTGACATCGTTTAGTAATTGAAAAATGCATTACTATGAAGGAGAGGATCATGTAACTTGCTAATGATGGAAAGATTGTTCTAGATCTAGATGATATGACGGAATCAAATCATGCCTCAGTCACTTTAGAGGCCTCCTTATACAAAGACCAAAGAGGGCAAACACGACTCATTCAGTTCGGATACCTAGAGCCAGTTATGGTGGAAGTGGTGGACTTGTCATGTATACTACATCGTGAGCATTTGGATTCGATTCCCGTACCTCGTGAAGAAGAATAAGAGGAAGGCCGAACTTTAGTCACAATATGAAGGCCAAAAAAGAAGGTGATGCCAAAGTCACAACCTCCTCGACAAAGAAAAAGACAATAAAGAAGGAGAAATCCCAGACGCTCTAAGGCGAAGAAGAAGACAAAACCAGTTAGTAAACAAGGTGTTTTACCTATTGATCTTCTTGAATAGGCAGCGCTAATGCCCATCACCTTAGACGAATTCATTCCTCAAAATTATTTTGGCGAAGTCTCAGTCAATGTGGTGACTTATGATGTGGTGGAAGAAGAACATGATTGAGGTGAACAAAGTCATCCTTGCAAACAGAGTCACAATCATGAGAAGGACCTTGAGAGAGACGCCAAAATACTTGCATTTTTGGATACAGTCGCATCCCCCATGGTATGACGATAAGCTATTTCCCTCCCAGAAGAAATGCGATTTCTTCTTGCACGCGTCATTGGAAATCCTACTTATTATACATCTAAGGAAAATATTAATCAAGAAATTTATGACAACCATCCTTATCCATTTGCAGCATGTAGCGTAGCGTAGCCTTAGCATTCACATATGTTGTTCTTATGTTGGGGTTAAAACCCCACAACAGACCTCTCTTTGTTAGTGGGTATATTCGTAAACAAAAGGTCAACCGCATTCTTATTGATGGGGTTCTGCAGTGAATATAGTGCCTAAGGATACTATATGTAATAATTGAAGATCACCAAGGAAGAATTATCTAAAAGCTGCGTGATGATACAAGGATACAATTTGGGAGGTCAATGAGCGATTGGTGTGATTAAAGTTGACTTTTCTATAGGGAAGATGATGACAACAACAGTCTTCCATATTATTGACTCCAAGACATCATATAACTTGTTACTAGGGTGACCCTGGATACATCAAATTGGTGTTGTGACATCAACCTTACATCAATGCCTTAAATACTATAGAAATGGTGAAAGAAAGGTACATGCAGATGTGAACCCAACTCTCTGAATTTGAGTCACATTTCGCCGATGCAAAGTTCTACGTCGAGCAGCATGAGCCTCGGGAAGATGCCAATTGAGATTGCAGCTACAGGAAAGAGTATCATTGTCAAACACGAGCCAACCAAGGAGGATGCTCGTTCAAAGAAACTTACAATGGCAGAGCTCATAGCGATCGATGAAAAAAAAGATGAGAGGATCTCTTTGAAAATAGACAAAGCCAGGTCTAGCTCACAAAGTCGGTGCTACACTAACCTAGAACCTATGGGAAAGGTCATAGCTGTAATCAGATTTACCAAGTTCGAGAAGAGAAGGTTTTGACCCAGTTTCTTATCAGCTCATGGAGAACTCTGGATACAATTTCTCTAACCTATAACCTACGGGAAAGGTCATAGAAGCTAAAGCTTATGGCTTCAACAAGACTCGGTAAAACCTCCAGCAGCAAAGATAGTGTGTTCATGTGAAGAAGGTTGGCCTGGGATTCACGGAGTCTAAGCCAATTAGAATAACAGCACACGAAAAGCAATGCAAGCAACACGATACATTGTGGTTGAGGAGTTGGAAGAAAGTGAAGTAGAAAATACTTTCCCTGTCAAGATGAAATCTGTCTTTGATAGGATCAAGCCTGCTTCGATTCAGCCGCGATTTTTAGTGTTTGACAAGCTAGAAGGTCAAGAAAATCCTCCGTCATCAAATCCGATCTTCCAAATATTAGATGGTCGACTTAAAGATGCAACACCATGTTCATCTAAATGGAGTGTCTTTAACATACTAGGAAAAGACATACACAAACATGACAATCATCTACAAATGATCCTACAAGACACATTGTGCAAGAAAACTGTCTTCAGTCGGATTGGAAAAGGCAAAGTTATTCCAAAACCACAATGGCGACGAAAGGATGCAATAAAGGTAGAAGATGAGTTCAAATTGGAAAAGGATGTCAGAAGTACCATACCATCTCAAATGAATCGTTTCTCAACTCTAGAAGTGAAAGTGGGAATGTCTCTTAGTGTGCGAGGCCATACTATAGTACTTACAAATTAAAAACCCTCTATTGTCCAGAGAGAAAGGTTAGATGAAGAAATGGTGGCTTCCTCCAATCATGTCACTATTTGTGAAGCCAAGAGTCAGGATGAAGAAGTAGTTACAGCTGAAACTACGAAAACACTTGAAGATGGAGGTCAGTATACAGTAGATGATCTGAAAGAGTTGAGTCTTGGCACTCCAGATGAGCTACGACCAATTTTTGTCAGTGCATTGCTCAATCTTGAAGAAGAAAAGGCTTATCTTGAATTACTATGGAGTATAAGACGTCTTCGCATGGTTAGACCCAAAAGTGGTAGTACACCGTCTAGCTATAAAGAAAGGGGTTATTAAAAAAAAAAGCAGCCTCAAGGATGCTTCCGACCTAAGTTGATACGTGAAATTGAAAACGAAGTTAATAAGATTATTGATGCTGGTTTCATTCATGAAGTCAAATATCCTCCATGGATTGCAAATATCGTCCATATGAGGAAGGAAAATGGACAATTGCATGCGTGTATGGATATCAGGGACCTCAATGATGATTGTCCCAAATATGATTTTGCGTTGCATGTCACTGAAAAAGTGATTGATGCCACAACTGGCCAATAAGCCTTGTCTTTTATGGATTGCAATGCATGATATAATCAGATTATAATGGCACCAGAAGATCAAAAAGCAACAGCTTTTCGCACACCCAAAGACATATGCTGCTACAAGGTCAAGCCCTCCGGCTTAAAAAATGCAGAACCCACTTATCAACAATCAATGCAAAAGATATTTGAAGACATTATGCATAAGACGGTCGAGTGCTACGTCAACGATATTGTTGTCAAATTAAAGAAGAGAGGTGATTTACTTCACTTGCGTGATGTGTTTTAGAAATTGCATAGGTATCAAATGAAGATAAATTTCGTGTCACCTCTAGGAAATTCTTGGGAATCGTTGTGAGGCATAGAAGAATTGAGATCGACCAATCGAAGATCATGGCGATCCAAGACATACCACCTTCAAACTCTTAAAGAATTACGCGGATCCAAGAGAGACTAGCCTACATTCGACACTTCATCTCAAACCTAGTTGGGCGATGCCATCTATTCAGTTATCTTATGAAGAAAGGTGCTCCATTCGAGTGGGACGAGTCATGTCACAAGGCCTTCGAAAGTATCAAAAAGTACTTGTCCACACCTCCGGTCTTAGGGGTACTGATTCCAGGAAAGCCTCTCATTCTCTACACCGTAGCTCAAGAAAGATCATTGGGGGCCTTATGTGCACAGGAAAACAATGAAGGTAAAGAAAAAGCTCTACACTACTCTAGGCGTCATTTGAATTCTCCTACACGGAGTGAGCGCGTATTTGACTATCCCATTGTTAAGGTTTTATTAAAATACGTCTTTGAAGTCGCCAACAAGTCTTTAAAGGAAGACTCATAAACCTAATTGGATATTTGGGAAACTGAAGGGACAACTGCGAGACTTATCCAATGTAGATTTCCCCATCATGACTCCATAGATGGTCAATGAATCAAAAATTGAGTTCGGGGGTGAGGGTACAAATATAGTCATAGTGAACCACGTTCGCCCATTGTTGGCCTCTACTAATTATCGATTCATTACAAAGTTTACGCTTATGATCAGCCACATAATATTTTCAACACCCTAAAAAAGATTAGTCTAGGTTGGTTCAAGAAACACATAAAAGACTAATTTTTTAGCGACCAGTTATTAAGCAATCAATTTACAAGGTATCTAGCAGGTTGTCCATATTATCTGATTTAGTTGGAACAAGTCTTTAGATCTTGATTAGCAATAATAACACGTGGGTGATAAAAATCATGCATATAACAATCATAATAACATGAATATTATATATACCACATAAAAGAAAAGGGTTTAGAATGTACAATAATGTTTATTTATTAAATATCTACATCATGATAAGAAATTATTAGTAACGTCAAGGAAATATAAATAAAATAATTATTCAAGGATGCTCAGGAGTATACCTATGCGGCTTAGGTCTAAGAGCGTAACGACCTTCGGGCAGAGCAATCTTGAAGCCAAAAGATCAATGTAAACAGGAACATAAGTATATTTGATGTGTTTAGTGTGTTTGTTTAGTATGTGGAAGTACGAGCGTATTCGGAAAATTAAAGTGTATAATAATTATATTAAAAAAAAGGTCCTTTGATTCCGGAAATCAATGACTATTTATAGGGACAACGAAACTGCGCGTCACACGCCAGCTGCGCCAGGTGCAAGGGCCTCTGTGACGCACAATCACACGTGTCAAGCGCACATTGGTGCGCCTGACGTGGCATGACCAATAAACACGTACACGTGGTACGCATCTTTAAAAAGATAAGAAACAAAGCATGTGTGTCGCAGAGAGTGGTGCACTAGGCGCAGGACTTTGTGTGACACACAGATCCATGTGTCAGAAGCATATTGGCGCGCCTAACACATCGCGACCAATGCGTTGGGTGTAGGTGATGCGCTAGGCGCACCGCTTGCGTCCAGCACATTTTGCTAGCCTTTTTTTTATTAAACACATTTTTAAATATTTGTTTTATCCCTTGAAATCAGGAAATTTTATATTACGGATTAAAAATCTGATTTCTATTTATTTTATGAAAATATTTATTTAAAATAATAAATAAACAATTCGGCTTTCGGGCTTAAAATATTCTAAATGTACTCAAAACGTTTTTTTGGGCTCAAAATGCAATTTAATATCATGAATAATTAATTGGGCTTAAAATAAGACTTTGAAATACACTCTAAGTTTATTTTGGGTGGGCTCTTCAGATTGCTCTTCCGTGTGGTCGCGCCAACAAAAATCGCGGCATGTTACATCATCGGACCCTTAATGGGGAGACACGAATATGTGTCTACATAAGCCCCCTCTTTGACTAAAGTTTGTAAAACCAAAAGTCAAATTACACGTGTTGGGACGGAGAATGATTCTAGATGCCCTGCAATCTAAAATCACTATTTTACGCCGGTACCTACAAAACAAGCAAATTTTTCAGGAATAGACGTACTTGAAATAAATTTGCAAAATGATGATAAATTTGCAAAATTGAAATGATATATGTGAAAAGGGTATCATGATCTATTCTTGTCCAGCTCATGTCGGGGTAAAGCTGCATCCCGCTCCAGGGTGGTGCTATAGGAATGAAGGCTAGTGCTGGATTTGACCGATGTTATTGTCTTAAAAAACACAATCATATTAACACTGGATAACCTGTTGTCCGGGTTCGTAATGGTCCGCAGACCTAGCGCTGGATTTGACCGTTGTTGTTATCTTAAAAAGCACGAACCATATTAAAGCTTGATTTCCCGTTGTCTTGGGTCGTAATGGTCTGCAGACTTAGCGCTGGATTTGACCACATTTGTGATCTTCAAATACTCAAACCATATTAATGCTAGATTTCCCGTTGTCTCGGCTCATAGTGGTCCGCAGATCTAGCGTTGGATTTTACCGCTGTTGTTATCTTAAAAAACACGAACCATATTAACGGTGGATTTCCTGTAATATCGGCTCGTAATGGTCCTTAGACCTAGCGCTTGAAATGACCGTTTTTGTTATCTTCTAAAACACGAACCATATTAACGCTGGATTTCCCGTTGTCTCGGCTCGTAATGGTCCGCAGACCTAGCGCTAGATTTGACCGTTGTTGTTATCTTTAAATACACGAACCATATTAACGCTAGATTTCCCATTGTCTCGGCTCATAATGGTCCACAGACCTAGCGCCGGATTTGACCGCTGTTAATACTCCTGAGTACTTGTTGCCTCTTTACAATTTGTGTCTGCAAGCCTTGGTGGAATGTAACTCGTATAGAGTTGTTCATTGTTGGATACCTATAAATGCAAAGAATACACAGATATGCATATTGCAGACAAACAATTATGGGACATGCATATGTCCCGTGATGTGGGTTCTAGTGTATGGGAAGGAAATGACTTAACCTATGAACAGTGACCTCTAATACTTTGGGCTTAAAGGTGATATCGGGTGTGCATACATGTGCATATGGGTGTGTGTGCGTATGTGCGACTCCATGACTTATGCTAGAATCTTATGGCTAAGGACGAAGGATGCTGCTATGCTTGATACAGTGTTTGGATGATGCAGATATGTAATGCAAATGCAGAGATATGATGTTAATGCAGATGATATGATGCTTTATCATTCTTATAAGCTTAATTTTTCGTTTAGTAAATTGTTTTTGAAAGAGCAGAAATGGGAAGCCCCCAAAGATGATCCATGTAGGTTATGTTTGATTCGAAATGCATCATAGTTGTTATGGGCCTAATTGAGCCCTTAAAACAGTTAGGATCTCGTATTATTTTCTCATATGGGTCTGGAGCCCACGATCTTTTTTATGGACTCGTAATGAAGTCCTTATCAAGGTACACATGGAGCCTATGAAAGAGGGGAAATGAGAAGCCCCTAAGGATGATCTATTCAGTTAATAGATTATGTTCGATTTGAAATACGTTATAGAACGAGTTTTCGTAGCGCTTGAGTTGTATATGCTTCGAGTTTTGTATGCCAAGGGCCTAAGTGAGCCCACAAATAGGTGTAGTCTTTTATGCGTGTGGATTTAAAACCTATGATTTTATATATGGACTCGTAATGAAGTCCTTATCACAATAGGCCTGGACTTGGAGCCTATGATTTTCTGTGTGGATCAGTGACGAAGTCCCCAGTAAGATGGAGTTGATAAAGTATCCAACTTGATCGCTTAATTTTGAAGATATCTCGTCACACTTAGTGGAAGTTTTGACCAAAGATTCCATATAGGGTTCCTAAGGTGAAAAGAGAAGAAATTTTGGCCAAGATAAAGGAACATTCAAAGATGAAGCGATGTCATAGCGCTGAGTGTTAAAAGGTTATGCTAAGGTTGGCTTAGAAGCGATAATGTAGTTCAGAAAACGACAAGGAATAAGAATAAGAAAAAGGCAGAGCCATAATGAATTGACTCACACAATGAGGTAGGCTAATGATGCAGGTTCAAATCCCAGTTTAGTTAGTTCTAAGGATAGGGATGAGCATTTAAAATTCATGACTTGGGCGATCGTGCTTTTCTCATGAGCCTAGGCGAGCCTTAAAAAAATGTTTTCGATTAAAATGGTCGGGCCTCAAAAGAGGTTGCTAACGTATATTCATGATGGAATCAAGCCAATCGTAGCTATTAACAATTTTAATTGGTGGCAGCGCATTTTGCTTGGAGCCATTTGCAATGAATTAGGCATTGATTTAGGAGAGGTCTTTAGCAATGGTGGATAATGATGTAGGGTAGGTTTCGTTTAAAGCGGTCGAACCTCAAGGTGAGGTTTCCTACGTATCTTTTGGCAGAATAAGACCATTCGTAGTTGAAGCTGATGAATTGAGAATATGCCCTGACTTTTGCCTAAGTCACCCTTATGGGTTTTCGACCTAGCGGGAATTGGTTTGTCTTTTATGGCTTATCGGGAAGCAATGGTTATGGGTTGTTTGAGAAGATTTATTACAGAGGTATGATTTGACTTGTAATGGTTTTTGGTTATAGAGGCCAAGGCCTTTTGGTTAAAGTTGCAGTTTGTGGTTGAAGGTTAAAGGTTTTGAAAGAAGTACATTTGGTAAAGCTATTGATGGGCTTAATTGCAACACTTCTTTTTTCGATATTTGCGCCCCTTTTTTCATTTTTTTTTGCTCATCATTTTTTGCTTTTGCTTTTTTCCTTTTTATTTTTTGCTTTGATTTTTGTTGTGGCTCTCTTTTTTTTTGCTTACCCAGTGCATTGAATGGTTGTCAAATGTACTTTCCATGAGGTAGGTTAAAAGAAAAAGAATGTTATGTGTTTAGGTTGAAGTGAATGATAAGGATTAGAGAAAGGGAGGGATGCCTCTTTTATAAATGGCAGTTATGTTCATTGCCTTTATTAGAAAAATCATGAGAATTAGAAATTTATTTCCTTTTATGGCGAAAAACGTGATTTCCATTCATGCTCATTAGTGCAAGGTTAGAAAATAAATATATACTTATTTATTATTTGAAAGTTATGAGTACATACAATGGAAAGGGAAATCCTATATTAGATTGCGCAAAATAAGAGAAATTAAACAGAAAACAAAATCCTAAGTCTAGACTCCTACGTCGTGTGACGAAACAGCTTTGTTGCTTCGATCTTCGTGAGGTCTCTTTCTGAACGAAAAGAGAAAAGGTGTATATTTTTATGTTGATTAAGCGAGTCCAAATTTTAGTGAATATATACTATTGGGACTGGAGATATGTCTACATAGTCTGGATCTGATAGCAATCGAAGTCTTTTGTCATTGATCATATCTTGGATAATCCCCTGAAGGCCCTTACACCTTTCAAAATGGTGACCTCTTCCCTGTGGTATTTGCAATAGGAGTCTTTATCCCATATCGGATTTCTTTCCCCTTTAGGTAGGTCTTCTAAGGGTATAGTTGGGGAAATTGCTCCTTTAGCCCGGAGTTGGTGAAAAAATTGAGTATATGTCATTTTTAGTGGGGTGAAGGTCCTTATTGCCCGTTGGGGTTTTAAATAATCCTTTGTACCCATGTCAACATCTTTCCCTACTAGAGCGACATCTATCTTATTTAGGGTCTTGTTCGAGAAAATTAGAAGCCTTCCATTTTCTATCATGTCTTGGATAAGGTGTTTTAACCTATAGCAATCGTTAGTTCTATGTCCATTTCCTCCATGGTACTTGCAAGAGGCGTTTTTGTCCCAATTTGGCCCTTTTTGGTCTTCCTCGGGATTTAGAGTGGGTCCTATAGGATAGAGCAAATTTCTAGAATGAAAATATTCAAATGCGGCATCATAGCTCATATCTAAGTGTGTGAACTCCCTCTTAGGTTTTCTTTTGGCCTAGTAAGAGTCAATGTAGGTCAGTAAGATATCTCTATTGGAGCACAAGTTTTCTTTGTTCTCATAGATGCTTGGGTGTTAGGTGAATCATCAATAATTCTTTTACCTCCTCTGGAAAGAGGTGAGCTTTCAAAGACCGATTTGATGGAAGGATTTATCAGTGGACTATGTTGTGTAATGTCATGCAGCTCATTGATCCTTTATTGGTTTGTCGCTATTGCACCAAAACTATTTAGTGCCTCGTAATATGCGCTACGATTCTCTTGATGAACATGGTGGTTTGCCTTTAGTTTGACGACATTCACTACAAGATCTACCATTATACTCTTCAACTCGTCAATATGTTCTTGAAGTATTCTTGACATGTTGAGTATATCCTACGATGGATCATCCAGCAGGAGATTAGAGATGGAGTGATGGTGGAGAGACATAAATGGAATGAAAGAATGTATATTTAAAAGTCGAGTTTCAAGGAACGAATCTGAGTATCCTAAATGAATGATGATTTTTTTTTGTTGATGCACCTAGATCTAATGTATGTATGCATGACTTTTTGGGATGCACCTAGACCTAATGTATGTATGTATGTATGACTTTATACGTTCAAACCTGTAAAGGCTGCCTATATTTCCCAAATAGGGAATCAGATCGCTTGTAGTTCAGGACTACTAAATGCAGAATGCATAAAATGAAATGAGGAGTATGGATGCAATGAGACTCCTAAATGCCTATGAATTCTAGTTACGTATGAAGTGTATGAATAATGGACTATGCAATGCAATAGGATTCTAGTATGAATGTAGTCCTAATGGGTTTAGAATTCTAATTCTAAGCTTAAAAGACTTCTAATGACCTTAGAATTTCAGACTTGATAAACTTTTAAGGACGCTAGACTCTTAATATGCATGAGACTCTAGTGGACTGATAAGACTATATTTTATATATGATTTTTGCTCGTTATATTACTCTTTGGTATAAGTTATGAGACTTATAATAGGCTTTTTTCTCATATTTTAACATTTTAAGAGTTAAGTTGCTTGTGTTATGAAATTAATTTAAAATATGAACAATATATTCAAAAAATTACTTGCTTGATTCTACTATTACTTATACATGCTAATTTGGTTTATTTAATAATTTATATTAGTAGTATGTTTTTACTATGCAAATAATTTTTATTTTAGAGCCCATTTGTTTGTCACTTTATTGTTTTGTTATATAGGTGAACTTTGCAAAAGAAAACAAAAGTATAGGAGTCATCAAGGAAAACCCTTCTTGTGGGCCAAAGTATACAGCAAACATAAACCAACAAAAGAAATGAAATGGAGTGGACCTTCTCAAAGAAAAAAAAAAGGAACTCTTGCTGGGCCAAGAAAACTAAATGCAGCCACGGACGATACAATAAAAAAAAAACCAATTCACAAGACCCTAGAGGAGGAGTCAGGGAGGAAAATAAAAAGAAGCTTGACGCAGCTAAATAGGGGGGTATAGAACCCTTCAGCACGAGATATATTCTAGGACGAAGAAGACAGACGCAAGAGGGACGCACCAGAGAGCCGCATGAGGAAGAAGACGAAGCATCGTTTCATCTGATTCTTCAACTGAATATGGAGTTTCTTTCTCTCTTATCTTGGTTTATACTATTAAATTTCGTTAGTTACTATGTTTAATTTCAGATTTTTGTTCTCAATTAATTGGGTTGATTTAGTTGTTATGTCTAGCTAAATTTTTATGTTTTAGGACTAGATGTAGTCTTTTATTTTCTGTCAATGATTTGAATTAAGGTGTTTGGATGATTTATTTTTATTGCAAATTAATAATCTTGGGTTGTTTTCATATAATTGATTTGGCCAGTTGATTATATGTTTAAGATATTTGGATTATTAGCGGAAGTGAAAGTTCAATAGTAGTTTGTGAGATTATTAAACGTCAAGTAGTATAATTATAGGAATAGTTATACACTTGGGGTGGTCTCTTATATGAATTTATTGTTCGTAATGGGTTTATATTAATTGTTATGACCATGGAAGTAGGCGTAAGATTATTATAGATACACGTTTTCTACCTTGGAAGAGGAGATAATATATTATAGGAAATTCGATCATTGCAATACAATAACTTTTAATCCGACAACTAGTTTAATTTCATTGTAGAAAGTAATTGGCGAAATCTAAGTCCTAGAACTATCTCTCTCATATTTGGTTATACTTAGTATCCGACCCTTTTAGAATTAGAATTAATTTAGTTTTTATTTTTAGTAGTTTAGTTTATCACCACAATTCACTATCTCCAAATCGTCTAAATAATATTAGATTTTCTTAATTTGGTAGTTGATTATATACCTCCTTGTGGGAAACGATATCTTGCTTACCCTGTATTTATTTTAATTGATCCGTACACTTGTGGTAGTTTAAGGTACTTTTAGGACCGACCAAGTTTTTGGCGCCGTTGCCGGGGAGGCAATAGTTAAATATCATACTAAAGGGATTTTGATATTAATTTAGACAAATAATTTCTTAGTACTACTTGTTTATTTTTATACTTGTTTATTTAGCTAGTCTTGTGTTGGTAAAATTAGAATGCCATTGTTTTTATTTTTATTTTTAGTTGATTTCATAATTTAGTATTAGCCATTAGTTCATACATTTTTCTTGGTCATTAGTAGTTTTTGGATTCTAATACATTGTTTTAGAGAGCTGCATTCTGTGTCTTTACTAGTTTTGCTCATATTTTGCATTTAGTAGTTATTTAACATTAATTTTAGGGATTAATTTCTATTGTTTTATCCATTCTAATTTTTATATTTAACAACTTTATGCTCTTAGCTCTTATCTGCATTTTGCCAGTAGTCTTGGTTTATGAATTATTAGTACTTTATTTTTAGTGTATGCCACGGATTAATCGTACTTTGATTCCCTTTGATCCAGAGATCGAAAGAACAGCTCGTGCACTAAGGAAACAAAAGAGGTTGGAGCAAATACAAAAGCTGCCCGATTTTGATTTGGAGTACATCTTTTCTGAAGACTCTGACAGTAAACCTGTAACACTCCGTCCATTCATATGCAATGAATAAACAAAATAGAAAGATTTATTAAGTAGTAGACGATAGCGGAAATATCGTCAAGACGGAGAATGTCACTCTAAAGTTCAAATAAAATCTAAAACAACAACAAAATAAATCCCAAAAAACATTAATCCAAAAGTAACTATAACGAGATGACATGATCCCAAAATCCACAAATAAAGCAAAGAAACGAAATAAGTAATCCTCCTAATTAAGCTCGTCGGTATCTCTCAAACCCCATGACATAAAACCGTACTGCAACATATTAACCTGCAAAATATATCAACAAACATCCACAATCAGTGGGGAGTAACTAACAGCTCTCCCAGCTCAATTAGGATCCACGTAGGAGTTATCAAGCATTAATAAATAAGTCCCAATCAACATAAAAATATCAAACTGAACTAAATAACCGCCAAACAACAACTAACAGTTTAACATGGTTAAATAAAGTAAATCATGATTAATAAATTTAATATAAGCATACAAGATCCATAGCACAAGCCTCCAAAATCATTAATTAAATTAATATAATAGGTTTTGAGAAAGAGCAGAACGCCAGTGGGTCGCAACCCACTTCCTAAGGTTTGTCAGATCGAAATCTCCAGACAGCCTATGGGCTTACGTTCCCTACTGCCTGTGTCTAAGAATGGCCAAACTCTCGATGCAGGATAGTTCCCAGCTCAGTACTTCCCAACCTCTCGGACGACAACAATTAACCCAGGTAAGACCCCTAAATCGCAGCCTAGGTGGTTGACATGTTCTTCACCGGGGACTACGTCTATCCCACCGGATATCTTAATCTCAATAAAAATAGTACTACAAATAAATACTATAGTTTATTCATCCATTTATTCATCAAATATAAATAATAAGGAAGCCCTTCAAGCCTTACACCAAAAATCAGCAGAAACTAGGATCGCAATCCAGAAGTCTCAATTCAACAATATTTATTCTTCCCAAAGTAATAGTAATAATAATACTAATAAAATCATTGCATCAAACTAAAAAGAATAAACCTTCATTAAAACATAAATTATACACCAACACAATATAGTCAAACACTCCAACTACTACACTTTCGTTGTCTGAGTTTGGGTACAAGGTTAATTACAACGTTAGTTATAATACCCCTGGTACATAACTCTTGGCGGAAGGGTACTAAAGACAGTATTATTCTCCCTCGAGTACTGAAACGTCGACAACTTAGATATTGATTAATAAAAGTACAACATTATTATACTCTCAATTTAATATAAACAAACCAAACCATCGAAAAAAATATCTAAAACATTCATATCTAATTATATGTGAGTATATAAATCAACTAATGTAAGCATATATTAATGAGAAAGAAAGAGAAAAGGAAAAAAAAAAAATCACCATCTGCTACATATACTCATATAATACTAAGGTACATAACAATGAGAAAGAAAGAAAAACAAAGAAAAAAAAAATCACCATAATACATTAACACCTGCATACATGGATACACTAAGTATACAACAATAAGACCAAACTATCCAAATTCCTACCAGCTAGTTATATGCACATAACTATATATTTATAACAGCAATGATACGAGACATAACTTGCTTGTTCACGAAAGAAAGAAAACAAATGAAACTCACAGTATCTTATGAATATAATCACCTAAAGCTAATGTCTTCCAATCATTACTTATTAAAGTCCAACAAGAAGCTAGATGTGAGACAACATATAAACTACTACATAAACCAAAAATGAATTTTTTTTGAACATACAGCAGGACTCAACACACTAATCTAATATTAATCATAATGAGAGGAAGACTCAGCAACACACCACAACACTTTGCATAACGACGCATTTACCCACGGCGCAATCTTGTTCAGTCTGCTGGGCAGACTGTAACTCATTCAAATGAGAAAGAACACGAACATTCACCTTCTTCAAACAGTTACTATTGAACGACACCCATGCTCACATAATTCCAAACTCATTCATTACATAATCTATTTAAGTTATCTACCGTCACTGACGCATATAAAAACAACTACAACTACGAGATTTACTATCAAACACCGAAAACCAAATCCATATGATGAATTCTAGCCATTAAACACGACTCCGCGGCTTCGCGCAAGAACACCAACATAACATGAATCAGTTTCTTCCACAAAAATATCAGCTCACATGCATTCATCTACGTCAAGAACAAAATCAACAAAATGAAACTTCACCCACCCTCAAACCTTAACATAAAAATTACCCCAACTTAAATATTAAAACTAAAAAAATTCCTAAACGGACTCTAGTCTTACTAGGTTCGCCATTAGTTACCTGGGCCAACTGGAGGAGTGAAGCTAAGTCGTGTAGTTCCCGTCACCATGCGCCGGTTCGTCCTCCACGTGATCACCTCCTAGCAACCCCAACAAGAGCTTAGTAATCCCAAGATAAGAGTGAAGATATACTATGTGTTATAAGTGAAAAAGGGTGAATAAAATGGTGAGTTTTTGCTGAGCAACAATGGCGGAAGATCATGAAAAAAAGAGACGCTCTTTTCTCACTAAGGAAGGCCGAAGGATTTGGAAGGATTGGGGCAGCAGTTTCACGCCCTTTTAACAACCCAAAATGAGGATTAAAATGGGAAAAATCATAGCCTAATTGATGGTATTTGATTATGGGTATTAAGGATGATTATAATGGGAGTTACAAACTCTTTAAAAAAAAAACTGAAAATCCCTCATACTATTTCATAGAAATTATGGCAGCATAACGTGTAATAATTCAGTCCCTTGTTGCTACTTAGACGGTCCAAACGCGCGACAATTCGATAAAATATAGAACGTAACCTTAACGCGTAAATTTAACTACCCTAAAAATAAATAATAATTCATATAAATATAATAATAACATACACTAAATAAAATATAGTTTAAAAAAAGTTGACAAACTATAACTTATACGATATAATTACTTTTAGAATAAAATACTAGACTTTTAGTGAATAAAGCTCAACTAAGGGCAAATAAGCGCGAAAGAAAGGAAAAAAAAAATTAGGAGGGAAAACCATGGTGTTACAATCACTCCCCCTTAAGAACGTTTCGTCCTCGAAACTTAAAGCATCAAGCAATACCTGGAAGAAATAACTCGGGATACTTGAGTCTCATCGACTCCTCGGTCTCCCAGGTGGCTTCTTCGAATTTCTGACTCCTCCAAAGCACCTTCACAAAGGGAATGACCTTTCTCCTCAACGCTCGGTTCTGACGGTCAAGAATACGAACTGGTCGCTCCTCAAAGGTCAAGTTCGGTTCCACAGCTACCGACTCAACTGAAATGACATGAGAAGGATCGCTACGATACCTTCGCAATTGCGACACATGGAATACGTCATGAACCCTTGACAAATCCGGCGGCAAAGCCAACCTGTAAGCCACTTCCCCTATTCTCTCAAGAATCTCATAGGGACCTACATACTTCGGACTTAGCTTGCCTTTCTGACCAAAACGCATCACCCCCTTCATTGGAGATACCTTTAGCAAGACCTTATCACCCACCTCATAGGAAATAGGCTTACGACGAAGATCAGCATAGGATTTCTGCCTATCTTGGACAGCCTTCATCTTAGCCCGAATGACCTTCACTTGCTTCACAGTATCTCGAATCAGCTCTGGCCCCAAAACCAAGGAATCACTAATGTCGCTCCAACAGGTAGGACTACGACACTTCCTTCCATACAAAGCCTCATATGGAGCCATCTGAATGCTAGCCTGATAGCTATTATTATAAGAGAACTCCACTAAACTGAATGACTTAACCCAAGATTGTTGGAATTCCAGGACACAAGCACGAAGCATATCCTCCAAAGTTTGAATAGTTCTCTCAGTCTGGCCATCTGTAGCAGCAAGAAATGCAGTACTCAACTTTAACTTTGTACCAAAAGCTTCTTGCAGAGTAGCCCAAAAATGGGATAAGAACCTTGGATCACGGTCAGAAATGATATCCTTAGGAACCCCATGCAGACGGATAATCTCACTAGCATAGGCCTCGGCTAACTCCTCCATAGACCAAGTATTCTTCATAGCAATGAAATGAGCCACCTTGGTCAAACGATCTACGATCACCCATACTGCATTCTTACCACCAGCAGCTCTCGGAAGACCCATTACAAAGTCCATCGAGATAGAATCAAATTTCCATGCAGGAATAGGCAATGGTTGTAGCAAACCACCAGGCCTTTGATGCTCAATCTTTACTTTCTGACAAACCAGACACTTAGCCACAAATTCAGCAATCTCCTTTTTCATACAAGGCCACCAGAAATTAACCTTGAGATCATTGTAAAGCTTAACACCCCCAGGATGAACAGAGTAGGGAATGTTATGAGCCTCCTCAAGAATCTTCCTCTTAAGATCCCCAACATTAGGCACACACCAGCGTCCCATGAATCTCAAACTGCCATCAGCACAAATCTCAAAATTCTCAGCTCGACCTTGCCCTTTTGCTTCACGAATTTTCTCGAGCTTCGGATCATCTCTTTGTTTGCTTCTCAATTCCTGGAACAACTCTGGCTCGACAATCATAGAGCCCAATAATGCCTTAACGGAACCTTGAGGCACCACCTCAATTTCAAGCTTCCGGAACTCATCACACAAATTCTTAGGCAAAATCATGGAAGTGTTAAAAGAGTGTTTTGTCTTTCGACTTAGAGCATCTGCCACCTTATTAGCCTTACCCTCTTGGTACTCCAGGGTCAACTCATAATCTTTAATAAGCTCCAACCATCTGCGCTGCCTCAGGTTCAGATCACGCTGAGTGAAGATGTACTTCAAACTCTTATGGTCGGTATACACCTTACATGGAACACCATACAAGTAGTGTCGCCAGATCTTGAGTGCAAATACCACTGCTGCTAACTCGAGATCATGAGTCGGGTAGTTCCTTTCGTGAACCTTCAATTGTCTCGAAGCATAAGCAACTACCTTACCCTGTTGCATCAATACACAACCTAGACCATTTTTCGATGCATCACTATACACCTCATACTCTACCCCTTCAGACGGTAAAGTAAGAACTGGAGCAGATGTGAGGCTTTTCTTCAAAGCTTGGAAAGCCTTTTCGCAATCCTCAAACCACAAAAATTTGCACTCCTTCCTCATCAACATGGTCAAAGGTTGAGCAACTTTGGAGAAATCATTGACAAAACGTCGATAGTAACCAGCAAGGCCTAGAAACTCCGAACCTCAGACACATTCTTCGGACTCTCCCATTCAACCACAGCTTTGATCTTGGAAGGATCAACTTTTACCCCTTCTTTACTAATCACATGGCCAAGAAATGCGACCTCTTTCAACCAGAACTCACATTTGGACAACTTGGCAAACCATTTTTGCTTCCTCAGGACATCCAAAATCAACCTCAGATGCTTATCATGCTCACCCTCATCCTTAGAATACACCAAGATATCGTCAATAAAGACAACAACACAAGAATCCAAATATTCATGGAATGAACGGTTCATTTGATCCATAAACACTGCAGGAGCATTTGTGAGGCCAAAAGGCATCACTTCAAACTCATAGTGCCCATACCTCGTTCGAAATGCAGTCTTAGGGATATCTTCCTTCTTCACAGGAATCTGATGATAACCAGACCTCAAATCAATTTTGGAGAAGACCCCAGCACCCTTCAACTGATCGAACAAATCTTCAATTCGAGGCAACGTGTACTTGTTCTTGATCGTTACCTTATTCAATTCACGGTAATCGATACACAGGCGCATACTCCCATCCTTTTTCTTGACAAACAGAACGGGAGCACCCCAAGGTGAAACACTAGGCCTTATAAAGCCCTTATCAATCAACTCTTGCAATTGAGTTTTCAATTATTGTAATTCAGAGACGCCATTCTATAAGGAGCCTTAGAAATAGGTGGGGTACCAGGAACAAGATCTATACCAAACTGAACATCCCTTTCTGGAGGAATACCTGGTAGCTCTTCAGGAAAGACGTCCGGATACTCACGGACTACCGGAATACCCCCAAGTTGCTCTTCAAGAGTTAGATCCTTCACCATACACAAAAATAGCTCATCTCCCTTCTGCCGCATTCTTCTCATCTTCAAAGCAGATACTATTTCCACTCTCCTCTTCACTACGATTCCCGAATAGGAAATTCGATTACCTTTCGGACCACGGAGTGAAATCTTCTAATCACGGCAATGGATGCTAGCATGATACTTGAACAACCAATCTACACCCAGAATTACGTCGAACTCAGATAAATCAAACTCCTTAAGGTCAGCTGGAAGATCGGTTCCCAAAATAACCATAGGGACATCCTTGTATTCAGCGTAACAATGGTAACTCTCTCCAGATGCAAGAGATATGAGACACCTCACGGGGGAACTAGAGGTCAAATTAGCTTTTTTTACAAAAGCACTAGATACTACAGAAACAGAGGCACCAATATCAAATAAAACATAAGCAAGCACATTATTAATAAGGAAAGTACCATTAATCACATCGGGGTGAACATCTGCCTCTGCCTGAGTCATCACATATATTCTGTTCTTGGGAGGAACAGAAGAACCGGCTGGATGAATAGGACCTGCAGAAGATGATGTAGCACTCGGGTTCTTAGGGCACTGAAATGACTTGTGCCCAAGCTCCCTACAATAGTAGCAAGTGATCGTAGTGCCATCACAGTTCTTGCCCGGATGAATCGCATTCTCACAACGACGACATTTAGTCGTATCATAACTCTGCCGATAACCAGAACCATGCTGGTAACCCCCACGGCTACTAGACTCATACCTCGGTCTTTTAGCCGGACTCTGGACGAAGGACACAGCAGGCTTCTTCACAGCAACAACCCTAGAAGCCTCTTCTTCCTTGATGGAAGCATGAATACTTAAGGCGATCTCATATGCCCCCTGAAATGTAGAGGCTCACGAACTCAGCACATGGGTCCTAACCTTCGGATCCATTCTCTTTATGTACCTCTTCACCCTCTCAGCCTCTGTAGGTACAACAGTAGTAGCAAAACGGGACAACTCAGTAAACTTGTCCGTGTACTCCTGAATGCTCAAAGTCCCCTGAGATAATGAGAGGAATTCCTCCTATTTCTGCCAACGGAGCTCATCTGGGTAGAACCTCTCCTTCAATTTAGCAACGAACTGTGCCCAACCAAAGTCTGGTGTAGCCATGTAGCTTGTACGAATCATGCTCCACCAGTTGTCTGCCTCCATTTTCAGATAATAGGTGCCTATAGGGACCATTTCTGCAGCAGGACATCCAGTGGCTGCAAACAATTTTTCCATCTCTCGGAGCCAACTCTCTAAGATAACAGGATCAGCAGCACCCTCATAGGTCGGCGGCCTATGACGATCAAACCTATCAAAGACTGACTGCCCACCAGCAGGAGCATTACCACGGTTGGCTAAAGAGATGATGGCATTTTCTAATGCCTGACGTTTTCCGGCGAGTCGCTTCCTTTCGTGCATCAAGTGTACGACGGGGAGGCATACTACAAAAAGGAATACATATTAGTTAATAAATCACACGGAAGAAACATATGCCACATCATTTAACAAAAATAATTCCCGGGGCTTTCTTCCTACCCAAGTAACTCTCGCTAAGAACTTTTCTTGAAGCCTAAGACACTAGTAATCCTAGTTACAAGACTACATACTTCATATGAAACATGTAGCAACTCAGAGAGAGTTTTTGGAACGTTTGCTCTGATACCAACTGTAACACTCCGTCCATTCATATGCAATGAATAAACAAAATAGAAAGATTTATTAAGTAGTAGACGATAGCGGAAATATCGTCAAGACGGAGAATGTCACTCTAAAGTTCAAATAAAATCTAAAACAACAACAAAATAAATCCCAAAGAACATTAATCCAAAAGTAACTATAACGAGATGACATGATCCCAAAATCCACAAATAAAGCAAAGAAACGAAATAAGTAATCCTCCTAATTAAGCTCGTCGGTATCTCTCAAACCCCATGACATAAAACCGTACTGCAACATATTAACCTGCAAAATATATCAACAAACATCCACAATCAGTGGGAAGTAACTAACAGCTCTCCCAGCTCAATTAGGATCCACGTAGGAGTTATCAAGCATTAATAAATAAGTCCCAATCAACATAAAAATATCAAACTGAACTAAATAACCACCAAACAACAACTAACAGTTTAACATGGTTAAATAAAGTAAATCATGATTAATAAATTTAATATAAGCATACAAGATCCATAGCACAAGCCTCCAAAATAATTAATTAAATTAATATAATAGGTTTTGAGAAAGAGCAGAATGCCAGTGGATCGCAACCCACTTCCTAAGGTTTGTCAGATCGAAATCTCCAGACAGCCTGTGGGCTTACGTTCCCTACTGCCTGTGTCTAAGAATGGCCAAACTCCCGATGCAGGATAGTACCCAGCTCAGTACTTCCCAACCTCTCGGACGACAACAATTAACCCAGGTAAGACCCCTAAATCGCAACCTAGGTGGTTGGCATGTGCTTCACCGGGGACTACGTCTATCCCACCGGATATCTTAATCTCAATAAAAATAGTACTACAAATAAATACTATAGTTTATTCATCCATTTATTCATCAAATATACTCATATAATACTAAGGTACATAACAATGAGAAAGAAAGAAAAACAAAGAAAAAAAAAATCACCATAACACATTAACACCTGCATACATGGATACACTAAGTATACAACAATAAGACCAAACTATCCTAATTCCTACCAGCTAGTTATATGCACATAACTATATATTTATAACAGCAATGATACTAGACATAACTTGCTTGTTCACGAAAGAAAGAAAACAAATGAAACTCACAGTATCTTATGAATATAATCACCCAAAGCTAATGTCTTCAAAACATTACTTATTAAAGTCCAACAAGAAGCTAGATGTGAGACAACATACAAACTACTACATAAACCAAAAATGAATTTTTTTGAACGTACAGCAGGACTCAACACACTAATCTAAGATTAATCATAATGAGAGGAAGACTCAGCAACACACCACAACACTTTGCATAACGACGCATTTACCCACGGCGCAATCTTGTTCAGTCTGCTGGGCAGACTGTAACTCATTCAAAGGAGAAAGAACACGAACATTCACCTTCTTCAAACAGTTACTATTGAACGACACCCATGCTCACATAATTCCAAACTCATTCATTACATAATCTATTTAAGTTATCTACCGTCACCGACGCATATAAACACAACTACAACTACGAGATTTACTATCAAACACCAAAAACCAAATCCATATGATGAATTATTGCCATTAAACACGACTCCGCGGCTTCGCGCAAGAACAACAACATAACATGAATCAGTTTCTTCCACAAAAATATCAGCTCACATGCATTCATCTACGTCAAGTACAAAATCAACAAAATGAAACTTCACCCACCCTCAAACCTTTAGCATAAAAATTACCCCAACTTAAATATTAAAACTAAAAAAATTCCTAAACGGACTCTAGTCTTACTAGGTTCGCCATTAGTTACCTGGGCCAACTGGAGGAGTGAAGCTAAGTCGTGTAGTTCCCGTCACCGTGCGCCGGTTCGTCCTCCACGTGATCACCTCCTAGCAACCCCAACAAGAGCTTAGTAATCCCAAGATAAGAGTGAAGATATACTATGTGTTATAAGTGAAAAAGGGTGAATAAAATGGTGAGTTTTTGCTGAGCAACAATGGCGGAAGATCATGAAGAAAAGAGACGCTCTTTTCTCACTAAGGAAGGCCGAAGGATTTGGAAGGATTGGGGCAGCAGTTTCACGCCCTTTTAACAACCCAAAATGAGGATTAAAATAGGAAAAATCATAGCCTAATTGATGGTATTTGATTATGGGTATTAAGGGTGATTATAATGGGAGTTACAAACTCTTTAAAAAAAACTGAAAATCCCTCATACTATTTGATAGAAATTATGGCAACATAACGTGTAATAATTCAGTCCCTTGTTGCTACTTAGACGGTCCAAACGCGCGACAATTCGATAAAATATAGAACGTAACCTTAACGCGTAAATTTAACTACCCTAAAAATAAATAATAATTAATATAAATATAATAATAACATACACTAAATAAAATATAGTTTTAAAAAAAGTTGACAAACTATAACTTATACGATATAATTACTTTTAGAATAAAATACTAGACTTTTAGTGAATAAAGGTCAACTAAGGGCAAATAAGCGCGAAAGAAAGAAAAAAAAAATTAGGACGGAAAACCATGGTGTTACAAAACCGGTAGCGATGGGGGATGACAACAATGAAAAGCCTCTACGTGACTACGCAGTGCCGAATGCTAGTGGAGCCCCTTCAAGTATTGTAAGACCAACTGTTACTGCAAATAATTTTGAAATTAGTCCTACTTTAATTCGTATAATTCAACAAGAACAATTTAGTGGACTAGATAATGAAGATCCTAATGACTAGGTAATTTTCTAGAAAAATGTGATACTCTTAAGCTGAATGGAGCAACTAATGATGCCATTAGATTAGGACTTTTCGCCTTCTCGCTAAAAGATAAAGCAAAAATATGATTAAAATCTAATCCTGCTAATTCTTTTACTACATGGGAAGATTTATTAGGAGCTTTTCTTAGAAAGTACTTTCCCCTTGGTAAAACTGCTAAACTAAGAAATGATATAACTAGTTTCATACAGAATGATGGGGAGTCTTTATATGAGGCTTGGGAAAGGTTTAAACATTTATAACGTCAATGTCCTCATCATGGTGTCCTAGATTGGTTGCTTGTGCAAACTTTTTATAATGGTCTAAATGAATCTGTTAGAATCACTATAGATGCTGCTGCAGGAGGTGCTATAATGGGTAAAACTACTGAGGTAGCTAATAAATTATTAGAAGAAATGGCATCAGATAATTATCACTGGTCTAATGATCGAAATAAACCAAGGAGAACTGGTGGTAAGTATGAAGTAGAAGGAATAAATATGTTAAATGCAAAGGTGGACAACTTAGTTAATTTATTTACTAAAATGAATAATGTCAATTATGTGTCTACTACTACTATTACATGTACTATATGTGGAGGTGGCCATTTAGCTACAAATTGTGCTAATATTGAACAAATTCAATATGTTTCTAATTTTAATAAGCCATCACAAAATGACCCCTACCTTAATACTTACAACCCAGGATGGAGAAACCACCCCAATTTCTATTGGAGAGACCACGATCACCAAAATGCCAATTTTAGACCACCAAACCCAACTGGCTTTCACCGAAAACAACCCCAACAAGAAATTAGACCAGCATGGGAATTGGCCATTGAAAATTTGGCTAATGCTACTTCTGAAAGAATTGAAAAGTTAGAAAGTAAAGTAGATCAGATTGCCATTTCTAATAGAAACGTAGAACTTCAACTTGGACAGTTAGCTAATACCATCAATTTTAGAAGTCAAGGAGCTTTGCCTAGCAAAACTGAAATTAATCCTAAAGAGCATTGCAACGCTGTCACTCTTAGAAATGGTAAGGAGTTAAGTAACATAAAAAGTACGATCAAAGAAAATGAGGTCGCCAATAAAAGTAAAAAAGAGAAGGAGAATTATGAAGCTGAAAAAGAACTTGAATAACCACCTTCTCCCCCAGTGACACCTTATGTTCCCCCTATTCCTTTTCCACAAAGACTTAAACAAACTAAATTAGATAGTGAATTTGAGAAATTCTTGAAAATGTTTAAGCAATTACATATTAACGTTCCCTTTATTGATGCTTTAATGCAAATTCCTTCTTATTCTAAGTTTCTTAAGGAAATTATGTCCAAAAAGAAGAAGTTGGAAAAATATGAAACCATTGCTTTGAGTGAGGAATGTAGTGCTGTGATTCAGAAAAAGCTTCCCCCTAAACTGAAAGACCCAAGAAGTTTTTCCATTCCTTGCACTGTAGGTGATATTAAATGTTCTAAAGCTTTATGTGATTTAGGTGCAAGTGTCTCTCTTATGCCTTTATCTATTTGCAAGAAGTTAGGACTACATAATATAAAATCTACCATTGTCTCTTTGCAACTTGCTAATAGATCTATCAAATATCCAATAGGAATACTAGAAAATGTGCTAATTAAATTTGATAAGTTTATTATTCCTGTTGATTTCATTATCCTTGATATGGTTGAGGATACAGAGGTACCTATTATTTTAGGTAGACCCTTCTTAGCTACCGCTCGAGCTATTATAGATGTTAAAAATGGTATTTTAACGTTCGAAATTGGTGAAGAGAAAGTTCACTTCAATATATTCAATTCTTCTAAAAACAATTCGTGATATTGTTTGTAAAGTTGATATAATTGAAGACTTGACTAAAAAGAAACCTGTAACTGATGCTACTAATGCTCCACTTGAAGTGTGTTTGAGTAAAACAGGTACTCCTAAACTTAAGAAAGCAAAGGTAAGAAAACTTTTTCCTACAATCAAGGAATGTCTGTCATGGAGAAAAAAAGTTCATGTCAAACATGTCCAAACAACAGGTAAGCCCCACTTGATTACTAAGACGACCACTAAAGGAGTGACTATCTCCTTGATTGATCCTGGTTAAATGGAACTTGATGAAAGTCAAGCTATAGACTCTAAACAAGCGCTACTTGGGAGGCAACCCGAGCTCTTTTCCATTTTGTTTTCTTTTCTTTTCTTATTATTAGTATTGTTATCTTGTTTTTCTTTTACCTTTTCTCTTCCCATTTGCAGGTAGTTAAAAATAAATAATTACAGCGAGTAAGTTAGATTTCAGCAACTGCAGATGTCTTCTATGTTATGTTGCTTATAGTCATGCACTGGACAACACCTACATGGCCGAGAACATCTTTGCAATCTAAATACACCAGGTTGTATTTCTCTTTTTCTTACTTATTTTGTTTTCCGTTTCTGTTGGCTGCATTTTTTTTTACTACTCTTTTCCCCTATTCCCCTGGATGGATGTTAAGTAGTACACTGAGGACAATGTTTATAATAAGTGTGGGGGAGAGGCTTAAGCCTTGGATTGCTGGATTTGGTGTATTGTTGTGATGCTGGAATTAATTTATGTGAAGGAACAGGTCTAGAAAATGAGAAAATCTAATTGGATATGCCATATATTTAGGGGAGGTGCTGCCAAAATTTGTGCAGAAATTTATAATTTTCATGTCTGATATTGATTTGAAGACAAATTCCGTTAGCTTAATTTGACTAAAAAAAAAAAAAAATCAGTTTTTGAAATTGAATTTAAAATAAAGAAAGTTTTTCTAGTTTGGTTGCAAGTTAATGGGTTTTTATGTTGACTGATTCGGAGAATTGCATAGCACCATTGTGTAAGTGTTTGGCAAGTGGTAAGAATGGTTATTTATGATTTGATTTGTGATTGACTTGGTGAACATTTATAACCATTGTGAGACTTTTGATCCTTTTAATGGACTAAAACATCTATGTTAGTCTCTAGTTTTTCATGAGAGTGTGTTAGTTCCTGGTGAAGTATAAACTCTTGAATTTGCATTAGTTTCTTCGAGACTACATTGAAACATGAGCATACATAAAAATGATGAAGGCATTTTTTTTTCTTGAACCATATTAGACTGAGCCACCTAAATTATTGTATTCCTTTTTATTAAGCCCCTATTTCTTTTGTTTAAACCACAATACAAGCTTATTCCCTAAACACATGACTTTTACCAAAGCTTTGAGATAGTGGAATATAATTTGGTGTTTGGAGTATTGTTTGTGAAGGGTATAAAAAAAAACAATAATTATTATGGAGGTGATGTTTTATATTTTATATCAATGATTATTATGAGATTGTGAAAAATACAATAAAGCGGACAGTTGAAAATAATATTAATAATAATAAGAACACAAAGAATTTATTGCAGTGAAAAAAAAGAAGAAGAAGAAAGTGCATATTTTTATTGGTGTTTGATATCCAATGATATTATTATGGTGAAGAAGTTAGCTTATATTTGAGTAGTTGGAGTTTTGATTGTGGCTATTATTTTTGGCCTTGTTATAATTATTTTTTGACTCCACTAGTTCTTAAAGCTTTTGAGCACCAAATCCCAAATACTTCCTACCCTCTCACTTTAGCCTTACATTATAACCTTACTAAGTCCTTCTGATTTTTGTTTGCTCTATGTCTTACTAAGTAGTGGAGGATTGAACGATATGCAAATTTAAAGACGACATATTTCATTTCGAGTTGACTTCTTAGGTTTTGAGCGATAATTGTTACATCCTAAACACATGAGTGATTATAATTTTTTATTTATTTGCACAACTAGAGTGAGGGTTCACCAAGTTAATTACTCGATTACTCAAATCTTGAGTATGGTTTTGGTAAGACTGAATGGAAACACTAATACATGAAGTACTATACTTTTTGAAGAGTTGGTCTTTGGCTCATTGCTTCTGATTTCTAAACAATGCTTTCGAGCTAAAATTGTTTCAACAAATCTTATTTTTGGTCTTTGTGAAAACTTTCAGTTAATTTATGGCTGCTTACATTAGAATTTGCTTGAAAAGTCAGTCAGTTGGAAAGTTAAAATTTATAATGACAGATAGATCCTGCTATGATAGTCCTAGTTTGCTCGAGGACTAGCAAATCTTAAGTGTGGCGGAGTTGATAAGACTATATCTTATATATAATTTTTGCTCATTATATTACTCTTTGGTATAAGTTATGAGACTTATAATAGGCTTTTTTTTCTCATATTAAAACGTTTTAAGAGTTAAGTTGCTTGTGTTATAAAATTGATTTAAAATATGAAAAATATATTTAATAAATTACTTGCTTGATTCTACTATTACTTATACATGCTAATTTGGTTTATTTAATAATTTATATAAGTATGTTTTTACTATGCAAATAATTTTTATTTTAGAGCCCATTTGTTTGTCACTTTATTGTTTTGTTGTATAGGTGAACTTTGCAAAAGAAAACAAAAGTACAGGAGTCATCAAGGAAAACCCTTCTTGTGGGCCAAAGTATACAGCAAACATAAACCAACAAAAGAAATGAAATGGAGTGGACCTTCTCAAAGAAAAAAAGGAACTCTTGCTGGGCCAAGAAAACTAAATGCAGCCACGGAGGATATAATAATAAAAAAAACAATTCACAAGACCCTAGAGGAGGAGTCAGGGAGGAAAATAAAAAGAAGCTTGACGCAGCCAAATAGGGGGGTATAAAACCCTTCAGCACGATATATATTCTAGGACGAAGAAGATATACGCAAGAGGGACGCACCAGAGAGCCGCATGAGGAAGAAGACGAAGTATCGTTTCATCTGATTCTTCATCTGAATATGGAGTTTCTTTCTCTCTTCTATTAGTTTATGCTATTAAATTTCGTAAGTTACTATGTTTAGTTTCAGATTTTTGTTCTTAATTAATTGAGTTGATTTAGTTGTTATGTCTAGCTAAACTTCTATGTTTTAGGACTAGATTCTTTTATTTTCTGTCAATGATTTGAATTAAGTTGTTTGGATGATTTATTTTTATTGCAAATTAATAATCTTGGGTTGTTTTCATATAATTGATTTGGCCATTTGATTATATGTTTAAGATATTTGGATTATTAGCGGAAGTGAAAGTTCAATATTAGTTCGTGGGATTATTAAACGTCAAGTAGTATAATTTTAGGAATAGTTATACACTTGGGGTGGTCTCTTATATGAATTTATTGTTCGTAATGGGTTTATATTGATTGTTATGACCACGGAAGTAGGCGTAAGATTATTATAAATACACGTTTTCTACCTTGGAAGAGGAGATAATATATTATAGGAAATTCGATCATTGCAATACAATAACTTTTAATTCGACAACTAGTTTAATTTCATTGTAGAAAGTAATTGGCGAAATCTAAGTCCTAGAACTATCTCTCTCATATTAGGTTATACTTAGTATCCGACCCTTTTAGAGTTAGAATTAATTTATTTTTTTATTTTTAGTAGTTTAGTTTATCACCACAATTCACTATCTCCGTATCGTCTAAATAATATTAGATTTTCTTAATTTGGTAGTTCATTATATACCTCCTCGTGGGAAACGATATCTTGCTTACCCTATATTTATTTTAATTGACCCGTACGCTTGCGGTATTTTAACGTACTTTTAGGACCGACCATGGACCTAGACTCCTAAAATGGACGAAATTCTAGTGGATTTAGACTCCTATTATGCATGGATCTTTGTGGATTCTAGACTCCTATGATGTATGAAACTCTAATGAATTTAGACTTTTATTATGCATGGATTTCTATGGATTCTAGACTCTTAAGATGTGCAGACTCCTAATATATTTAGACTCTTATTATGCATGAGCTTATATGATATTTAGACTTTAAGATGGTAAGAAACTCTAACGATCCTAGACTTTTTAGATGGGTGAACTTATACGGGGTTAAGACTCTTACATGAATAGATTTAGACGAGGTTAAGGACTATAAATGGAGTGACACTGGATGAACCTAGGTGTATGGCCTAGATAGACTTCTAATGGAGTTAGGATTCCTAAGCGGATGAGACTTTGACAACAAGAATGAACACTAAGAAGAATCCTAAATGATGTACAGGAGAAGATGATATATGCATGGAAATGATGAATTTTTGAAAAAGATGAGGAATTTTTTTTGTGAAAACAGTGAGAATTTTTTTATAAAAATATATGGGGGAAGTTTGGGAGGATAGGAATATCCGACTTTCTCCAAAAGAAAAGAAAAAAAAAGGAAAATCCTAAGCGTGACCGTTCACTTAAATAAGACATAATAGTGGTGAGACTAGGGATGGCAATGGGTCGGATCTGGACCGGGTCCGGGTGGACCCGAATCCAGATCCGTTTTCAGACACTGGATCCAAATCCGACACGGATCCAGCGGGTCTGAAAAGTTGGACCCAGATCTAGATTCGACGGATCCTGCGGATCCGGGTCCAAAACGAGTCTAGTGCATTTTATGCAATTTTAACTACTTTTTGATATTAAAATAATATTTGAAGCAATAAAAATAATTTGTATTATGTAATCTTGCCTCCTACTAAATGTAATTTTTATTTATGGTATGACCTAGCAGTTGTTGGACGTAAGGCAACATCATAAACACTGATACATTGGTACTCAATATCTTAATCCATTTATATACTTCTAAAAAATTAGGAATCAACCATAAACACACAACGAGGAGGAAACTAACTTGGGATGCACGCCTTAATTCCTAAAATTACTAAGGACTGGAGTCTGGAGTAGTAATAATTCCTTAGCCGATTAACAAAACGTCAGCAGTCATTCAACAAATGCAGCGACGCTTAGACGAAACTGGTGCGGACGTGCGGTGGACCTGCTGGCTGGAACTAGTGGCCGGAACTCAGCAGTCTGTGAGGTGTGTAAAGAGGGAGTGAATGGGAGTTAGGTTTTAGGGATTGAAGGGAGGCGTTGATTTTTTAAAGTCAGAGGCTTAGAACTTTAGAAGTGAAGAAGCCCAGCCCAACTTATTTTAAAAAAAAAAGGGATCTTCGGATCCAGATCCGGGTCCACTGGTCAGGTCTGGACCCGAATTCGTGATCTGACCAGTGGACCCGGATCTGACTCGGATCCAACGGGTCCAAAATTTTAGGATCCAAACCTGTAAAAATGGATCCGGGTCTAGGATCCATTGCTATCCCTGAGTGAGACTAAAAAAAGGGAAAGGACTAAAATTTTTTGTTATTTTATTATCTGTAATTAGGTGAAATTAATTTTAGACCAAAAGACGCGCTGAACAATCAATAACTCTGCATGCATACAGATGGAAAAAATGAGGAATCGGCTACCACATTGACTAAATTGGTAAAAAATATGAGACGCACAAGAAGAGTGACACTCAGCAAAGGTGCGGGCAGCGCGGGTTCGTGCGTCTGCCGCAAGTGCAGTGCGTTAGGCGCACTGTTCCTAGACATATTTTTTTGGTACTTTAGGCGATGTTTTAGCTAATTCTACATGATTTCAGGAAGCTACGACTGACATAATATGATGACAACGATTTTGACAGACCAAGACAAACTGGCGAATTGAGATATATATATTTTTTAGAATTGAAACAATAGCCAAACTGGCAATAAACATGAGACGGATAGACTGCACGCCACGCAACAAAGTGCGCGCACCACATTGGCTATGCGTCTGGCGCAAGAGCGGGGCGCTAGGCGTAATTTAATGTGTTTGGCGCACTGCTCCTCAGCATGCATATTGGCGATTTGGGGAATGCTCGGACTATAATTACGATCTATTTTAGACGCAAGTTTTAGGTGTAAGTCATATCAATATGTTGATAAATTAGCAACAGGTAAAAATTGCAATCACAGGCAAAATGTCAAGTAACATGGATGCAAGAGTTCGCAACCTAAAGTCCAGTTCTACATTCAACTGTGGTCAGGTTTAGGTTAAGGCTGAAAAAAGTTCATGACTAAGAGATTGATCCCACGCTTCATACCCCTTCTTAAAGATGTGGCCACGTGTAAGATGCACTCCTGTTCTCAAGTCAGGAACAAGGAAACAATGTCGTGGTTGGGCAGGTTTGCTTATGACTAAGATCCAACACTATATATCGCTCAGGAAGTTTTTTGGATGGACAAAGCGCAAACCCCCAGGGGGTGACCTTACACATAGAACATGTGCTAATGAGGCAAGGTAGATGTCCTTATGGTGGCTGAAACAATAGCCATGCATATGCAAAATAATATGTTATTCTAATGCATAAAAAGAAAATGAATAGTATATTTCAAGTTTAACCCACTCATTTAAAAAAAATTAATTTGTTTAAATCCTCCACAGTGGAGTCGCCAAATTATAGGCGTGATGTTATTTAGCCTACGTGGTGTGAGCGCGTAATTGACTACCCCATTGTTAAGATTTTATTAAAATACGTTTTCGAAGTCGCCAATATGTCTTTAAAGGAAGACTCATAAATCTAATTGGATATTTGGGAAACTGAAGGGACAACTGCGGGACTTATCCAATGTAGATTTCCCCATCATGACTCCATAGATGGTCAATGAACCAAAAATTGAGTTCGAGAGTGAGGGTACGAATATGGTCATAGTGTACCATGTTCGCCCATTGCTAGGCACTACTACATATTGATTCATTACAAAGTTTACGCAGAAGAACAACCACATAATATTTTCAACACCCTAAATAAGATTAGTCTAGGTTGGTTCAAGAAACACATAAAAGACTACTTTTTTTCGCGACAAGTTATTAAGCAATCAATTTACAAGGTACCTAGCAGGTTGTCCATATTATCTGATTTAGTTAGCAATAATAACATGTGGGTGATAAAAATCATGCATAGAACAACCATAATAACATGAATATTATATATACAAAATAAGAGAAAAGGAGTTAGAATCTACAGTGATAACGTTTATTTATTAAATATCTACATCATGAAAAGAAAATGTTAGTAACTTCAAGGAAATATAAATAAAAGAATTATTCAAAAATCCTCAGGAGTATACCTATACAGCTTAGGTCTAATAGCATAACGACCTTCAGACGGAGCAATCTTGAAGCCAAAAGATCAATGTAAACAGGAACGTAAGTGTGTTTGCTTGTGTTTGCTTGTGTTTGTTTAGTATGTGGAAGTACGAGATTATAAGCACGAGTGCATTAGAAAAATTAAAGTGTATGATAATTATATTAAAAAACCGTAGTTTAATTTGGGAAATCAAGGACTATTTATAGGGTGATGCAAGATACGTGCATGGATTACTTCACCTACTATCTTTATTTGCTTTATTAGAATTGCTGCATGGTTTTACTTTACTCTTAAAGTAGAGGTTTTACATGTAACGAAAAATATGTCTTTTATTATGTTTGTTAGTTAAATTAGTTAATGTCGTTGAGTCATTTTTATTTTAGTGGGTTGAAATAAGAGCCGAAAATCTGAGTTGTAATAGCTCTAGGGTTAGGCGTGTGATTCTAGGCATTTTAGGAAAGTCTTGAGCATCTTTCCTTATGGTTGAGTTTCCTTAAATTGAGCTAGATTCTAGGCTTAGGATTAGGGGAAACTTTCCTTTAAATATTTGCTAGTTGGCGTGTGGTGTATTGCCTTGGAGAGCAAGGATTACTTGTTGCTCCTAGCCTTATAAATAGGCGCCTAACTTAATAAAGAAATGGAGATATGAGTGATTTTGAGTAAAGAATTCGAGTGCTTGTTGCATTGAATATTTGGTCGTCGTACCAAGAACATACAAATCATGGTTTGTGTGCATCTCCTAATCGAGGTTGGTGAGAGATCCTCTAGTTCTCGAGGGAACAAGAGCCTATCTTTGTTTATTTTACTTCTTATTTCTTAGTTTTCAATCATAAAACACCATAAAAACGTCACTTAGATTCTAGGGTATACATTATGGATTTTTCGGACTTCAAATTCATATCATAGGGACAACGAAACTGCGCGTCACGCGCCAGCTGCGCCAGGCGCAAGGGCCTCTGTGACGCACAATCACACGTGTCAGGCGCACATTGGTGCGCCTAACGCGGCATGACCAATAAATAGCGTACATGTAGTACCTAGATTTAAAAAGATATGAAATAAAGCATGTGTGTCGCACAGAGTGGTGTCCTAGGCGCAGGACTCTGTGTGACACACAGATCAATGTGTCAGATGCAGATTGGCGCGCCTGATACATCGCGACCAATGCGATGGGCGCAGGTGGTGCGCTAGTTGCACCGCTTGCGTCCAGCACATTTTGCCAACCTTTTTTATTAATTGCGTTTTTGAAGATTTGTTTTATCCCTTGAAATCCGGAAATTTAATATTACGGATTTAAAATCTTATTTCAATTTATTTTATGAAAAATGATAAATAAACAATAGGGATTTTGGGCTTAAAATATTGTAAATGTATTCAAAATATTTTTATGGGCTCAAAATGCAATTAATTATCATGAATAATTAATTAGGCTTTAAAATAAGACTTTGAAATTACACTTTAAATTTATTTTGGGTCGACTCTTTGGATTGCTTTTCCGTCTAGTCGCGCCAACTAAAACCGCGATATGTTTCATCACAGGACCCTTGATGGGGAGACACGATTATGTGTCTACAACTACCTTAGTCGAACACTGGTGGTTGCAGAACTAAAATATTCTCCCATTGAAAAGATGTGTTTGGCTTTTATCTTTGCCATTCAAAAGTTGAAGCACTACATGCATGCACACAGTGTGGGTGGTTTCCAAAGTAGATCCCATCAAGTACATTGTGTTAAGGCCAATGTTGTCTGGAAGATTTGCGAAATGGGAAATTCTCGTAAGTTAACATGACGTTGTATAAGTCTCTTAAAAGGCAATCAAGGGACAAGCTTTAGTGGGTTTCTTGGCAGACCATCCAACTCCGTCAGATTAGGAACTCTTAGACGATCTACCTGGAGAACAAATCTTCTATATCGACATCTTGCCACCATAGGAAATGTACTTCGATGGAGCTGCACGACAAGATGGTGTTAGAGATGGTGTAATTCTTAATTCAACTGAAAAAACATATCCTCACATACTCCTTTGTTCTCACTCAGCTATGTTCCAATAATATCACTGAATACCATGCGCTTATTTCTGGGCTTCAAATGGCAAAATAGATGGGAGTCCATGACCTTGATGTGTATGGAGATTTCAAATTGGTGGTACATCAACTTCTCAATGATTATGATGTCAAAAAAGATAATTTGATACCTTAACACACACATGCTTCACAATTATTGGAGATATTTGACAGCATTAAATTACAGCATATTCCAAGTACTGCCAATAAGATGGCTGACGCAGTACCAATCTTACAGCCACATTGGCACTAGGGGCAAAAGAAAGTATGTCAATCCCAGTTTGCAATCGATAGGTGGATACACCTCTTGAAGATGGAATAGAAGGAGGTGCCAACACAGTCTCAGTTTATGAAAAAGGCACAAATGATTGGCGTCAACCACTCATAGATTACTTAGAGCATGGAAAGTTGTCAAATGCTCCGAAACACATGACGGAAATTCGACGACGAGCTCCACGCTTCATCTATTACAAAGGACACTCTATGGGCTTTCATTCCTTGGAAACTGGTTGCGGTGCCTTGGTGATGAAGAAGCGAACAAAATATTAGAAGTGGCCCATTCAGGAGTTCGCGGTGCCCATTAAGCTGGTCCAAAGCTTTGTGATCGCATCAAAATTGGGGTATTATTGGCCAAACATGGTTCAAGATTCAATGGAGTTTACAAAGATATTGAAGCTTGGCAGTATCATTCAAATTTCATTCACCAGCCTCCGGAACCGTTACGTTCTACTGTGACGACTTGACCATTCGAAGCTTAGGGTCTTGATGTTGTGGGCCCAATCATGCCAAAGTCCTCAGCCGACCATGCATACATCATCGCAGGCACGAACTATTAGTGGGCGGAAGCAGTTGTTCTTCGAGAAGTCAAGAAGGAAAATTGTTATTGATTTTATTCAAAATTAAATCATATATCACTATAGTGTACCTCGTTATATAATCACAGAGAATGGCACGCAATTTTGAAACAGATTAATGACAAGTCTTTGTGGGAATTTCAATTTTACACAATGTAACTCCTCGATGTATAACGCTCCTGCTAATGGGTTGGCTGAAGCTTTCAACAAAATGCATTGCACTTTGCTTAGTAAGGTTGTATCAAAGCACAAGCAAGATTGGCATGAGAAACTTGGAGAATCATTATGGGCATATCGTACAATGTACAAAACACCAACTCAATCAATGGCTTATGCACTCGTATACGGTGTAGAGTTTGTATTGCCATTGGAGATACAAGTACCATCATTGAGGACAACCACTAAAGAGGATCTTATGATGGAAGAAAATGTTAAGATTCGATTGGCAGAATTAGAAGCACTTGATGAAAAAAGACTTGAAGCACAACAAAAATTGGAGTGCTATCAAGCCCGCCTACACATGTGCATTCAATAACAAGATAAGAGTCCATTCTTTTCATGTGGGGGATGTGGTTCTTGCAGCTAAGAGACCCATAATTATCTCTCGCAAGACAGGAAGCAAATTCGCCTCGAAATAGGATGGCATATATGTTGTTAATGAAGTATACACAGATGAAGCTTATAAGATCGTTGATGTTGATGGATTGCGCATAGGCCCTATCAATGGAAAGTTCTTGAAGTGTTACTATCCTTGAATTATTTCACCTTGTAAACTCCTAAGCAAGAGGATAGACTGCATAATAATGTTTGATTGAACTACGTCGACTTGATCTTGTGGAGTGAATTATTTTACTTCACAGGTACGTAAGGCAGCTTAAAGAAGTCATATACTTCAAGTACAGTCCCGCCAAAAAAATTCTTCATACATAGTAATACTCTTGGCCTGCAGGAGTATAAACTGTGAACGACTTAAAAATAAATAAAATAAAAATCGGTTCGTTGGTCTTATGAACAAAATCAATTGTATACTGCAAGTATTCTTTGTTGCAAATAAAAATGGATATATGTTTTATTTATTTCAGAAAAATGTAATAATTGCCTAAGACAAGTCAATAGTCCCTAAAACCAAAACCAAAAAAGAGGGGGCAAAGAAAAGAAACGATAAAAAAAGCTATGGCTCCTTTTGTAGGTTCTTTAATGCCTCATGGACTTCATCAAAATTGTTCTTAGTTGCTGATAACTTAGTCTTCATTTGCTTGGCATCAACAACACTTTCATCAAGAGAAGTACGAGATTTTGTTAAATCTTTCAATGTTGCTGTCTGTTCCTCAAGAAGGTGCTTCGAATCTCCAAATAACTATCACAAGCTTGTTCTCCCTGTTGGTTAGCTCTGCGAGTTCTTCCTTCAGTCGAGTTTAATTTAGGTAGATGTATTTCATCTCTTCTTCAAGTGTATGAACTCGCACTTCTTCCTTTTGGCGAAGACTCACATCATTACTCAAGAATGACTCAGCTGACAATAGTTGTTGCCAAGCACGCTCAAAGCAGGTTTCTATGCATGCTTCTTCCGTTGAGAATGTAATCTCAAGCAACACTCTATGTACTTCTCAACGAGGTCTTGTAAACTAGATATGCCAAATCCGTTGGATGTATTGGAAAAACACTTAAATTCTTGGTTTAGGTTATGGACTTCATCCAAAGGAGTCTCCAGTTGCTTCATCCTAATTGACTTGACCACAAAGCTTGCAGCACATCCCTCAACTTTTGAGATCACATCTTGAACAATCAAGGAGGGTGTCGTAAGAGAAGTAGGAGGGACATCAATAATGATGCAAGACTCACTAGTCAAAATGCATGCTGCAGCTTGAATTATAATATGATGATTTGAAGCATCAATCAATTCTTGATCTGGACAAACAAATGTATTGTTGCATGCTCGTAGCTCCTCAGCAATGTCCATTTCAGCTTGGTCATCCTTGATACAAAAAAAAAAGGAGGTAATGTGTAAGAATTTCCATTAAATAAAAAAATAGGTGAATGAGGTAGAACAATTTGAACTTACTTGTGTTTCCTCATGATCTGACTCTTCATCATAGCCACTACCAAATATGTCATCAAAAATTGATTTCTCATAGATGAATTTGGTTGAAGACGACCCATGGTTACCAGTTCTACTCACATGAATCCCACTGTCATGTTTTCCACCTTTCGTAACAATTTCTTTAGAAAGGGGAGGAACATAATTATTTGCAAATTTGGCCTTAAGCTTTTGCTTCTCATAAGGCTCAGAAGGGATCTTAGTAGCTTTCTCTTTCAATGAAGTAGTGAGATCATCCACCTTTCTTTTTCTAGACTTACTCTGGCAACAAGTTTTAGAGACTTCTGGAGAACTCGAAGAACTCAAGGAAAAAGTTGAAGAATAGACTAACTTCCACCAAGACACAAAGACAGGAGTAGTCCGAGCTTGGATGCTAACACAACGACCAAGTATCAAGAAAGAAGACTTGGTTCCTAGGCGAATGCTCGAGTTGAACAAATTAAACAAGTGCACTTATGTGGCACGCTTTTGGGGCTCCTACTCACCAGGCACATCTTAGTAAAAACCGCATTGTTGACCAAACCTATGAGGACATCTTACTCTATTTCTCCTTGAGTTCTTTGTGTTCTCCAGAAGTCTCTAAAACTCGTGGCCAGAGTAAGTCTAGAAAAAGAAAGGTGGATGATCTCACTACATCACTAAAAGAGAAAGCTACTGAGATCCCACCTAAGCCTGATGAGAAACGTAAGCTTAAGGTCAAATTTGCAAATAATTATGTTCATCCCCTTCCTAAAGATGTTGTTGCGAAAGGTTGAAAATATGACAGTGGGGTTACTTTAAGTAGAAGTGGTAACCATGGGTCATCTTCAACCAGATGCATCTCTGAGAAATAAGATTTTTGATGACATCTTTGGTAGTTTCTATGATGAAGAATCAAATCATGAGGAAACACAAGTAAGTTTCTTATTGTCATACCTCATTCACCTATTTTTATTTAAGGCATATTCTTACACCTCACCTCCAATTTATTTGTGTATGATGGCTAAGGTATAATGGACATTGTCGAGGAGGTACGAGCATGCAACAATACATTTGCTTCCCCGGATCAAGAATTGATTGATGCTTCAAATGAACCTGTTATAATTCAAGTTGCAACCTGCATTTTGACTCTAGAGTCTAGCAACATTATTGATGTCCATCCTGTTTCTGTTAAGACACCCTCCCTGAATGTTCAAGATGTGATCTCAAAAGTTGAGCGATGTGCTGCGAGCTTTATGGTCAAGTGAAGTAGGATGAATCTACTGGAGACTCCTTTGGATAAAGTCCGTAACCTAAAACAAGAATCTGAAGCGCTTTTCCAATACATTATGGACAAGGGAATTGACATATCTAGCTTACGGGACCTTGTTGAGAAGTACATAGAGTGTGGCTTGAGATTACATTCTTAACAGAAGAGGCATGCAGAGAAACTGCTTTGAGCGTGCTTAAGCAACAACTATTGACAGTAGAGTCATGCTTGAGTAATGTTGTGAGTCTTCGCCAAAAGGAAGATGAGCGAGTTAAGACACTTGAAGAAGATATGAAAGTCATTCATCAAAAACAAACTCGACTGAAGGAAGACTTACAGAGCTAACCAACAGAGAGAACAAGCTTGTGACAGATAACTGGAGATTCGCAACACCTTCTTGAGGAATAGACAGCAACAGTGAAAGATTTAACAAAATCCCGCACTTCTCTTGAGGAAATTATTGTTGATGCCAAGCAAGTGGAGACTGAGTTATCAACAAATAAGAAGATTTTTGATGAAGTCCATGAGGCATTGAATACTCTACAGTGGGAGCCATAGCTTTTTTTATCATTTCTTTCCTTTGCCTCCTCTTTTTTGGTTTTGGTTTTAAGGTTATGGTTTTAGGGATTATTGAGTTGTCTTAGTATATTATTATTGCATTTTTTGAAATAAATAAAACATATATTTATTTTTGTTTGCAACAAATAATACTTGTAGTATACATTTGATATTGTTCATAAGACAAACAGCCTAATTTTTATTTTACTTACTTTTAAGCCGTTCACAATTTATACTCTTGCGGGCTAGGAGTATTACAATGGATGAAGTTATTTTGGGTGGGGCTGGACTTGAAGTACATGACTTCTTTAAGCTGGCTACGTACCTGTGAAGTAAAAGAATTCACTCCACAAGATCAAGCCAACGTAGTTCATTCAAACACTATTTTTTTTTTAATATGCAGTTTATCCTCTTGCTTATTAGGAGTTTACATGGTGAAATACTTCAAGGATAGTAACGCTTCAAGAACTTTCCGTTGATAGGGCCTATGTGCAATCCATTAATATCAACGATCTTATAAGCTCCATTTGTGTATACTTCATTAACAACATATAGACCATCCCATTTCGAGGCCAATTTGCTTCTTGTCTTGCGAGAGACAATGATGGGTCTCTTAATTGCAAGAACCATATCCCCCACTTGAATAGAATGGAATCGTACCTTCTTATTGAATGCACGTGTTAGCCGAGCTTGGTAGCACTCCAATTTTGTTGTGCTTCAAGTATTTTTTTCATCAAGTGCTTCTAATTCCACCAACTGAATCTTAGCATTTTATTCTCTTGTAAGATCCTCTAGAATGAGTATCCTCAATGATGAGACATGTATCTCCAATTGTAATACAGACTCTACACCATATACAAGTGCATAGGGTGTTGATTGAGTTGGTGTTTTGTACGTAGTACGATATGCCCATAATGCTTCTCCAAGTTTCTCATGCCAATCTCGCTTGTGGTTTGATACAACCTTACTAAGAAAAGTGCAATGTGTTTTGTTCAAAGCATCAGCCAACCCATTAGCAGGAGCGTTATACATCGAGGAGTTATATTGTGCAAATTTGAACTTCTAACATAGACTTGTCATTAATCTCTTGCGAAATGGTGTGCCCTTTGTCTGTGATTATATAACGAGGTACATCATAGCAATATATGATGTAATTTTGAATAAAATCAACAACATTTTCCTTCTTGACTTCTCAAAGAGCATGTGCTTCCGCCCACTTGGAGAAATGGTATGTGCCTGCAAGGATGTATGCATAGCTATGAGGACTTTGGCGTGATTGGGCCCACAACATAAAGACCCCAAGTTTCAAATAGCCAAGACGTCACAGTAGGATGTAAAGGCTCTGGAGGCTGGTAAATGAAATTTGAATGATAGTGACAAGCTTTAATCTTTTTGCAAACTCCATCGAATCTTGAACCATGGTTGGCCAATAATACCCCAATCTTTTGATTCGACCATGAAGCCTTGCAAAATCCTAAATGGGACTCTTATAATGTTTTGATCGCTTCTTCATCTCCAAGGCACCGCAACCAGGTTCCAAGGAATGAACACCTATAGTGTGTCCCTTTGTAATAGATGAAGCGTGAAGCACGTCATCGCATTTTTGTCTTGTGTTTTGCATCATTTGGCAACTTTCCATATTCTAAGTAATCTGTGAGTGGTTGACGCCAACCATTTGTGTCTATTTCATAAATTAAAACTATGTTGGCACCTCCTTGTATTCCATGTTAAATTGGTGTCGGATGCTAAGCAAGGAGGTGCTGGATGCTAAGCAAGGAGAAAGTGACGAGGAAGTGGAGGAGCAGATCATTGGACCAGTTGAAGGGGAGCATCTTTCTCTTATTTTGAGAAGGGTTCTTCACACAAAAGAAGCAATGGAGGAGGTTCCTAACCAAAGGGACCAGATTTTTCAAACAAAGTACCTTGTTAAGGGGCGCCTTTGTTCCATGATCATTGATAGAAGTAGCTGCACCAACATGGCATCTACAACCATGGTGGAGAAGCTTAACCATCCAACTTTCAATCATCCAAAACCATATAAGCTTCATTGGCTTAATGATGGCAGCAATGTTGAGGTAACTAAACAAGCTTTTATTAGTTTTTTTCGGTGATTCTTACAAAGATGAAGTGTTGTGTGATGTATTACCTATGGATGCATGTCATTTGTTATTAGGAAGACCTTGGCAATATGATAAATAAAGAATTCGTAATGGAAAAACTAACACTTATTCCTTTATGCATATAATTCTAAAAAGATTGTTCTTAAACCATCTAAACCAAACACATACACTCGCACCACACAAAAAAAACCAAACCTACCTCTAAACAACAAACCAGCACCAAAAAGACCTTAATCCTTTCTAAACAACAAATTGAAAAAGCTATTGAAAAAGGGAAGACTATGTACTTGTTGTTTGTTGATGAAAATGAATTAGTTGTGACTGAAATTCATGAAAGGGTAAAACCATTAGTGAAGGAATTTAGGTACGTTTTCCCTAATGATTTGCAGAATGGTTTACCACCTCCTAGGGGGATTGGACACCAAATTGATCTTATTCCTGAACCCCATTACCAAACAAACCAATCTATATACGTAATCCTTAAGAAGCTAAAGAGTTACAAAAGCAAGTGAGTGAACTTTTAGCTAAAGGATTCGTGAAAGAGAGATTGAGTCCAAGTGTTGTACCGATTCTTTTAATGCCATAGAAGGACGAAACTATGAAAATTTGTGTTGATTGTAGAACCATTAACAATATCACGGTTAAATATAGGTATCCTATTCCTGGACTTGATTAATGAAAAATGTGAGAATTCTCTTAATTTGAAAACAGGTATGTTTTCAAGCCAAAATTGAGTTTGGTTTTGTGTCCCTAAAATCTTTGTTGTTTGCTTGTCATCCATTGAGGTGAGAGCTAATAGGTTGTAGGACAAGTTGTTTCACCTTGTCTTAGCCTTTGCTTGGTGGTCATTGGGTTGTGCAAGTGGTGGTAGTTTGTTCTAGAACAAACCGGGTAAGTTTCTTTAGTTCTTTTAAAATCGATTCTTAACTTCTCTTAACTAATGCTCTCATGTGCTTAATCAATATGTATCATTTGGTATCAGAGCTGTAGGTTGGTTGAGAGCATCTTAAACACCTCCTAAACCAATTCCCTAAGCTTAAACACAAAGCCTAAACACATAGCTACAAAAACGCCTAAAACGGAAAACCTTTAGACCTCTAAATATCCAACCTTTTGGTGAGTTTTGTGCTGTTTCTTTAAGATGGAGGAAGGGCAAGGTACAAACTTTAGGAGAAACATGACTTTAGAAGAAGCTAGGTTGGTTGGAGTGGAGAACAAAGTAGAACAACTCACGGAACAGATTAGAGATGTCCTAAACCACTTAAGAGACCTTGAAGTGGGGAGAAGGCGTGGAACTCCAAGGAGGAAGGATGAAGAATATGTAGGAGGCTATGATACTAGTGGGGAGGAGTTTAAATGTGCCTTTCAGAGAAGAAGAACACCTAGGCCTAGAGATGAATTCAAAGATCTGAAACTAGATGTTCCGGAATTTGATAAAGACCTTAATCCATATTTATTTTTGGAGTGGGTCACTAAGTGTAATATAATTTTTGAGTTGAAAGGCTATGATAATGAGAAGTCTTTCAAGGTGTCAGTAGTAAAACTTAAGGGGTATGCTTCTCTATGGTGGCAGAATGTAGTGCTCCTTAGAAACCGAAAAAGAAAAAGTAAGGTGTGTAGTTGGGAGAAGCATAAAAAGCTTATGATGGAGAGATTTTTACCATCTAAATATGCCTTTGATCTTTATAATCAAATCTCATCTATGGAACAAGGTTCTAAGAGTGTTGAAACATACATCCATGAGTTTGAAAAGCTTACAATAAAGCTGGATGTATAAGAACATGAGGAGCAGACTATGGCTCATTTCATTGGTGGCCTTGATAAGAGCATTTCAAGGAAGTTGGAGCTGCAGCCATACACAAATTTGGATGAGCTCTTCAAATTAGCTCTCAAAGTGGAGAAACACCAAGCTGAAAAGAAGAAGAGGGCGTGCAAAATGGCGGGACTACTTACACTCCTAAAGGAGGTCCTAGCTACTTTAAAACCAATTCTCCTTACACTCCAAAAGGGAATACAAGCAAGGTGGTGGATAAAGGAAAGAAGGTGGATGATTCACGTGACAAATCCAACGTGAAGTGTTTCATGTGCCATGGTTATGGTTACTACCAAGCTGAATGTTCAAATAGGGTGATGACTCTTATTGACATTATATCCATTGAAGCATCCATTCAAAACCAAGAAAATGCATAGGTGTTGGATGCTAAGCAAGGAGAAAGTGACGAGGAAGAGGAGGAGGAGATCATTGGACCAGTTGAAGGGGAGCATCTTTCTCTTAATTTGAGAAGGGTTCTTGACAGAAAAGAAGCAATGGAGGAGGTTCCTAATCAAACGAACCAGATTTTTCAAACAAAGTGCCTTGTTAAGGGGCGCCTTTGTTCCATGATTATTGATGGAGGTAGCTGCACCAATGTGGCATCTATAACCATGGTAGAGAAGCTTAACCATCCAGCTTTCAATCATCAAAAACCATATAAGCTTCATTGGCTTAATGATGGCAGCAATGTTGAGGTAACTAAACAAAATTTAATTAGCTTTTTTTTCGGTGATTCTTACAAAGATGAAGTGTTGTGTGATGTATTACCTATGGATGCATGCCATTTGATATTAGGAAGACCTTAGCAATCCGATAAAGAAACTATTCATAATGGAAAAACTAACACTTATTCCTTTATGCATAATTCTAAAAAGCTTGTTCTTAAACCATCTAAACCAAACACATACACTAGCACCAAAAAAAAAACCGAACCTACCTCGAAACAACAAACCAGCACCAAAAAGACCTTAATCCTTTCTAAACCACAAATTGAAAAAGCTATTGAAAAGGGGAAGACTATGTACTTGTTGTTGTTTTTGGATAAAAACGAATTAGTTGTGACTGAAATTCATGAAAGAGTGAAACCATTAGTGAAGGAGTTTAGGGACGTTTTCCCTAGTGATTTGTCGAATGGTTTACCACCTTTTAGGGGGATTGAACACCAAATTGATCTTTTCCCTAGAGCCCCATTACCAAACAAATCAGCCTATAGATGTAATCCTGAAGAAGTTAAAGAGTTACAAAAGCAAGTGAGTGAACTTTTAGCTAACGGATTCGTGAAAGAGAGCTTGAGTCCATGTGTTGTACCAGTTCTTTTAGTGCCAAAGAAGGCTGGAACTATGAGAATGTGTGTTGAATGTAGAGCCATTAACAATATCACGGTGAAGTATTGGTATCCTATTCCAAGACTTGATTAATGAAAAACGTGAGAGTTCTCTCAATTTAAAAACAGGTGTGTTTTCAAGCCAAAACTGGGTTTGGTTTTGTATCCCTAAAATCTTTGTTGTTTGTTTGTCATCCATTGAGGTGAGAGCTAAGCTAGTAAAGTAGGTTGTAGGACAAGTTGTTTCACCTTGTCTTAGCCTTTGCTTGGTGGTTGTTGGGTTGTGCAAGTGGTGGTAGTTTGTCCTAGAACAAACTGGGTAAGTTTCTTTAGTTCTTTTAAAACCGATTCTTAACTTCTCTTAACTAATGCTCTCATGTGATTTGATACCAAATGATACAAAACCAAACCCAGTTTTGGCTTGAAAACACACATGTTTTCAAATTAAGAGAACTCTCACATTTGTCATTAATCAAGTCTGGAATTTTACAAGCAAGCAGTTAACTACATATATTACCACATGTCAAAAGGTCTCAGCTAACAAAGATTTTGAAATATAATAAAAATAAGCTACAAGCTGAAAGAGCTGTTGAAATCCGGTTTTTAAGGACCTTTCTCCATCTTTCTGTAATTATGTCATGTTGAACTGATCAAACGTCCAAGAAACCAATGGGAAGGTTTTTAACCATAGGTAACAAGTCCCAAAATATGGAGAAATGGCTACTGCCCATTAATTTCTTCTTCTGCCTTTCATACGCTGCTCAGCAGCCTTTGTGGACTTTTCTTCTTTCTTGAAGCTTAGGAAAGCTTTTGAGTGGCTCTTTGGCAAGCAGCTGCCTCATGATGCCTGCTAAGCAACTAGCTTAAGCACATAGGTGACTAAGCACCTTACAAAAAATCAAAAGAAAAGCTTAACAAAAACATTACAAAAGATGTTCTAAAAACCGACTAAACATCTAACAATGTTTAACTAACACTCTATGATACTTAGTTCTAATTAAACCTACAAACTAAACTTCTAATGCATTGTTATCATTATTTACAAAAAGATTAGCAATAGGATTAATGGAGCTAGATGTTTTTGCATCAGTTAAGCTTTCAATGAAAACAAAACAGAGCCACGACAAAACAAAAACACAGAAAAAAACCCACAACAAACACCAAAGTTTCACTTCAATCCCGAAATATCACACAAAACCCACAAAAAATACCCAAACTTCATAAATCCGCAGCCACAAAATTTGTTGAAAGAAGAAATAGAGGAATATGAAGATTAGAAGGACAAACAACGAAGAAGGAAAAAAAATCATACCTTCTTTGATTGGACAACAACTTCACAGCGCAAATAAACCAAGATGCGTAGGGGTAATCTTGTAAAACACCAAATATGATATTGTCAAGGGCTCCGTAAAGTGTGCCACGTAAAGGGCTCCGGGATTGCTCAATTATGGCGTCAAGAAAGGTCTCTGGATTTTTTTTTCTCCTCCAGGAATTCGGTATGGTGGCTCGTGAATGATGTCGGTCATTGGCTTCGGGTCCACCACGTCGGTCTCTGGCGGAAGGCATCGCAGCTTGGGGCTCCAATGGTGGGGTGGGCAACTACGGAATTTGCTCGGGTATGTGTCACGTCTCCGAGCTCCAATAGTGGAATAAAATTTCCACCTCCCATGGTGTTATATATAGTGCTCGTTAGGGGGAAATAGAGTTGGATAAAATAATTCTGAAAATTTATCTATCCTAAGATGCATGAGATTTGTATAAAAATTTTGTTGATGAGTAATCTTATCTTCTTATTTTATTAGCTCTAAGTGTTTCGTTTAGCAATAAGTTCTTCAACTCCATGACACCCTGTTTTCTAAAGCATAATGACATAAGAATGTGGTTGTGCTGTAGTGACATGAAGGAATTAAAGAGAGAGAGAGAGAGAGAGAGCATGCCATGGATTTTTGCCAAAGTTAGTTTATCTCAAACAAGGATATTAAGAGGCAATATAAGTTCTTCAGCATTTTCGTGGCTATGTTCATCTCAAGAAGGACATCAAGTCATTATGATCTTATCATAATAATTGTTTAAGCTCAATAAAGGGTCAGCCCAATATCTCCGCCACATCATCATAATTTACCAGATAGGTAGCACAATGGATCCCACCTGGGAGTTGACCTAGCTCCAGGGTGTCTAGTGATCCACAGATGGGCTGGAAAGGCTAATTGCCTGAAAAAGCAATATGGCCATTGATCCCAAGAGAAGCCCATCCCATCAATGTTACCTGTCTGGGAATTCGCAACACTATAAATATCACCAATCTTATCAATGAACAGGTATTCAATTCTCACCTAACAAACTAGAGCATCTTTTTCTAGACTCTCTCTCTCTCTCTCAACTGACTTGAGCGTCGGAGGGGCGATCCCGGATCAACCCCCGGGGTAGTCTAACCTTCTTTTTCAGGATCCCGGTGTATGGTTAACGGAGCTCAGGCGAACGTTCTTGTGGCCCACATCAAATCATTCAACCTATTACAATCCTTAATTTCAGCAAAAACAATTTGGTGCCGTCTGTGGGGAAGTTAAAATCAAAGCCGCTTCGCCCTCACTCAGTAAGATTCACTTCGTTGTTACTCAACAATGGCCCCAACCAAGAATACTCGCGCCAGACAGTCTTCAGCACAGACTTAGAGGTCCGAACGAGCGCCCTCGCCCTCTCAACATTGGAGGTAAGGAATTGAGATTGGTTTATTAGCTTCACTCACTAACTCACGCAAATCTCGCTTAGTTTTAGTTTCACTTGCCTAAATCTAAGGTTCTTGTATTTAGATTCACTTTCTAAAAACAATTGAAATCCTGGAATTAAGTACGTCCAAAATCAGTCATAAACTTACGTTTAATCTTTAATCAAAAACAACTCTCCTTTTATTAATGTTGTTGAACATGTATATATAAGTACACGCTTAACAAAGTCCGAAGCAATCTTAACTACTAACAAGATAAATATTAAAGACTCCTAGCTAAACTAAACAAGCATCACACACGCCTAAGATAAGTAAAAACACTCCTAGGATAAGATTTCAGCAATCCTATCTAACCTAGACTCCTAACAAGACTCTATGACAAAGGGAATTAGACTCCTAAACATAATAGGATACCTTTATCACTCAAACACCTAAAATAAAGAGTTATAAAGCAAATAAAATACATAGTTTCCTAACAGAACTAGGGAACTACATAAAGAGTCCTAACATAACTAGGATTGTCGAACTTGATGCTCCTCATACGCATCATAATCACCCTGGAATGCCTCAAGAAGTTGAGGTACAGTGAAAAGAATGGCACCCCCCTGAATCAGCCACTCATAGGCTTTGGGGGAAACTCGGTGCATCCAGTCGGATCGATAAAGCTGCCCACCCAGATGGGTGAAAAAGGCAAGGGGATAAGCCTATTGATTGACTTCCTAGTGGTAGACATCCCACTGCCATACAACATCATAATGGGAAGGCTAACTCTAAACAAGGTCAAAGCTGCAATTTACATCTACCAGCTCCTCATGCAATTTGAAACTGACGAGGGTAAGGTCGGAAAGATCCAGGGGGATCAGCAAGCAGCCAGGGAGTGTTATGTTAACAGCATGAAGAACAAGTTGACGTCCAAGAGGACTCGAAAAAGAGAAAGCGAAAAGAAAGTCGGCCCTCAAGTGGCCTCGGTGTTTACATCACTGAAAACCCCAAGCAGTACGACCGCCCTCAGCCAGCTGAGGATGATGAGGAATTTGTCATTGATAAGGAGCTCGGTCGGGCTCTGAGGGTAGGCAAAACCATGGACCCTCAAAAAAGAGATGAAATCATTTAGGTACTCACGGAGTACAAGGATGTCTTTGCCTACGAAGCCTCAGAAATGCCAAGACTCGACCCCAAAATCATGTGCCATGAGCTTAACATAAAGAGGGGTTAAAGCCGATCAAGCAAAAATTGAGACACCAGGGTCCCGAGAGGAACGCAGCAGCAGCTGTGGAAGTTTAAAAATTGCTTGAGGCAGGCTTCATAGAAGAGTGCCAATACTCGGAATGGTTGGCCAATGTGCATGACTGAGTCCACACCGCCTTCGTCACAAGCCAAGGGGTGTACTGCTACAAGATGATGCCATTCGAACTTAATAATGCAGGGGCTACGTACCAACGAATAGGGCTGGCAATGAATCGAGACAACTCGCGAGCTACTCGAGATCGACTCGGTCAAAGCTCGACTCGAGTGAGCTCGAATCGAACTCGAGCTCGACTCGAGATGCTGGTGAGTCGAGTTGAGCAACTCGATACTCGACTCGAAAACTCGTGAGAAGCTCGAATACCCAATTATCAATAGCAAAATACCTAAATTCAACATTTTTCACCTTAGGGCTGGCAATGAATCGAGACAACTCGCGAGCTACTCGAGATCGACTCGGTCAAAACTCGGTCAAAGCTCGACTCGAGTGAGCTCGAATCGAACTCGAGCTCGACTCGAGATGCTGGTGAGTCGAGTTGAGCAACTCGATACTCGACTCGAAAACTCGTGAGAAGCTCGAATACCCAATTATCAATAGCAAAATACCTAAATTCAACATTTTTCACCTTATTGTTGCTTTTAACATGAGATACTTACAAGCTACTCGAAATCTACTCGGTCAAAGCTCGACTCGATCAATGCTCGACTCGGTCAAAGCTCGGTCAAAACTCGGTCAAAACTCGACTCGAGTGAGCTCGACTCAACTCAAACTCGAGTCGAAATGCTAACGAGTCGAGTCGAGTTAGCTCAAACTCGAACTCGACTCGCATCATTGCCACCCCTACCAACGAACAGTTAACAAAATCTTCAACAACCAACGACTGGGTTGGAACATTAAAGTATATGTTGACGACATGATCGTCAAAACCAAAGCCTAGGGAGATCACACTTCATTAAGATGGTTCCGCATGATGTTGAATCCGAAGAAGTGTGTCTTCGTAGTAAAAGGAGGGAAGTGCCTCGAATTCTGGTGGATGAAAGAGGAATCGAGGCAAATCCCGATAAGATCAAAGCTGTAATAGAGATGTAATCCCCTCGGAACGCATGCGAGAGGTGCAACGCCTAACCGGCTGCTTGGCGGCCCTCGGATGTTTCCTTTCTAGGTCAGCAGACAAAAGCTTGTGTTTTTTTAAAGCCCTTAAGTGGAAAGAGTTCAATTGGGATGATGAGGCGGAAAAAGTCTTTGCCTCTCTGAAAACACCCCTGTCAACTCCCCCAAAGTTGATCTCCCCCAAAGTTGATCTCCCCCTTGTCGGGGGAAACATTGTTCATTCACTTGGTTGTGTCAGAGTTCGAACTCTGCGCCGTCTTGGTGGCTGAGAGAGAAGAAAAGCAGCACCCAGTCTACTTCATAAGCCATGCCTTCCGAGGGGCGGAGGCTAAGTACAGTGAAGTAGAGAAAATGGTCTTCGCCCTGGTAATGGCTAGTCGGAAGCTGAAGCCTTACTTCCAAGCCCACCCATTTAAAGTCCTCACAGGACAACCTCTCAGGAAGCTGATTGAAAGCCGTAACCACTCCAATCGAATGACCGATAGGGCAGACCAGCTCGCAGACTTTGGGCTGGAATACGAACCAAGGAAAGCCATCAAAGCCCAAGCTTTGGCATATTTCATAACGGAGTGCACCACTAGACCCTCAGTCAGCGAGCACGATGGGTGGGAGCTGCAGGTAGACACGGCTCATCCACCAAAATAGGTGTGGAGCCGGTCTGGTCATCAAGCTCCCGGTCGAGGAGAAAATAGAGTATGCCATCAAGTTTGAGATCTTGGGATCAAATAACGAAGCAGAATACGAGGCACTCATACTTGGCCTCCAACTCTGCATTCTGGCCAGAGCGGCGGTGGTGAAAGCTAAATCCGACTCACAACTCATAGTGGGTCAAGTGCCAGGTGAATATGAAGCCAAGAAGGATAACATGAGAATGTACTTGGCTAAAACCCAAGAATTTATCAAGAAGTTAACACAATTTGGCATCACTCATATACCCCGGTTAGAAAATCAACAAGCTGACGCATTGGCTCGGATGGCCAGTTCAGCAAATGGGTCAGCTCCTCTTACCATCATGTGGGAAGTACTGCATCAGCCGAGTATCAATGCCAAAGAGCAACTGGTATTGAATAGGACATCCACATGGATAGAAGAAGTGGTCAAGTACTTAAAAGACGGGATACTACCCGAGGATCACAAGGAGGCTGAGCGGGTCAAGCATAAGTCCGGATGGTTCACGTGGCTTGAAGATCAGCTTTACAAGAAGTCCTTCACCCACCCTTTGCTTAAATGTGTGACACCCGAGGAAGGAGACTACATCCTAAGGGAAATCCACCAAGGAGCCTGTAGAAGTCACCAAGGGGGAAGGACCATAGTAGGGAAAGCTCTCAGAGCCGGTTACTACTGGCCGAATCTGAAATCAGATGCACACAAGTTGGTCAAGAGATGCCCATTATGTCAGATCCACTCGGACATCCCTAGAGCACCAACCACTCCTCTAACAACAATCCAAGCAGTCCTGCCATTTGACAAGTGGGGATTGGACCTCCTTGGACCATTCCCCCCTGCTTCAGGTCAACGAAAGTTCTTAATTGTAACAATTGACTATTTTACCTAGTGGACGGAGGCTGAGCCACTCTCTTCAATAACGGATAAACAAGTTCAGGCATTCATATGGAGGAACATTATCACCAAGTTTGGAGTACCAAAGGCATTGGATTTGACAATGTACGACAGTTCAACAGCGGCCCTACTCGAGATTACTATGCCAGGTTTGGAATACAAACCAAGTTTTCTGCGGTGTCAAGGCCGCAAACCAACGGGCAGGCTGAGTCGGCCAACAAGATTGTCCTCAAAGGAATCAAAAAGTACTTAGAGGCAGCTAAAGGAGCGTGGGTCGACGACCAACCAGGAGTACTGTGGTCAGCTTGGACCACCACAAAGGAAGCAATGGGGCATTATCCATTCAACCTAGTGTATGGAAGTAAGGCAGTCCTCCCGGTGGAGGTCGACATCCCCTCACCCCGACTGACTTTCTATGAGTTCGAGCAAAACGAAGAGGAGAAGCCCATCAACTTAGATCTACTGCCAGAAACTAGAGGCAATGCACTATTGAAGTCCATTCGGTACAAACAAAGAATCACCAGCAATTCAACCGTCGAGTCAAAGCCAGACCAATCCAACTCGGCGACTGGGTAGTTCGAAAAGTCGAAGCCACTGGACTCTCACACCTCAAGGGAAAGTTGGGTGCCAACTGGGATGGCCCTTACAAGGTAACAGAAGTGATCAAGCCCGGCACATTTCGACTGGAATCCCCGGAGGGTGCACCCTAGCCCGTCCGTGGAATGCGGACAACCTGAAACGATTTTATGTATGATGTTTGTTACTTGCAATAGAGGCATATGTAATAGCTGGAGAACAATTTGTAGCTAGTTCGGCGTATTTTGTAACCAGTCGGACTATTAGACTTAACCAGTCGAAACAGTTCGATATTTTTTGTAATTAATCAAAGTTGATGACTTAGCCAGTCACAAAGACTTAACCAGTCAACAAATTCTCCGCAAACCAGTAAATGACTTAACCAGTCGGACAGTTAAGACTTAACCAGTCGAAAATTGAGCATATAACTTAGCCAAATTCAAAGGTTTAACAAGTATTTATAACTTAACCTGCTATTCAATGAGAGGAAGTTAGTCGGACATTCAAGAGAAGGGGCTATTGCAAATAACAAACACCAGAAATGAAGAAACATCAAGTCTCATTAAGCTAATCCGAAGATTACAAAAACAAATACAATAAAGTGTGTTTTCATTGATCAAACTCAAAGAGTTACAAGACTCAGCCAACCCAAGGCAAAAGGAGTACAAAAGCAGCTAAGATAAGGTGCCTAAGCTGTAGGGGGAGGGGGAGGAGGAAGGTCGGGGACACTCTCGGTCTTCTCGGCGCTCTGGTCAGGATTAGCAGCAGCATCATCCTCGACATCATCTTCGTCGTCATCCTCATCATGCTCCTCATCCAGGCCCATTTTGGCCCGGATCTGAGCTGTCTCAGCCTCCTAGGCCTCCTCATACTTAGACCAGATATCAGATATCATTCCACTCCACCAAGGGACAGGATTCAGTCAGCACTCCCTTCAGCCGCTCAAGAGCTTCATCCTCGCCCATCTTATGAGCCTTATGGCCTACCTCAGCATTGTAATCCTCACAAGCTTGGGTAGTCTACCACTCGGCGAACCACTGATCCCCAGATTGAGCGGCCTACTCCTCGACTCGGGCCACTTTTCCCTCAGCAACCTCCAGATTAGTGCGGACGTCGGCCAAGTCCAATTCAGCCATGGCCAACTTGGCCTCGGCTTTGAATTCCTCATGGTCCTTCTCTATGGCCCTCATAGCGTCGTCGAGCTTTGACTCGGCGATCCGCTTGGCTTCCTTCGCATCATAGAGCTCAGTGAAGTGCTTCTTCGCACTCTCCCTCAGCTGCTCCACCTCGTCCTGCAAAGCCTGTCGGTTCTGAGTGACGTTCGTCATCCAGATGGAGAATTGCCATGAGAAAAAGTTAGAATTATAACAAGACAACAAACAAAGCTGAGAATAATCTAGAGATACAATTCACATCAAGCCAAGGGCGATAGAGCTCGTTGGTTTCGTTCTTCCCGAGGAAGGAGTTGATATGCTCCCGGTTGGTCGGGATATAGATTACCTCCACAACCTTATTCACCCTTTTATTCTTGTCCGAAGGGCGAAGCTCAGTGAAGGGAATAGGGGCGACCGCCTCAGCCACAGGACCTCCGACCGCCTGTTAAGAAGCAGGAGATAGAGGAGTATACTTTGGGCTCTGCAAAGGCTCGAAATCGGAAATATGAAGAGAGAGGCCACAACCTCCAACCCACTCGGATGAGTTTGCTATGGGGTGGTGGGGATTTTCTACCTCGGTAGCCTCGGATGATTCGGCCGATTTGGCCCTCTTGGCCTCCTCACGTTCGGCCTTGGCCTTGGCCACGTCCTTCTCAGTTTGAGCCACCTTATCCGCCGAGCGCTCTTTCCTCTTCTTCGGCTTTCGCTTCGGCTTCGCGGGGTCCTGAAACAACAAAAGAGTTAGTCTAATCCACCAGATGCAAAATAATACGACTCGAAATGACACACGCGAGTCGGTACAACATACTTTGGGAGAAGCAGGTATTTTCAGGGCCTTAGACGCCAGTTCGGCCCTTATCCGAGCCGCTTTCAACGCAGCGGAATTCAGTCGCTCAGCCATTTCAGGATCTGAGTCGGTGAAATACGCTAATGAGTAAGCTGCAAAATAAGAGAAAAGTTAGTCGATGGGAAATAGCAACATACATGACAGTTCCGACCGAAAAACCGGACTCCCTCGGCAAATTACCCTTTGGGAAAGCAGGGGTCAGACCCATGGCAGACAAAAAGTGTTCGTTCTTGAACAACTGGCAGTTGGGTATCCAGTTGGCAGTGACAAACTTTTCTCCCCCATTAATGATATTTGACTTGGTCTGCATGTAGCAGGCCGCCACCGCCTCCTCATCATTAAGATCTGGGACTCGGAAGTTCAGTTCAAAACGTGGCTCATACTCCGGTCGGACTGTCGAGATACCCCAATCCCCTCCATAGTAAACAAAAGTGAACTCCCTTCGGAACCCCTTTTGAGAAGTCGGTAGATTAGTCACCGTTCGATATCTCCTTCGGACCTGGAAGCATCACCAGACCGGGCCGTTCTCCTCGGCCATCATCCCGACCAGCTTATACATGTGTCTACATAAAGTAAGGGTCGGCTCAACCCCCAATATCTCGCGGAGAGACTGAACGCGAGGATGCCTCCCCACAAATTCGGAGAAATCTGACTGATGGTCAAGTTATAAGAGTTCAGAATCTCCTTAACAAAAGGCGTCAAGGGAAACCGAAGTCCCATATCCATCGATTTATAATAAACCACAGTGCAACCCGCAGGAGGAGTACGTATTTGTGATGGGCCTCCAGTCGGATCAAATGGAAGGGGTCCTTTATTTGGAACTTAGCACTAGTACCCCGAAGATCTTCTTTTAGAGCCTTCATCAGCTCGGGAAGGGGGAAGAAGGTACCCGAACCTCCTTTCGGATCCAGATTCGGGTACTCCGGTTGTCCTAAAGTCGACGCCTCTCCTTCTTCCCTCAGCATAGTCACCCTAACTACACCATCAGACAAGTACTTATCTAAGTAACTCCTCGAGGAGGGAAAGGCTAGGGAAACCTCCCAAGGGTAGGGAATGATGCCCTCGGCCTCATCCTCCTCTACCACCGATAGAGAGCTCGGAAGGGAGACGGCGTCGGGGATAGCCGAGGGGTCGAGGCAACTTATCATATTCGACACCAACGTTATTCGTACCCCCCTCACCTCCTCGGACAGATTGTAGGGAGGTGAGGTCAGGGGGGTCACTGACTCGAACGAATCTTCCATTATTTATAGACAAGGGAGTCAGCCGAGATTTATTGAAAGAAAAGAAAGGAACTCTAAATAGAGTCAGGAGCGTACCTGGTCGGACGAAGAAACTCGCAAAGACTGGATCGGGAAGTTGAGAGACTTGGAATATTTGAGAGAAGAGAATTTGAGGAATGAGCAAATGATTCAAACTTCTATCTCCTCACCCGTATATAGGCGTACCTAGGGGGGCGTACAACAACAACCTCCCCGCGTCGCCTAAATGGGCTTTCTAGAGTGGCCTGACTGGACCTATCCAACCCACAACACAAAGCCTCAGGAAGGTGAATCGTCAAAGTCCCCTCAAAAGTCCTAGTCAGACAATGACTCAAAGGGACCCAATCCCCTCAAGAATCCAAATCCGCCATGTGGCATTTGGGGTCGAATTCATCCGCTCGGGCCAAATAAACGCTCCTTCTTACCCTTGAATAACACAAGTTCAAATTGGCACCCACTCGGACAGTCTGGGTCTCATTAGCCCCTCATCCGAATGACGTCCAACCCACTTGGCGAGTAGGAGATCCCCTTTCCTTTACCGAGTCGCTTTCATACTTAGCCAAATATGGCTAAGTATCCCTTGGCACCCACTCGGACAGTCTGGGGCTTATTAGCCCCTCATCCGAGTGGCGTCCAACCCACTCGGCCAGTAGAGGGTCCCTCCCCCTCTGCCGAGCCGCTTTCATACTTAGCCAAATATGGTTAAGTGTCCATTGGCACCCACTCAGACAATCAGGGGCTCATTAGCCCGTCATCCGAATGGCGTCCAACCCACTCGGCGAGTAAGAGATCCCCTCTCCTTTGCCGAGCCGCTTTCATACTTAGCCAAATATGGCTAAGTGTCCATTGGCACCCACTCGGATAGTCTAGGGCTCATTAGCCCCTCATCTGAATGGCGTCCAACCTACTCGGCGAGTAGGATAACCCCTTTCCTTTGCCGAGTCGCTTTTATACTTAGCCAAAATATGGCTAAGTATCCCCTGGCACCCACTCGGACAGTCTGGGGCTCATTAGCCCCTCATCCGAATGGCGTCCGACCCACTCAGCCAATAGGAGGTTCCCTCTCCTTTGCCGAGTCGCTTTCTTACTTAGCCAAATACGGCTAAGTATCCATTGGCACCCACTCGGACAGCCTGGGGCTCATTAGTTCCTCATCCGAATGGCGTTCGACTCACTCGGCCAATAGATCCACTCTCCTTTGCCGACTCACTTTCGAACCTAGTCATATACGGCTAAGTACATATTGATACCCACTCGGCTATCTAAAGGCCCAGCAGAGAAGGTCAGTCGGCGTAAGGGAGGCTACCTCATTCCACCACGAATGCACGGCACTGGGTTGGGCCGCAGTGTTCCTAACTCCATGGCATGGGGCTAATTGTTTGGGCTCAATAAAGGGCCAGCCCTATAACTCTGCCACATCATCATAAATTACCAAATAGGTAGTACAGTGGGTCCCACCTGGGAGTTGACCTAGCTCCGGGGTGTCTATGGATCCACACATGGGGCTGGAAAGGCTAATTGCCTGAAAAAAACAATATGGCCATTGATCCCAAGAGAAGCCCATCCCATAAATGTTGTATGTCTGGGAATTTGCAACACTATAAATATCACATGTCTCATCAATGAACAGGTATCCAATTCTCACCTAACAAACTAGAGCATCTCTCTCTAGACTTTCTCTCACTATCTCAACTGACTTGAGCATCGGAGGGGCGATCCCGGAACAACCCCAGGTGTAGTCCAACCTTCTTTTTCAGGATCCCGGTGTACGGATAACGGAGCTCAGACGAACGTTCTTGGGGCCCACATCAAATCACTCAACCTATTACAATCTTTAATTTCAGCAAAAACAATAATTAAAAAAAAAAGTGATGCCTAGCCTAGAAAAGAAAATTCGACCATGAGCATATTTGGGGTATTGAGATTTAATTGTATGGGTCACCATATTGGCATGGGGCTTATTATGGGAGGTAGCTCAATTTGGTATACTGGAAGCATGCCATCAGTGATGAGCTAAAGTATGTTACAGAAAGTGGGAGATTTAATGTGTGATGAAGGAGGAAGATGGGATGAAAGTAAGATTCGTGACAAGTTTATCCCTTTTGAAGCTAATGATATTCTTAGCATACCCATTCCCTCGGTCCAGCTTAATGCTGAGTTTGTTTGGGGTTTTGAAAAAAGTGGAGAGTATAGCGTGAAGTCGGGTTACCATTTTATTAATCAACACAATTTGCTGGATAAAGGTGGTGAAGAGACCTCAAAGGAACCAATGGTGTGGCGTGCGATTTGGAGGATTGATGTACCTCATAAGGTTCGTGTTTTTATCTGGAGACTATGTATAGATGCTCTCCCTATTGCCAAAGGTTTAAATAGGATAGTACAAGAGATCTCTCCGATGTGCCTAAGATGTGAAATATGGGAGGACGTGGGAATAGATGGCATGGCAGCGTGTCCTCCAGTGCTCGCTGCTGCAGATTGGGTCGAGTGGTGTGCTATGGATGAAGAGGAGAGGAGGGAGGTAGATGTGTTAGCATGGATGATATGGAATGAACGCAATGCTATCGTTCATGGAAGTGTGCCGAGATTCCCAGGTGATGTAGGAGCAGCCGCCGCGTCACTTTTGAGTGCGTATGACCAAGCGACAGTAGATGGTGTTCTAGGGAAGCCGTTGAAACCGGGTCGCCGTGACCCTACCGTGTGGCGTCGTCCAGAGAATGGGTTTTTGAAAATTAATGTAGATGGAGCTATTTTTAAAGATGTGGGCGTGGGTATGGGGGTTGTGGTGAGAGATCAAGATGGGCAGGTGGTTCGTGTGGCTTGTCAACAGGTGAGATGTTTGTGGGAGGCTGATGTCACATAAGCTAAGGCGATTGTTTTGGGTTTGAAGGTGGGAATTCAATGCAATGCGAGTAAAGTTCAGGTGGAGTGTGATAGTCTAAATGTCGTCTCAATGATCAATAAGAATAGATGGGATGGCTCTAGCTTGGGGATGATTATTAGGGAGATTAATACTTTAGCTTGTCATTTTGATTCAGTTAAGTTTAGTCATATTTTTAGAGAGGCCAATCTTACTCCACTTGATTTCTCTACACGAGTGTGGGTGGGGTGTTGTCCAGGTATGATTGAGGATGTTGTAGCTTCCGATTTCTGTGGTACTCATTAATAAATTGTTTGGTGTTTTCTCCTCAAAAAAAAAAAACACTTGAATCCGTGTACGTGAGGGGGTAAGCATAAAAAATTTATTAAATGCCACATTAATTATTAATTCACCTTTTAAAGTCAAATGTTATTTTTATTAATAATTGATTATCAAAATTAATTAATGTGGGCTTGTTATTAAATTTGGCTTATTTTAATTAAATCATTTATTATTGGGTCAAGTCTCATTAAGTGAAGGTTTGTCTTTTAAAAAGATTTATGTCCATAAGGCCCAAGTGGCAGGATAATTAGAAACCTAGATTCAACAAAGCTCTATAAATAGAGTCCTCCTCTTCGTTTGCCATGGGTGAAAAACGGAAGACACAAAAAGAGAAAGAGCTGCTCCAAAGTCCAGATACTCTCTAACTTTTCACATCCAAAACAAACCACTCAACCTAGACGAAGAACAACAAGCATCAAAACCGTTCCATTCTAGACGACCAAACCTGAAGGAGATCAAGCCCGGAGGCCCTCATTCAAAAAGTCAAACCATATTGCAAGACTGCGAAATTCAAGTTCGTGATATACACAAGTATAATTCTCGGAGATCGAATCAATGAATAAACATTAGAGATTATACCCAAATATTCATATTAATAAAGTTTATATTTGTTTCCCATATCTTGACTTTTATCTTGAAAATTTAAAATTTGTATTTACAAATACAAATCAAACGAGACCACACATTGTTATAATATATCTTACATATTGAGAAAATTTTAGAAGATTCTTTCCAAATGTAAATAGTGTCAAAATTCCAAATGAGCAAACTAAAAGAAATACAAAAGGAGTACATCTCATGATTTCGAAGTCGTTCTTGAACATATTTACAATTCTATATCGATTCTTCTATAGGTAAATTTTAGTAGTAGCTGTCGTATGGCTTGATTTTAATGAAATATTCTCTTTCCTATCAATAAAAAAAACAAAGTTAAGGTGGAAGTACAACTTAATTTGAAAGACCTCATCTTGAAACTTCGAACAAAACTTATATCTCAGTATAATCTTCTCATGAGATCTTTGAATGTCAGAATAAAAACTAATGAACTAAGAAAAGAGATGTGATTTTCTCTTGACTTTGAGTGTGTGAGTAAACCCGACTCTTCGTTTTTGGCTTTCCTTATGCTAGAAAAGTCGCTCTTTTGAAAAGGTTGGTTTGATTACTTTGATCTTAGATTATGTCCAAGCAGCAATTCGTAGCCAAAAGCAATTTCTAAACAAGTCACTCGTTATGAAGCAGAGCAGGATCACGGAAAGAACCAAAACATATTGTTCTAACCACTCCATATGTTGCATGCCACCTTAAATTAGTTAGAACAAAACTATACTACAACAGATAATGCAGTTCCTTTCCGCATCCTAAATGTTAACGGGTAATCTTCATATCAGGAATTCAGAACAACATCACGCGACGGAGTTTGACCTCTACAGCCTTGGATAAAATGCACCTCATGCTGGATATGTCCTGCATCACCAAAACATCGACTATATTACGAAAGCAAGTAATCTTTTTTTTTTTTTTTTTTTTTTTTTTTTTTTTTTTTTTTTTTTGGCAGCAAGAAAATAGTCTATTATAACATAACAATAAAATACAAGAGTGCCCAATTACCTATCTTCTATGCCTAGGTTACAGACATATCTTTTATGTGTAGGCACAGTACATACATACTTACAGACATATCATTTATTTGATTAACTACTGCTTTAGTACAAAGTTTTTTGGACGGTGGAGGGGACACATCACTAGGAACAGAACATCCTGGCTGGCGCTTGCATCGAACATGATGAAGAGGATGTGAATCTTTACTCCGTCGATTGCAATACCTTGGCTTCCCTGACCACGGACCTTTGAAGGATCTCAAGCTAGCTTTAGGCAGCACCTTCCGCGAATGGCATCTTGCAATCCTCAACGCTCTCATTCTAGCTTCCTTTGCTGCTCTCCTCTTTGCAATTGATTCATGCTCTTTCTGATTTGAACCTGCACTTTGATCTTCTATAGAACATGATGTGTGCTGTGGTACTTCTAGCTTAGCACCACCATCCTGCTTAGATCCTATGTGCTCCATGGATCCCAGTTCCTGATCAACAGTTCCCATTGAATTAACTGAGCAAGAGACCTCTTCTTCCCTTAAATTTTGTTTATGGGGGGCCTCTTTTTGAATATAGTGTTTATGCTGGGAGATACGAACCGACATTAACCTCATGGAAGGGTGATAAAAATGCATTACCTTCCCTTGTTGCAATTTCCCTAGATCCTCCCGAGAGATGTTAAGGATCTTGGAAGATTTATTGCTATTATAATAAGTAACATAACCAGTTGAGCATTGCAATATGGAGTTTACCTTTTTAGAATATACTTCAGATTTGGGTTTTACCTGTTTCGGAAAGCAGGGATATTTTAGACTTATATTGTAATTCACATCACCTTCAGGATAGTCATTCACAAACTTCTTTGTCAGAGGAGGGAGGCGTGGCGCAAGATTAACACAAGGCACCACATTTTCTTCTGAAGAACTATTCCCTTCTGTATGCTCTAAGACTCGTTGCCTTTTTGAATCACACTGTTCCCTATTCATCCCCATGCTACATATCTCCATGGGACATTCTTCCCCCTCTCTATTCAACCCAACGCTTGCTTGGTCTTTCGTATCTATTTGTTTCGCTCTAGAACTTTGTTCTCCGACAACACATACATCTTGAGCTTGAGTGTCTGAACTCTTACTTCCTGTGTCACTAGATAGACTATCCCCTTCTACTTCCAATTTTTGTCTGAGAGATTGTTCCAAATCTAGTTTTTCTTTAGTTATTTCCTTATTATGGGGCTCGATCTCCCAAGCTTTTTTGAGATCCTCATAAGCCTTGTTTAAACATCCCATTTTCCTAAAGGCTAATCCCCTACGGAAAAACGCTTTGACATTCTTATTATCTAGTCCCAAGACCATGGAGCAAACTAGAGTAACAATCTTCAATTTATTCAGTTTTAATGCACAAGCGGCAAGATTTAAATGAAGAGGAATTGCTAGTTCTCGAATGAGGAAACTATCACCACACGTATTGATATCATCGCATACTACCGACAGTACAACGCATAATGCTTTGATAGCTTTTTCATACTTAACATAAGCATTGGAAAATTCATTTAACCTAAAAAACCGATTGCCCTCCTGCTTAAGCGATTCCACAAATGGAATAACCTCATCTGGACCTTTAAATCGTACAAACAACTCCTCCACATCCTCATCCTCATCCTCCTCATCCAACTCATTGATATGATGAAATACTATAGAAGAAATCGTAAATTCCTCCCCCATATCCTCAATACAAACCATATTTATTAACTCCTCACTAAGACACAAGTTTCAGCACCAAGTTCACCAACAAACTACCAGGAAAACACACAATATTCTTATTTAAGGAAGACCCACAGAACTGATATAGAGAAAAAACAAAGAGAAAATTCCTTAAATTTGCAATCAGACTCAAAGGACTCAATCAATATCTGACAAACTCCAAATCACCACACAACAACAGAGACACCAACCCGGATAAGCAAACTAAAACAAATTGACTAACAACAATAAACAGAAGTAAAGAAACTCAAACCTGAAAATAAGCCCAGAAAGTAAAATTAAAGAGAGATATAGGCAAACTCGAAGATAGTAGGGGCTCGCCGGCGACCGGATTTCTGAAATGGTCGCCGGCGGGCTACAGAGTACAGGTGACCTGGGGGTCCAGAAGTTTCAACGAGTTTCGAGAGAGGTCGCGAGAGAAAACGAGAGAGAGGTTTTAATACTTTAATTCAGTAATAATTTAGAGCATTTGCACTAAGGGCACTAATTACTTAATAATCTTTTCCTCGAGGAAAAAATAGCTAGACCTATATTTATAATTATTTTTTTTTGGCAAGTTGTCAATGGTACCATAATGATAGGCAATTTTTTTTTTCCTTCGTTACCACTGTGTTTATGGCTTTTCAATCAAAGTGATTAGTCTGTAAACAAAATGTTAGGCTAGGCTTTTAAGATTAGTAATGAATAAAAAAAAGAAAAAAAAAACATCTACCATAATCTAAAATTGCCATCCCCAACTACCAAAAAAATTAAAACCTCATTAAACACTTAGCTTTTACTTCCTCGGTAACAAACTTGTCTTCCCTTCATATGCATTGCAAACTAATCAAAACCCCAGCATTATCTTGCTATTGGTAAAACTCCCATTTTTCGTGATGAAATACCTTTACGGGAAGCTGCAGCACTTCGGGTTTCTGAGCTCATTCTCCCATATCAGGGCGGATGGGATACCCACAAAATTCAACGTTTTTTTATACCGGAAAGTGCTCGCATGATTAAAGAAATGGAATTACCTACGCAGTTTGACGTGCCAGATCGTCAAGTCTGGCCATTTACAAAGTCAGGTGAATACTCTACCAAATCGGGATATGCTTTTGTATGAACATCATGCCGTTACATTTGGAGTATGAACATCATGCCAAAATGGAAACTGTTTGTTTGGAAAGTGTGGCAAAATAGCATTGCCACAACCTCCAACGTGTTCAGACGAGGAATGGGTAATACTGAACACTGCCTTATATGTCTGGAGGATGTCGAGGACTGCAATCACCTTTTTCGACAGTGTCCTCTGGCTTGCGCAGCATGGGAAAAACACAAACTCCCAAACCAGCTCCTAGCAGACTCCCCTCTCACGTTTGTGAATTGGATAGTGGAGGTTCTTCTCTTCTACAAAAAAGTGGAGGGTAACAGTGGCACTCAACTCCCGTCGTTTATCAGCACGTTATGGGCGATCTGGATTACGAGAAATAATTAAGTGTTCCGGCAACAACGTGCTACCATTGATTTTCTTCACCACCATATGGAGGAAAACATGAAACAACATATGATTTTCGTGCAGGGATTGCAGATGAAGATAGATCCAAAGGAAGGGCCAGTTGCCCCCCCCCGATTTCTTGATTGCCAACCTTGGGCAAGACACTAGGGGTAACCCGGAAGCTAAGATATTATTGGATGGCTCCTGGGATAAGCAGACTCATATGGGCGGGGCAGCCTGGGTGGCCCAGATATTATTAGAGCAGCAAACATATTATCAAAGTAGTTGTTTCTTTGCACACTCAGCTATTACAACAGAAGCTAAAGCTTGCCTCCTAGCGTTACTTTGGGCGAAAGGTACAAATCTCTCACGACTACTGCTCTATACGGATTCGCACAATCTGGTTCAAGAAGCGAGGACGAGAGAACACATTTGGATATCTCCCTTCAACACACTATAACCGACATTCGAATGATAGCTCGTAGTTTCCAGTGGTGCCAGGTAATGAAGGTTAGCCGACAAGAAGTTGTCCCGGCACATGAGTTAGCAACGTGTAGTCGTAAAACTAGAATTCCTATTTCCATCTACTAGTTTGTACGTTTTCTAGCTGTCCAAAAAAAAAAAAAAAAGGTAATAGTTATTTGTTGCAAATTGCGCAAATATTTTACGAGGAAAAATAAGCAAATTTATGGGATTTTTTTAGTGAGCATATATTGATTGTGGTGAATTGCGGTGGTTGCACAAATTTCTGGTTTTGCATAATATTCATAATAATCTTAATGAAATTCATTAATTCAATTGAATTGAATTCCATTAATTGCTCCACATAAGAATTTATTTTTGAAAAAAGGGTAGTGAAATTGTGATGTTGTAATACATATATACTATATAGAAAGTCTTTTGTTCCTATTAAAAAAAAACCTTTTGTTTGGATGTAGTTGAATGTGGCAAAGTAGCATTAAGTGAAAATTTTGAGGTGAGGAAAGAACAGTACAACGTAAAGTTCAATATGAGGGAAGATTAAGATAGGGGTATGATCGTAAAACTAGTACATTACTAATCTTAAAAGCTTAGCCTAGCATTTTGTTAACTAAACAATCACTTTGATTAAAAAGTCATAAACACAGTGGTACCAATGTGAACTAAAACAAAATTATTGCCTACCATCAACAAAAGTTGATAGTTGGATGGTACCACTAAGAAATTCTCTATTGTTTTTTCTAGGCAAATTTAACCAGTACAAGATTCATTTTGTTAACTAAACAATCACTTTGATTAAAAAGTCATAAACACAATGGTACCCATGTGAAGTTAAACAAAAATATTGCCTACCATCAACAAAAGTAGATAGTTGGATGGTACCACTAAGAAAATCTCGACTGTTTTTTCTAGGCAAACCAGTACAAGATTCATCAGAACATATCATAGCAATATACTGATGTAGAGGGCAAAAGTGTACCAGTTCAATAGAACTAACGATTGCTGTTAGGCGCTTGAGCATAATCAAAGCCATCAGCACCTGAAGTTGGAGGATAAGAAACATTTCCACCAGAAGGAAAGCTTGGCACTGTAGGCGTACTTGTACCACCAAAGCTCCCACCAGCCGGGGCATTTTGGAACCCAGGCTGTGATCCAGTCGAAGGAGCACCATTGGTAACAGGAGGCGGAGCTCCTGGTACTGATGTAGCGGCAGTCATAGGAGGTGGCCCAGGCAGACCATTTGGTTGCACCGGTGCACCAGGAGCACCTGGTTGTCCTAGATATGGTGTTGCACCTGGAGCTGTCCCATAAACTGCAAAAATATCAGAGCTGTTATTAACTTAAAGGTTCAACAATGAAAATGCTTGCTCTATTGTGATGAGACATTAAACACAACAAACCAAATAAAAAACCTTCAACTGCAGCTAACCTATGATATCGTCTTCTATGCATATATATATATATATATATATATATATATTACTTCAGAGCCCATGGGCCATGACGCAACTATAGAACCTTAAATTGATCAAAATATCTTGTCAGAATATATATTTTTCCACTATCATAAGAACAATAGCTACTACATGTTAACATTCTCATCTTGCTCCCATAAGGCCCTAATAGCGTTGCCAAATGCCAACACAGCAGTACAAAATTACGAAGATTCATTACTTCAGGTAAAGCAGCATACATGAGATGAGCCCAAAACCAATTCTATAGTACTTGTCAAACAAGTGCTCCCACCATTCCTATTCATTCTTCCTACTTTCCCCATTAAGATGTTCTTCAAAGTTCTTCCCATAGAGAATATTACCTTATTTGGACAACAAAAGGAATGCGAGAACGAGATATACTAGAAAGTAAGAGAGAAATACTAGAAAGTAAGAGAGAAGTTCCAAAAGTAAGAGAAGTTTCAAAAAGAGAGTGCAAAAGGCGCATAGGGTGATATCAAATTTACTTTTGTACTCAAGCTTTGATTTGTCAATAGATGCATAGCCTAGTAGATCCAACTTAGCTGAAACTTATACATAACCTGAGTTATATCAAGTCATGCAGTAACATCCAAGGAGTACTTTCCAAGTATAAAAAGTTACCTCTATGGAAAACAAAAAGAATTCTGAAACAACCTTATCAGAGTCTAAAGCCTGATGGTCTCCAACCTCCAGTTTTATAGTAATCCTAGTAGGAGATGAGCACTATATGGGCGAGTGCAAGAGCAGGTGACAGGTGGTGATGGCAAGCAAGAATAAAGGAGATAGGTGGACATTTACCATGCAAACCACAGCCAAACAACAACAGCAAAAAAGCTTCTTATTGTGCGTAGCCTCTGTGAGAGACTAGTTCAGGCACCAAGACAAACGCATTTAAGAAGTTAGGCCCAGTGACCTATGAGAAGTGACAAGATGCGCGCACCTCCAGCCAACTCAGTTAGGCACAGGGCTCTGCCTGCTTTAGGTAGGGAAGCAAGTGAGAGAGTTCGAAGTTTAATTCAAACAAAAAGACCAAAAAGATAAAATAATAGCTAAGCTTTAATAAATCATTGAAGCAAAATCCCTCAACTAATTGCATGAAAGATCTTCAATTTCAACCAGAAACAAAAATGTCCATTTTTTTAAAAACACTGATTGGAGTCGTCTCTCATGGTAACTGACCAAAGTGTGGAAGATGTACTAGGCTAGGAGAAACCAACCCTTTCAGTTTAAGTTCCTCAATCATCAATCGTCTTCCCTTTTACTAATGCACCTTAAGTTCCTCCAACAGAAACTCCTTGGCACTTAAATGATTAGCATCACCTCACAAGAATACATGGTCCAATTGCCCCAACAAGGATTAAAATGAGACTTTCTTCACCATCAGCCCTCTGTCACTCAAGGCCCTCTGTCACAAGAATACGAGATAGGCAAGGCCCCATTTCTTCATTCCTTAAGTGCAAATCTTAATTCCATGCCTCAAACTCCTAGTTGATGAGCTCCCAATTTAGATTATTATTCATTGAGATAGGCAAGGCCCAATTTATCTCGCAGGCTTGTGATCAAGATTAGAGTTACTCACGTTGCATTTAGAGGAGTCTTGGAACCAGCTTGTTTCGTATATTGAACGTCCAAGACTGGATCTTTTTTCATGGGAAGTAGCAAAAGTTTCAACCTTCTCGTCATCTTCAACAACAAAAATCGAATCTGAAATTACTTCCTCCTCTATGTTGCAAGGAATATCTTCAAGAATTAACTGTTCTCTTTTGTAAAATTTTGTTGTTGCATCAAAGATTTAACCCTTTTAGTCGCTTCTTGCAACCGTTCAAGAGCTTGCTTGACTCCCAATGGTAATCCATCCCAAGAAAACAGCAAAAATAAACAACCCTGGAAACTGCCCCACAAATTTCACTAAATATTTGAGATCTAAAACCTAAATAAAAGACCTTTCATGAAATTTTGTCACAACATAGCCCTAGGTGTCTTCAACACTCGGCCAAAATTTCATCAAAAAATAACAAGCCAATTGGTTGCAATTTTTGTTTTACTACACTGTGTAATATACCCGGAAAATAAAAATCTGCTTCAAATATTTTCGTTCGCTTTGACTTTGTTATTTGTCGGATTAGGCTGAAATTTTGATACAATGTAGCCCTATGTGTCAGATTTCCGAAGAACCAAAAAATCACAATTCGGACCACACGCGCGCCACACGAGCCGTTACAGTAGCCTTGCTCTCACACCACTAGATGTGATTTTTGTGGCGGTTTCAAACTCTTTTTGGGTTTTTATTGATTATGAACGATTATTATTGAAATTAAAAGGGGATAGGATCTTAAATCTAGGTTTAAGAGGTTCTCTTATGAGTCTAGGCTCCAAGATCACACAAAGATCTATGTCTCGTGTATTTTAAATGCAGAAGTTCAATCCAAGCAAACAAGCTCAAACTTTTCTTTAACTTAAACACACACTCTATCTCTATATGATTTTTACAAATGAACTACGGCCATATAGATAAGTGCATAAAAGAAATTTGAAACTATATAGGACTAGATAATAGACATCAGCAAACTAAATCTACCTTTATCTACACGCCTAAGATAGAATAAAAATAAGTAACTAAAGTCCTAACTAGCTTAAAACAAGTAAAACCTATTCTAAGTAGAATAGTAGAACCTTGTAAGGAAAAACTTCTACTACTACTACACTTCTAACTAAACTATAATTCTAATCCAATTAGGAATCTCAATCCGACTAGGACTTGGACTTCTAATCTAGCTACAATTAGGACTATGGTTTATACTCCTAACACAATTAGGAGTGCTAATTCTAATAAAACTAGGATTACATGAGTCCTATTGCTTCTAGAACTAGGAAAACTACCAATACTCCTAATAGAACTAAGAGTAATTTTACAACCTTCATTTCTAAGAGGGATTAAACTGGATTAATGTAATACCCCGAATTTTCAAAGATTATTTTATTATTTATTAAGGTTTAATATTATGTCCACTTAAAATTTATTTTATGATAATGCGATTTTATTTGATAACTATGTTTATTAAAATAATAATTTCATTTAGTTTTGAATCATTTAACGAGTTTATTTAAATAATTTAATTGAAATGTATTTTATTTAAATTAATCAATTATTTTCGTTATTCTTAATAATTGGGGACCATTTTTATTGAAGTTCCACTTTTTTTAAACAAGTACCCTAAACTAAACCATGTTGAATGTAATTCTAAGCCCATTGTCCAATACCTTGTCCAAAAGCCATAAGCCCAAAATACTTAGCAAAAAAAAAAAAAGAAAAGAAAACGTGATCATCAAAGATCACCATCTTCCTCTCCTCCCTTCCTTCGTTCCTGATTTTCAGCTCACAAGAACAAAATTTTCAACACAAAATCTCAATTTTGTCAGTAAATAATTGAATTTCAGTCCAAATATCAGATTTTAGGGTCAAATTTTCAAAGAGCTACCACCATAGCCTCACCTCCACCATTAATGGAGCTTGACCAAAGCTCAAAAATTCTGACCAAAACCTCTATAAATACTGAACTTTACTCCCCAAATTATTCAAGCAAACAATCTCAAAAGGTTTGCTTCAATTCATTTCTCTTTTCCCTTGATTTCTGATTTCTGTTTTGAAGATAAAAATAAAAATTGCAAACCATTAACACACTCCTCTGCCCACCATCGAACCACCACGACACCGTAGCACCGCGCCCAGTAACCCCACCTGACTTCACCACCGGAAACCATCGCACCACCGTCATCTCTCCTCCTTCTGCCCAGCCGCGACCTCTGCTTCGCAGCACCCTGCTGTCTCCTTCAACCGCGCCCAGCCACCCACCTGAACACCCCCTCCCCGCCTGACTTCCCCCGTCCACCACCATCAAACCACCAGCGCCGCCAACCTCTCCTCTTCTTCCCCCCCGATTCGTCCTCCTCTGCTTCTTTCCTCCCTGTCTCCCTTCCTTCCTTCGTTTCATTTTTTTTTTTTCGTTTGGGTGAATGAAACTGATTCTTTGAATCAGTAAACAACCCCCCCTTTCCACTTTACTTTAGCTTTATTTGTTTATTTTATTTTTTTTAAACTAAAACCCATGACTTTCCTAAACTAGCCTACTTTAATTAAGTTAGTATATTTTAGTTTAAGTTAATCTTTTATAACTTGAAAATGTTTCTTAAATAAAATGAGTATAAGAAAGTTAGTTTTCTATGTTAAAATAGTTGTTTAAGTTAATAACAATAAAGTTGAAGTAATCTTTGATTACTTAAAATGATTTAATTATTGATTTAAAAACCATAAACTTTGATTTATAAACTCTTAAAATCATTAAGAATTCTTTAAGTTATGAATTATTTGAATTGTTTATTTTATATAAAAAGGAGTTATTTAGGAAACTAATTTAGATCTCGTTAACGTTTAATGTAGATTCCGATTGCGTAGACGAGGAATATCAAGAGTGTTAATCGGTTCGTGAATCTAACTTTTGGGCACACATCACGAGGTAATCTCCGATGTCCATCTAAACATAGATCCCGTTAGTATAAAATGAATTGATTACGTGATTATGTGCTTATAAAATTTATAAGTATGGACTATAATTATGGATTATCGACTTAATGCGAATTATGAATATGAAGGACAAAATGGACAACGACTATGGATTTCGATTATGAATCATGACTATGGACGATGTACGATATGACAAAGATGTTTACTATAACGTTATTATTGTTATTATTAATATCAACTTAGTCACTAAATCTTTTACTCCAGTTATTGAAATCGTTTAATGTCATTTAGTAATGTTATGGTTATTATTATTAATATTATTATTGTTATTATTATTACTATTATTATTATTATGATTATTATTATTATGACTATTATGATTATTAATATTATTATCAGTATTGTTATTAATATTGAGACTTTATGAAAGTTGGAATTGATAAGAACTTGTGATAATGAAATGATTATGAATCTGAAGTGATAAATGAACTCAAGTGACGGTTGTGTTTATGAAATGAGTTATTGAAACCACTATGAATGGATTGAGATTATGAATGGATTGAGATTATGATGGATTGAATATGTTCACACTGGATTGAACAAGATGACATAAATGTGTACGTGATTTATGTGATGACTTGAAATTTAAAAGATGTTAATCACGTAAAGTGAAATATCGGAGGGAAATGATGAACAGGTTGCCCTGTATGAGAGGTTCAGCGGCCCCTACAGGTTATATGATTACTATGCTGATTTTCTGTCACTTGTCTTCCTTCTATCTTGTTGTGATCCAAGTAGAAGGGGTGTGCACACTAAGGACTCTATTATTATGGCCATTTTGTTATCCGTAGGTGGTTACAGGGGATTGACCCCGACCTACAATGTTGAAGTAAGTGGTTACTGGGGATTGACCCCGGCTTACTGGCGTTCTCTTTCCTCTCCTTAAATAATTGAATTAATTATGTGATTAATCATTGTATATATATATGTGTGTGTGTGCTATGCTTTTTAACCCTATTAACCTACTATTTTACAATATATTTTCAACTTAAGTATTTTACGGGATGGAGTTGGAATTACTCAGTTTTTCTGATTTTTGGGAGCTTGTCTCTCTTGTTTCTTTCAATGTATTTGTGCAGGTGGGTGATCGACGGGGGAACAAAAAAGGGAGATCATTTAGAGTTGTCATCCACTTAGCTAATGAATTAGCTTCCGCTGGAACTTTGAAACACTTAAGTAATTAGTAGTATTTAATGAACAATATACTTGGTTGTAAGGATTAATTAATTTTAATTTAGTATGCTTTAATCTAGCCTTGCATTTATTTCCAAGGAGATAAGTGCGGCGGTAGCACGCCCGTTGATTCGAACCCTCGTGGATTTTCCCCCATCTCGAGTTTTATTAAATGAAGAAGGGTTCGGGTTGGCGGGGGTGTTACAAATTGGTATCAAAGCGTAGTTAGATTAACTAGGGAAAGATTAAAATTATTAAAATATAATAATTCGGGAAAATGAATCAAATATGGTTTAACTTAAAATTGGTTTAGGAGAACAAAATAATAAATTATTTAGGAAAAATGAATTAGGATTAAAATATGACTTAATAGGATTAAAAAATGACTTAAGGATTTAGTATGGGTACGTATGGGTTATGTGTACATGTATGAAAGTACTCACTAAAGGTACTTATTAATTGTTTATGATATTTTATTAGATGGCCAAGACACGTTTGACCGCCAGGAAATGCACCAGAACCCCTCGTCAAGGACCTTACCTTCTAAGGATGAGGATAGGAGAGTCTGTTTCAGCTTATATTTACAGGTTACGTTTAACAATGAAGTGTTACCACCTCAATGAAGGCCATGGACATTCGGATTATCTCACGCCGCCTAAACAGGCCGATGTTTTGATTCATACTCTCCCCAACGATGGTCCTTATGCCGGAATCAAGAGCGAATACTCTGATATTCTGAAAAATGGAAGGCCGAACTATGAACAATATACATTGAAAGGAAAGTGGTATCTCACATTGAGTTACCTGGAGAAAAGAATGCTCGATGCTAGCGACAAGTGGCTTAATGACTATTTACCCACTGATGACGAGGAGCCCAACTATAGTGACGATGAAGAAGTAGGAAGCAACCCTGCCTCACCCGTTGTAAATCTCGATGGAGATAGAGACGGAGATGAAGGTGAAGACGAGGATCCGTCCGAGTACACCGACTAGAATCCCAAATATCTCTAGCCCTGACCCTTAGATTTCTAATTAAAGTCGTAAAAGATCGATTAATGTGTTAACTTAGTTAATGATGGTGCAACTGATGCTTATTTGACTATTTGAAAACTCTTACGCTACTATGAACGAATTGTTATGGCACTTTTGGAGTAATGAATGATGAATTTTTGACATGTGAATTGATTGTGAAATGAATGATGAACTTTGATATGTGAATTTAGTATGAAATGAATGAATGGTGTGAACCATGATTATGTGAATTAGCCTTTATATAAGAATCAATGTGAATCGTAGAAATACAATGTGAATAACGCAGGTAGCTTATGCAATACGTTTATACGCGATCCAGAGCAAGGCGACAAGAAAACTAAATGGCCGAAACTCCTGAACAAGTTGCAGCACGACTTAGGACTCTTGAGCAACTCGCTCAGAGCTTTGGTTTAGTCCTTCAAAACCAGATCAACAACAACCACCATGGAGACGATCCACAGGCTATCATGGCGAAAAAGATTTCCGCTTTGAAACCACCAACCTTTGTTGGGAGAGAAGACCCACTACTTCTCGAGAATTGGATAAGAGATTTCGAAAAGATTTTCACGGCCACGGGTACGCCTGAGGCCCAGAAGGTCGATCAAGCAACCTTTTATCTGCATGAAGATGCCGATACTTGGTGGGAAAGTGTAGGACCTACTGTTAAAGCTCAAGAGAACTTTAACTAGGAAGCATTTAAGGTAGCGATTAAGGCTCGATTCTTCCCCGAGCACATTCATAGACAAAAGTACAATGAGTTTAGTAGGTTTAACCAGAGTTATAACATGAGTGTGCAAGAGTACGCTCAGAAATTCAATGAGTAAGCCCGATTTTGCCCAACTGCAGATGAAGGAACTAAGGCACAGAAGTTTGAAGACTGACTTAAGTTTGATCTTCAGACTCGAATGGGAGGTAGCACCTCTACTACTTTCGCGGAAGCATATGCTAAGGCCTCAAACCTGGAGAGAATCTTACAGCGTGAGAGAGAGGTGCTAGGCAGATACAAAAGGAAGGAACCTACCGGCAACGGCAACAACAACAGCCAAGGGTACGACAAAAGGCCCAACAATGGTGGAAACAACAATAACAATGGTGGACGCTACAATAACCGCAACAATCAGAATTATGGACAACAGGCCCAGCAAGGAAATAGGAACCAAAAGAACTTTGTTTGCTAGAAGTGTGCCAAGAGCCATCCAGGGTTCACTTGTCAGGGTGAAAGGATCAAGTGTTTCGAGTGTGGAGAAGTAGGTCACAAATTGTTCTACTGCCCTAAGAAGCAAGCTCAAAATGGACCAAATGGGAATAATGGTAACAATGGAGGTGGGAACAAAATTCAAAACTTCAATAACAACCGCCCCAGTGGAGGAAATGTTACAGAACGGGAACCAGAACAACCGCTCTTTTGGAGGTGGAAACGGAAACTATGGAAAGAATAGCAATGGAGGCTACACCAATGGAAGAATCAATGTCATGAGCCGAATTGAAGCTGACACCGATGCCAATGTTGTGACGGGTACTTTTCTCGTAAACTCAAACCCTGCTTATGTACTCTTTGATTCTGGAGCGTCTCATTCTTTTATTTCTAGCACTTTTGTTAATAAATATCCCCTCAAGTCTACCCAGTCTTGTCGAGCCAATATAGCCATGCCCACCGGTGAAACTGTTTCTTGTAAGTCTCTTTTCCAAAGTATCCCTGTCGTCATAGCTGGTACTGAATTACCGGCCGAACTTATCCTTTTTGACCTAAAAGACTTTGACGTTATCTTGGGAATGGATTGGTTAGCCAAGTATAAAGCCAAAATCGAGTGTCATAACCAGAAAATATCTCTTAAAGGACCAAAGGGAAATAGAATATCTTATAAAGGCATAACCTTCCAGCCTGATGTCAAGATAATCTCAGCCCTAAACCTTCAAACCTATCTTAGAAAAGGCTACCCAGTCTACCTGTGCCAAGTAAGGGATGTAAGCGTGGAAAACAAGGAGTTGACTCAAATTCCGGTAGTAAAGGAGTTTCCGGATGTATTTCCTGAACAGCTTCCAGGAATGCCACCAGAGAGAGAAGTGATCTTCAAGATCGATTTAGTCCCTGGAACCGGACCTATCTCTAAGGCTCCGTATCGAATGGCACCTGCAGAAATGCAAGAGTTGAAAGTGCAAATAGAAGAGTTGTTGGATAAAGGGTACATTCGACCTAGTGTTTCGCCTTGGGGAGCCCTGGTATTGTTTGTTCGGAAGAAAGACGGATCTTTGAGGTTGTGTATCGATTATAGGGAACTGAATAATGCCACGGTAAAGAATAAATATCCGCTTCCGAGGATCGAGGATTTGTTCGATCAACTTCAAGGTGCAACAGTGTTTTCCAGGATCGATTTACGATCAGGTTATCACCAACTACGAATTGCTGAAGAAGACATCCCTAAGACAGCCTTTCGTACGAGATATGGCCATTATGAGTTCACCGTCATGCCTTTTGGACTCACTAATGTGCCCGCAGCTTTTATGGACCTCATGAATAGGACTTTCCAGCCATACCTGGATAAGTTCGTGATTGTGTTCATTGACGATATATTGTACTCGAAGGACAGAGAAGAGCATGAGAATCAGTTGAGGAAAGTTCTGGAGATTCTTCGAGAAAAGCAATTGTACGCGAAGTTCTCGAAGTGTGAATTTTGGTTGGAAAAAGTCTCATTTTTGGGTCATGTGATATCAAAAGAAGGCGTTTCCGTAGATCCATCGAAGATTCAATCAGTGACCGATTGGCCTCAACCTAAGAACGTCACCGAAGTAAGGAGTTTCTTGGGTTTAGCTGGATATTACCGGAGATTTGTGAAAGATTTTTCGAGAACAGCCAACCTCTCACTAACCTGATGAAGAAAACAACAAAATTTCATTGGGATGACAAGTGTGAGGAAGCATTTCAAAAGCTGAAGAAGAGACTTACAACAGCCCCAGTATTGACATTGCCCTCTGGAGTAGAAGAATTTGAAGTTTACAGTGATGCTTCAAAGAAAGGTTTTGGGTGTGTCTTGATGCAACATGGTAAAGTAGTGGCCTATGCGTCGAGGCAACTCAAATCACATGAGCAAAATCACCCTACTCATGACCTGGAGCTGGGAGCAATCGTGTTTGCGCTCAAGATATGGAGACATTATTTGTATGGAGTGCAATGTAAGGTTTATACAGATCACAAAAGTTTGAAGTATCTGTATACGCAAAAGGAGTTAAATATGAGACAGAGACGTTGGCTCGAGCTTATAAACGACTATGATTTGAAGATAGTGTATCAAGAAGGAAAAGCGAACAAAGTAGATGACGCATTGAGTAGGAAGAGTGCTCATTCGCTAAACGTGTTGATTTTGGCAGATGAACTGTGTGAAGAGATTAAGAGATTGAGTTTAGAAATAGTTGAGCCCGGTTATGTGAAAGCTCAGTTGAATGCTCTTACTGTTGGACCGGACATATTTGAGGAGGTTCGGGTGAAACAAGCTACAGACAAGTGGTTAAGCAAGTTAAGAGAGATGAAGGAATGTGGTCAAGCCCCGGAGTTCGAGATCGACGGCAATGGCGTTGCAAAGTATAAACGGAGATTGTGTGTGCCACAGGATGATGAATTCAAGACGAGAATTCCAAGGAAAGCCCATAATTCGCCGTATTCCATACATCCAGGAGGAGATAAGCTTTATAAGGATTTGAAAAAGCATTTTTGGTGGCCTAGGATGAAGCAAGAAGTAGCCGACTTTGTCGCAAAATGTTTAACATGCCAGAAGGTGAAAATACAGCATATGAAGCCTGGAGGGAAATTGCAACCTTTGGAACTGCCAGGATGGAAATGGGAATCTATCTCTATGGATTTCATCATAGGATTACCGAATACGAGGTCGGGAAAGAATGCAATATGGGTAATAGTGGACCGTTTGACTAAGACGGCAAGATTCGTGGCAATGAAGGATACTTGGTCGTTGAGACAGTTGGCGGATGCTTACTTTAATGAAGTGGTTAGGCTACATGGTGTTCTGAAGGACATCATTTCGGATAGAGACTCGAGATTCTTATCTAAGTTCTGGAAACAGCTTCAGACAGCCGTGGGTACACTATTGGAATTCCGCACAGCCTTCCACCCAGCAACAGATGGTCAAACGGAGAGAACCATTCAAACCTTGGAGGATATGTTGAGAGCATGCGTGATGGATTTCGGAGGATATTGGGATGATCATTTGATGTACATTGAGTTCTCGTACAACAATAGTTATCACTCGAGCATAGGAATGGCACCTTATGAGGCATTGTATGGACGGAAATGTAGAAGTCCTATATGTTGGAGCGATGTGAACGAGTCGTTGAATTTGGGACCAGAAATGATAGAAGAGACTACAAACAAGGTGAAGTTGATTCAGGAGCGTATGAAAGCAGCTCAGGATCAACAAAAATCGTATGCCAATCAAAGGAGACGAGATTTAGAGTTTGAGGTTGGAGAAAAAGTGTTGCTGAAAGTTTCGCCAACCAAGGGAGTAATGAGGTTCGGTAGAAAAGGAAAGCTTGGTCCTCGTTATATCGGACCTTATGAGATACTCGAAAGAATCGGGGAAGTGGCCTATAGATTAGCCTTGCCCACAGAGTTAGCCAATGTTCATAATGTCTTTCATGTGTCTCAACTCCGTAAATATGCCCCTGATCCCTCCCATGTTATCCAACCTGAAACCATTGAACTAGATGAGACCCTCACCTTTGAGGAACGTCCTGTTAGAATCCTTGATTCCAAAACGAGAAATACCCAGAATAAGGCAGTAAAGTTAGTCAAAGTTTTGTGGTCTAATCATCAAACCGAGGAAGCAACTTGGGAAACAGAAGACGACATGAGAAAGCGTTATCCTGAACTCTTTTTTGAGGTACGATTATCGAGTTTCAGGGACGAAACTCCTTAAGGGGAACCGAATGTAATACTAACAAAACGCAAAACTACTATTTCGTTAACAATTAAATATCTAACTTTAAAGTTCGAGGACGAACTTTGTTTTTAAGGAGGAGTAGATGTAATACCCCGAATTTTCAAAGATTATTTTATTATTTATTAAGGTTTAATATTATTTCCACATAAAATTTAATTTATGATAATGCGATTTTATTTGATAACTATGTTTATTAAAATAATAATTTCATTTAGTTTTGAATTATTTAACGAGTTTATTTAAATAATTTAATTGAAATTTATTTTATTTAAATTAATCAATTATTTTCGTTATTCTAAATAATTAGGGACCATTTTTATTGAAGTTCCACTTTGTTTAAACAAGTACCCTAAACTAAACCATGTTGAATGTAATTCTAAGCCCATTGTCCAATACCTTGTCCAAAAGCCATAAGCCCAAAATACTTAGCAAAAAAAAAGGAAAAGAAAACGTGATCATCAAAGATCACCATCTTCCTCTCCTCCCTTCCTTCGTTCCTGATTTTCAGCTCACAAGAACAAAAATTTCAACACAAAAACTCAGCTTTGTCAGTAAATAATTGAATTTCAGTCCAAATATCATATTTTAAGGTCAAATTTTCAAAGAGCTACCACCATAGCCTCACCTCCACCATTAATGGAGCTTGGCTAAAGCTCAAAAATTCTGACCAAAACCTCTATAAATACTGAACTTTACTCCCCAAATTATTCAAGCAAACAATCTCAAAAGGTTTGCTTCAATTCATTTCTCTTCTCCGATCCCTTGATTCCTGATTTCAGTTTTGAAGATAAAAATAAAAATTGCAAACCATTAACACACTCCTCTGCCCACCATCGAACCACCACGACACCGCAGCACCGCGCCCAGTAACCCCACCTGACTTCACCACTGGAAACCACCGCACCACCGTCATCTCTCCTCCTCCTGCCCAGCCGCCACCTTTGCTTCGCAGCACCCTGCTGTCTACTTCAACCGCGCCCAGCCACCCACCTGAACACCCCCTCCCCGCCTGACTTCGCCCGTCCACCACCATCAAACCACCAGCGCCGCCAACCTCTCCTCTTCTTCCCCCCTGATTCGTCCTCCTCTGCTTCTTTCCTCCCTGTCTCCCTTCCTTCCTTCGTTTCTTTCTTTTTTTTTGTTTAGGTGAATGAAACTGATTCTTTGAATCAGTAAACAACCCCCCCTTTCCACTTCATTTTAGCTTTATTTGTTTATTTTATTTTTTTAAACTAAAACCCTTGACTTTCGTAAACTAGCCTACTTTAATTAAGTTAGTATATTTTAGTTTAAGTTAATCTTTTATAACTTGAAAATGTTTCTTAAATAAAATGAGTATAAGAAAGTTAGTTTCTATGTTAAAATAGTTGTTTAAGTTTATAACAATAAAGTTGAAGTAATCTTTGATTACTTAAAATGATTTCATTATTGATTTAAAAACCATAAACTTTGATTTATAAACTCTCTTAAAATCATTAAGAATTCTTTAAGTTATGAATTATTTGAATTGTTTATTTTATATAAAAAGGGGTTATTTAGGTAACTAATTTAGATCTCGTTAACGTTTAATGTAGATTCCGATTGCGTAGACGATGAATATCAAGAGTGTTAATCGGTTCGTGAATCTAACTTTTGGGCACGCATCACGAGGTAATCTCCGATGTCCATCTAAACATAGATCCCGTTAGTATAAAATGAATTGATTACGTGATTATGTGCGAATTATGAATATGAAGGACAAAATGGACAACGACTATGGATTTCGATTATGAATCATTACTATGGACGATGTACGATATGACAAAGATGTTTACTATAACGTTATTATTGTTATTATTAATATCAACTTAGTCACTAAATCTTTTACTCCTGTTATTGAAATCGTTTAATGTCATTTAGTAATGTTATGGTTATTATTATTAATACTATTATTGTTATTATTATTACTATTATTATTATTATGATTATTATTATTATGACTATTACGATTATTATTATTATTATCAGTATTGTTATTAATATTGAGACTTTATGAAAGTTGGAATTGATAAGAACTTGTAATAATGAAATGATTATGAATCTGAAGTGATAAATGAACTCAAGTGACGGTTGTGTTTATGAAATGAGTTATTGAGACCACTATGAATGGATTGAGATTATGATGGATTGAATATGTTCACACTGGATTGAACAAGATGACATAAATGTGTACGTGATTTATGTGATGACTTGAAATTTAAAAGATGTTAATCACGTAAAGTGAAATATCGGAGGGAAATGATGAACAGGTTGCCCTGTATGAGAGGTTCAGCGGCCCCTACAGGTTCTATGGTTACTATGCTGATTTTCTGTTACTTGTCTTCCTTCTATCTTGTTGTGATCCAAGTAGAAGGGGTGTGCACACTAAGGACTCTGTTATTATGGCCATTTTGTTATCCGTAGGTGGTTACAGGGGATTGACCCCGGCCTACAATGTTGAAGTAAGTGGTTACAAGGGATTGACCCCGGCTTACTGGCGTTCTCTTTCCTCTCCTTAAATAATTGAATTAATTATGTGATTAATCATTGTATATATATATGTGTGTGTGTGCTATGCTTTTCAACCCTATTAACATTATTTTACAATATATTTTCAACTTAAGTATTTTACAGGATGGAGTTGGAATTACTCAGTTTTTCTGATTTTTGGGAGCTTGTCTCTCTTGTTTCTTTTCAATGTATTTGTGCAGGTGGGTGATCGACGGGGGAATAAAAAAGGGAGATCATTTAGAGTTGTCATCCACTTAGCTTATGAATTAGCTTCCGCTGGAACTTTGAAACACTTAAGTAATTAGTAGTATTTAATGAACAATATACTTGGTTGTAAGGATTAATTAATTTGAGTTTAGTATGCTTTAATCTAGCCTTGCATTTATTTCCAAGGAGATAAGTGCGGCGGTAGCACGCCGTTGATTCGAACCCTCGTGGATTTTCCCCCATCTCGAGTTTTATTAAATGAGAAGGGTCGGGTTGGCCGGGGTGTTACAATTAAGCTCTTCCAGCAAGCATCACATTGTCTATGGTTGTCAAAGTTAGAGCGGTCCATAATGTAATGAGCTGCTTGTATGACACCATATAAGTAATTAGTTACAAGGGAAAGGGGGAAAGGAAAGAAGCATTAATATAAAGAAGAGTAGAGAATCAAAAAGAATATAAAATGTCGTGCAATGTAATGCTTTTTTTCAGCTCTCTTAGGGAGAGATTCAAGCCTCACAAATGCTTAAAAATTATCTTTAATTTTTATATCTACAGCTTCATCAATCAAAATAACCAATTTCATTTCTTAATCTGTCTAATATGTTTCATAGCAGATTCATGCAAATTCCTTTTTTATTTTACTTCAGCTGTTCAATATTCACACATGGGCCATGTGCCACAGATCTCAGCCGTATGGTTCCTTAAATTTTGCACAGTAACAGACATTCGCTGAACTCATGGGACTATTTGATTCTCAAATTTTATTAAAAAAAAATCCAATCTATTAATCATTTAAGTAAACATAAGTAATTGAAAGCAGAAACTACCTGGCTGTTGGGGTTTTGGTGGAGATGGGTGAGCAAGCAAGGAGGGAGAAGAAGCCTCGAGCCATGGAGTAGCAGCACCCAGCAGCCCGGGCGGGCAGCTGGGGTTGGCCCGGGGGGGCAGCTCCCCGGGCGGACTTTTTTTGGCTCGGGCGTGCGGTTTTTGGCAGATTGAAGGCAGGAACTTGCAGGAAGTTTTCCCCGGGCGGGCAAGCATTTTGCCCGGGCGGGCGATTTTGGGCCCGGACGGGCTAACCCAGTTTTATGCACGTGTTTCGCGATTTAAGTTTAAATCGTGGCCGTTGGATTGCTTTTCGTTCTAGGAGTATAAATGCCCTATTTTCTGGTTTTAGAAAGTGTAGCACACATATCTCATTGTTAAAACTTGGAGCCTCATATTTTCTTGGGTTTTAGGAGAGAGAGTGAGTTTGTGAGAGATTGTATGTTCACCATTGATTCTCTATTGATTCCATAATGCAAGTTTGTGGGTTTTTCTCCCGGAGCTCGGGTTTCCCACGTTAATCTTGGTGTTTTCTTTTCTTATTTTCATTCCTCTTTGCATTACTTGGTTGTTGTTTTCAATTTCTTGCTTTCTTCTTGATTATTGTTGATTATTGCACAATCTAGTTAACACTTAGTTTCTAAATCACAACAATTGTTATCAGAGCTAAGGTTTTAACTTGGGGGAAAGTGATTTAGTGTTGTGTTGGTAAACTAGGATTTGTGGTTGAAAAATCAAAGTGTGGATTTTTTGGTGTAGAAAAATCAAATTTTGAATTTTTTGGGTAAACTTAACAATGGAAGAAGGGAAATTGAGGATTGAGAGGTTTGATGGTAAAGATTTCAGATTTTGGAAAATGCAAATGGAGGATCTTTTGTATTAAAATAATCTTTACTTGCCTCTTGAGGGAAAGAGACCAAGCGGTATGCTTGAGGATGAGTGGAAAGTTCTTGATAGGAAAGCACTTGGAGTTGTGAGATTGACATTAGCCCGGAGTGTGGCTTTCAATGTCAAGGATGCGAAAACAACGGCGGCTTTGATGGAAACCTTGTCAAGTATGTATGAGAAACCGTCGGCTATCAACAAAGTATACTTGATGCGTCGTTTGTTTGACATGGAGATGATTGATGGTAGTTCGGCCGCCGAACACATTAATGAGATCAACTCGGTTTTGGGTCAACTGTCTTCAGTGGATATCAAATTTGAGGATGAAGTGAAGGCATTGATTTTGTTGTCTTCTTTACCCTTGTCATGGGAGACTATGGTGACCGCCATTAGCAACTCCTCCGGAAAAGAGAAGTTGAAGTATGATGATGTGAGGGACTTGATTTTGAGTGAGAGCATTCGAAGGAGAGAGTCCGGTGAAGCATTGGGTGGTGCATATAGTAGTGAAAGTAGGGGGAGAAGGAATCAACAAAGGGGAAATGCAAGTCATGGAAGATCGAAGTCAAGAGGGCATGGTAAACCGAATGGGGGAGCTCATGTGGTGTGTTGGGGTTGTGGTGATGAAGGGCATTTGAAGAGGGATTGTCCAAAGAGAGGGAATGGGAAAGGGAAGAAAAAGGTTCAAGAAAGTGATGATGAAGAAGAAGCATCAACTAACTTCATTTCGGAGTACGATTCCGATGTTTTGATGGTAAGCATGGATGAACCGGAAGAGTTGGTTGGGTGCTCGGGATCATGGGTCTTGGATTCGGGTTCTTCTCACCATTCTTCACCATGCAAGGAGTTGTTTCGGAACTTCAAATCCAGAAAGCTTGGAGAAGTCTATCTTGCGGATGGCAAGGTAGTGCAAGTCATGGGAAAAGGTGATGTGAGTTTGAAACTCACTCATGGTGGCTCGTTGGAGTTGAAGGATGTCAAGTTCATCTCAAGGTTGAAGAAAAGCTTGATATCGGTGACCCAACTTGCAACATCGGGTCACAAGGTTGTGTTTGATGGAGGTTCTTGGAAGCTTGTCAAGGGAGCTATGGTCATAGCTCGGGGAACAAGAAGTGGAACGCTCTACACCATGGGGGACACAAGGAAGGGGCCCGAAATTGGGGTGGGAACTTCATGTAAGGTGTCGTTCGGTCGGAAACCTATCGATAGTGGGCCAAGGGATGAGAACCGCGGTGAAGCGGTATCCCGGTGGCAAATTGACCGGTAAACGCACAAGGTGAAGGGCGGCACACAAGCATGTTGTACCGGAAATCCTAAATGGAGCAAAAGGTGTTTTGTTCGGGTGGGAGCAATATGAGTTTGCTCTTAGAACACTGAGAAGCTTCTTTGGCTTAGGTGATGATTACTTTGTTGGGGTTGGATTGGACCTCAATGGTCTTCCTTGGTTGGAGAGGAAGGGTCTTCATTTGGTTGTGGTGTCTCTTAGATGAACCGACCTCCGGGGTTAGGAGGGTGTGTAGGTTTGTGTAGGGATGTTACAATGATTTGGAGGTGTTGTTGTTGAGAATCAAAGTCGGTGTTGACTTTGATTTCTTTGTATTGGAGTTGGGGCAAACTTCAATGTCATTTCCTTGGTGTAGAGGAGATGTGTTTTGTCATGGGGATGCTTAGGCTAGGTGGGAGCATGGTGGTGATGCTCGGGATTGCATCTAGGTGGGAGCATGACCGTGATGGGGTTGGAGAGATGTTGGATCGGGGTTGGTTGAGACCTCGGTGTCGTTTCCTTTGGTGAAGAGGAAGCGAGATTGGCTATGGCCAATGTATGGAGAGATCATGGTGATGGTTTCGGGTATTTATGGAGGATGTTCTCTTGCTAAACCGATCTCCATGTAGGAGATTGTTGGGGTTTTGGTGGAGATGGGTGAGCAAGCAAGGAGGGAGAAGAAGCCTCGAGCCATGGAGTAGCAGCACCCAGTAGGAAGTTTTCCCCGGGCAGGCGGCTTGGCCCGGGTGGGCTGTTTTCGGCCCGGACGGGCTAACCCAGTTTTATGCACGTGTTTCGCGATTTAAGTTTAAATCGTGGCCGTTGGATTGCTTTTCGTTCTAGGAGTATAAATGCCCTATTTTCTGGTTTTAGAGAGTGTAGCACACATATCTCATTGTTAAAACTTGGAGCCTCATATTTTCTTGGGTTTTAGGAGAGAGAGTGAGTTTGTGAGAGATTGTATGTTCACCATTGATTCCATAGTACAAGTTTGTGGGTTTTTCTCCCGGAGCTCGGGTTTCCCACGTTAATCTTGGTGTGTTCTTTCTTGTTTTCATTCCTCTTTGCATTACTTGGTTGTTGTTTCAATTTCTTGCTTTCTTCTTGATTATTGTTGATTATTGCACAATCTAGTTAACACTTAGTTTCTAAATCACAACACTGACATGCCAGTAGGTCTAGCCAACATGGGTAGACTAATCCCTGGAGCCATTGGAGCATTAGGAGGAACAGAATCTGGAATTGGCAATGGTGCAGGAAGAATAGGTGGCCTAACACCAGGTCTCCAGGCCGCGTATGTAGTACCAATTTGAAATGCACCTTAGCCACTAAGATGCTCCTTGATTCTCTGATCAATCAAACTTTGTGTTCGTTGCTCCTCAAATTGCTGATAATAACTTCGCACATTTGCCTGGAATCAAAATATATCTCACAAAGTAATTTCAGAGATGAAAACCGATACAGGTTCTTTTTATTTTTGTGCAAAATTAAGTGTGCGTTCTTTTCACCTGAATTGAACTGAACTTATCTGAACCGAACTTATTGGACCTAATTGGACTTATTGGACCTAATTGAAACTGATTGCAAGTTATTGGACCTGATTGAAACTTATTTATCTGATTGGAACTTATTAGACCGGATTGGACCTGATTGAAACTTATTACACTGGATTGGACCTAATTGAAACTTATTTAACCTTATTAGACAAAAAAATTGATGAGTAATAACATAAATATTACCCCAAACATAAATATTACCAATCAAAATTTATTATGAAATAATAATTATTAAAGTTTACCCTTAAAAAAAATAGTAATTATTAATTATCTCTTAAGATTAACAATTTAACAAAAAAAACTATTTATATACTTGCCTAGAACTTTCACTACTAATATATCTAATAGTCTTGCTTTAATTTCATAAAGCACTAGTAGAAAATCAAAAATTGATTAACATTTATAGCTTAACAAGTGAGAAATTGACACCCATGGAAAAATTTATTTCACTCCACTTTAGTTCTATGAGTAAAGTCGTAAAACTCATTAACTCATTTAGTTCTATGACTTGAAGGTAGTAGAACTCATTATCTCTCACTCCACTTTCATCTCTCTAAAAAACTTGAAACTTGTGAAAACTCCCATCCAAGAAAAATTTATCATGAAGACTATGGAGAGTTAATTCTAATTGGAGAAAAAGAAGTGTTATTTTCCATCTACATTGTGATTCAAGTTCATCTTCATCTTCAAGTAAGTTTTTTAGTAAAGCATAACCTGTAATTTTGGAATTTGATGTTGCATGTAAATCTTTACACACATTATCAGCTATTGTTCATCTTCCTTTACAAAGATGGATGATGCTTAGCAGTTGGCTATCATCGTGGCAACATGCACGCTACATAATTTTATTCGTTTACATAATCTAGGGATTCTAATTTTGCAAGTAGTTGAAACCATGGAACCAAGAGTTGATTCAAATTTGACTAACAAAACGAGAACGAAGAATATGGAGATTACTCGTGCAAAAATTGCAGATGAAATATAGTTGGATGTTGGTGAAGAAAACGTATTGATTGAAGAGGAGGATGTGGAAGATGAAGAAATATACTCCGATGAAGAAAGATACTTCGGTGATGATAATGAAGCAATCAATTGATAACATTTATATCTTTCATTGTTATTAGTAACGAAAACATGTTATCTCTACCTATTTAAAGACGAATTGCAAAATATTGTAATTATAATGATTATTATTGTTAAAATTATTTGACCATGATATAATATTTTTTAATAATAACATAATCAGCTAATAGTAATATGAATAATAAAATGATAAACAATAATACAAGTATAATACTATATAATCATTGTGGTACTTTAATTAAAAATTTTAATAATAACATAATCAGCTAATAGTAATATGAATAATAAAATAATAGACAATAATACAAATATTTATTGATCATTGACTATTTGGACCTTATTAGACCTCATTGGAACTTATTGCACTTGATTGGAACTTATTGGACCTGATTGGAACTTATTGACCTGATTTGACCTGATTGAAACTTATCTAAACTAAAGTGATTGGACCTAAAACTAAATTTTTTAAGGTGAAAAGAACGCATCCTAAATCAGTCTTTTGGAATATAAATCTTCCTATGCACAAGAGGCAAAGCTGGCATACCTTATGTTTGTAACCAGCATTATGTTGCTTCCTGACAGATGGCTGAGAGCAAAATAGGAAATTGTCAGCAAAACAAACAAGTAGAGGGAATCAAATCCAAAGGATCAAAATCATAGGCAAAGACATGCATAGCAAGACATAAGGCTAACTCTCCATATTCTACGCCAACAGAATGAAAATAACATCTAAAGTTCTGATACTTGCTCTTCTAAAAGCTAAAATAAAATGATCACTCAATACACATCTAAACGAATCTTAGAAAAATCTAACATTATATACTTTAGTATTTCTACAACTACAAGGGTACATTCTCTTCACCTGAATTTTGTTGAACTGCATGATTGGACTTCATTAACCTTCCTTGTGTTTACACCTAACTGAACCATATTGGACCTTGTTTTTTTTCTCGATTCTATTCTTTAAGGTGAAGAGAAACGCACCCTATGTGAGATTTTTTGGTTAAATATATCTAACTTCGACCTCTAATTAATTTATACGTGGACAAACAAGCAGGGAAAGAAATTATGATCTTGCCTCCTTTAACCAAATTAACTCTATTATATATGTTAAGAGGGGTAGGACACTAGAAGAATAAAAAAAAAGGAATAAAAAGGAGTGCAAGTGTAACCAGTGATACAAGGAACGCGGGACAGAGCCACGTTTTACGATCTGGGTCGTTCGTTCCCGATCGCGGAACAAACGCGACCCAGATCGCAGGGGGTCGCGAACCAGTTCGTGCATCCAAGCGAACCCTTTTGGCCAGATTGAAGGCTAAGTCAAGAATTAGGGCAAAATTTCAAAACCTAGATATGGGGTTTGAGTAGGGGTGATAATGAGCCTGGCATGCTCGCGAGCAGCTTGGGCTCAGCTCGGTCAAAGCTCGACTCGTTGAAGCTCGACTCGAGCTCAGGCTCGGCTCGAGATGTATACTAGCCGAGCCGAGCTAGGCAAAGCTCGGCTCGTAAAGCTCGTGAACAGCTCGATTATTATTTTATACTAAAATATATTTATATATATTAAAAATTATATTAAGTATTTCTTTTAAGATACTAACTAAAGTATATATTAGAAGAAAGATAAAAAGAAAAGGTAAAATCAATTAAAAAGAAAAAAAGATAGAGAAGATCGAGCTCAAGCCCATAGTCGAGCTCGAGCCACAATCGAGCTCACGAGCCGTGCCTAAACAAGCTCACAAGCCGAGCCTGAGCCTATTCGAGCTCACGATCCGAGCCTAAACGAGCCCAAGAGCCGAGCCTAAACGAGCTCACGAGCAGAGCTCGAGCCACAATTTATAATCACAAGCTCGAGCCAAGCTCGGCTTCCCCAAGCTCGACGAGCTCAGGAGCCGAGCCGAGCCCATGAAAAGTTAAACGAGCTCGAGCCGAGCCCAGTGCTATTCGGGCTCGGCTCGCTCGATAAGCACCCCTAGGTTTGAGTATAGAAAACCCTAGATCTAGAAATTGGGGATGAATTGTGTGATTTCTTATATGGAGGCATTGGGGCTTTTGCTCAGCATGTTGAGTCGAGTTTAATGGTATAATTTTTTAGTCGGAATATCACTCGTCGACCAATCCTCCAGCCACCGGCCACCAGCCACCGTAGAGAAGAGGGGGAAGTAGAGGAGAAAGGCAATGTTTATCGAAAAAATAGAGAAGCAGTGAAGCATAGTCATTTTTTTCTTTATTAATTATTTGGGGTGAGGAGCCACGTGAATTGTAAACCAGCCACGTGAGTTGTTGTTGCCTAACTTGCCTTGTGGACAACTGTATACCACCACTCTTTCTTTTTCTTTTTTTGTTTTTACTTTTTTACTATCTCTTTCTCTTCTAACTCACATGGAAAGTCACTATTGCTTTTTGACTTTTCAACTCTTTTGACTTTTCAACTTCCAATAATTTTTTTTTCTTTTTTCAAATCAAAGACCATGTAAACACATTATAATACTACTGTTCATAAATAATTAAACTAGTATAATTAATTTTCAGAATTACCAAGTAGTACTATAGACTATGGTATTATGGTGAACTTTTTTAATAAATATTTATATTATCAAATTTTAATTATATTTTGATAGGATTACTAAGAGTTCTAATATTTTAAATTTATTGAAAAAAATCAGTAAAAAAAATGACCCAACGTTCCCGATTCACCCAAGGTAGCGTTTCCCGTACCCGTTTCCGCACCACGTTTCGCATCGACTCTCATTCTTTGTATCATTGAGTGTAACTACCTAATTAATAAATAAATAAAAAGCACAACAACAATCGTCACTATACCGTGCAATTTATATCAGTAACTTCCCAAAGATTATCAAAACTAAAATTTTCAAATAAAATTGAAAATTCCTAATTTAGTATTAGTTTCCATCTCCAACTTCCAAAAAGTATGCTCCACAATTCTGATGTGATTCTTGAAACAAGATTCACGAAATTTAGGCTCTTTGATGTAGTTTAGTGGCTTTTGTAGATGAAAGATTGAATCTTTAATGAAATCAGTAGCAAAGATCAAGTATATTGGCGTATTTCGTCTCAATAACTCGACTGGTAACCAGGATATGGAGAACTTAGGCGTATTTCGTCTCAAAGTTCAACTAGGGGGTTTTGGATTCTCTCCGGATTCGTTTTGGATTCTCTCCTAAATCTGTAATTCACAAGAATTAACTTAAACATACTCTACCTTTTATTAATATGACCGAATGGTCTATTTATAGTGCATAAATAATCCTAAACGGATTAGAACTATTAACGCAAATTAACCTAAACCTAGTAGAACTAGTAAAGCATAAAAGATAAACCAAAACTTAACAAATTAATCTATCTAATTCACACGGTTGTGACCAATTTCACACGCCTAATGTGATTAGAACTCCTAACACAACTCAAACTCTAATTAAAATAAAGTCCTAATGCAATTGAAACTCTAAACAAACTATAAATTAAAGCCCTAAATTACATAGAATTCTAACAGAACTAGAACTCTACATAACTAATACTTCTATTTCACATCAAATTCTTGACGGTTCTTCATCTTCTCTTCTCCATAATTAGCAAACCAAAAAAATCCAACACTGTCAACTTCAATTCCCCTTTCCAAACACCAAGATTCTTATTTTAAATTCAGCATGTGAATTCAACAAAACCAAGAGACTCAAAAAACAACCCAAGCGGAGTAACAGAGGATAAAAAGAAGTGACAAAAGGTAATTCTTACTTCTTATTATGTTTTGTTATTGACAGGCTAAAGTCGTATCACCTTATCAAAAATAACCTAAAGTCCAATAACAAGTAGTCAGGGAAGTCAGGATCGAATCCACAGGGAGAAAGTTATATTATTGTATCTGAATTCTAATATTATACTAACTAAATCAGTTGAAAATGGGTGTGTGACTAAACTAATAGGCAAATGATAGAACTAAATATGAAGGTATGAATCAATTAATAAAGAACTAGGACTATGGATCACTATGCATACAATTCAGGAAATCAGAGACGAATAATAACTACCCAATAAGTCAATTTATCTAGGGCACATGTAATTTCTCTCGAACATTACCTCCCTCAAAGATCACCTAGCCGCTCTCGCATGGTCAAGGATCACTATGCCTAATGATTGAAAGCCTATACGAAATCTCTCCTCTCGAAGTAGATTCAATATTGCGATAGTAGAAGTACAAATCAGGCCTAATTCATAAATCTAGCATGAACGATTCAATCACAGGAAACAATGAAATAAGGGTAATTATACTAATCTATCAATCCTGCATTGCATACATAGATCCCCAAAATCCTAGAAATAAAACTACTCACTCATGCTTAAGAAAACAATAACAAATTCCATATAAAAATCCATACTTTGAACTATTGCAAATAACTAAGAAACTAATCTAATCAATAATAGAAAAAGCAAATAATAATGGAGAAAACAAGGAAGAAGATTACCAAATCAAAGAACTATATTGAACTTGAGAATAATCCAAAGGTTTGATCTTGAATCACAATGAAAAGCAATAAACTAGGGTTCTTGAATAACTCTCTAGAGAAAACTATCAAAAATAAGGGCTAAAAACAAGATCCTTAATAAATGTTCTAACTTTCCTATTTATACTTAGTGCCCGAAAATCATTAAATGAGTGCGCGGAGTCAGTCGCCCGATCGGGCCAACTGAGCCCGATGAGATCGGGCTCAAACGCAACAGCTGGGATCAAAACAGGACCTCACCCGATGACATCGGGCCGACCCGCCCGATGGAGTCGGGCCGCACACCAACGCTTCACAGCCAGCGCAGAACATAGCCAAGGACGCCCCATCGGGCTCCTCACCGAAATAACGATCGAGCAACGTCGCCCGATCGGGCCCGCAACGACTCTTATCTCTTGCTTCTGATGACGATGACCGCCCGATCGGGCGTGTAGCGCCCGATCCGATCGGGCTCAGGTCCGATACTCATTCCTTGGCTTCAAACGCCAAGGCTTCAATGCTTCTTCGCTCAGAGATCCCGAAAAGTATCCTCAGGACTTTGGAACTCATCAAATATGTCATCGAACCTCTCCAGTCCAGTGAAATAGTCAGATAGTGGTAGAAAATAGAGAGATAACTCCCTAAAACATGCAATCAGACACAAAACAGAAAACCACAACTAGATGGAGAGAGTTAGCATAAAATGGCTCCTAAGAGCACCATTGATACACATTTTAGCTCAAATACAGGGGGAAAAACACTATATTAAACCATCACATCAAACTCCCCCAAGCTAAACCTTTGCTTGTCCTCAAGCAAAGCACAACAGGAATAAGAATAGGATTGCCTCACCCCTCAGATGGAAAAGTTTAAACTCAATTATTTCCAACTCAAAATCATTCAAGCAAGCAAAATTCAAGTTCAGTTGCTCAGATCACCTGACTGCCAATCACTTAAGTAAACCATCAAACGTAGCCGCCCTACATATCATGCAAATCTTGAAAAGGTGCTCACCGAGGTGTCACTCCTCTCAATTTTGTGGCAGGCAAAATATGTGCCCGATCTCTCACCAACCCAACCATAATAGCCCTTCCCACTCACACTCTCATGTGTTTAGAAAGGTGTAATATCGCTCATCCTAATCAGGTCGACTCAAATAACAAACTTAATCTTCGACTTTGGCATATTGACTCAGTATTATTCCAATAAACAATCAAACACGTGCTCAAAAGGTCTTTTTCAGGGTTGTAATGGGGCTCGGGTAAAGGTACGGAAATTATTTAAGAAATGTGGTGGAAAAGCCAAGAAAGGGGAGCAAAAAACACTAGTAGGACTAAGTGTGGTCGAAACAACTCCCATGGCAACAACAACATAACCAAGATAATAACCAACTCTTGAAATTTCACGAACCAACCAATAATTGTCATTTTCAACATAATTTCTAACACTTTTGATAGTTAACGAATGAAGATCATAGAAATTTTTCAAATTTTTCACTATCATTTTTTCTTCACTTTATTTTTCTTTTTCTTTTTCTTTCTTTTCTTTGTACCAAAATATCATTATTTTCCAACCGCCCTACGGAATCAACCACACAATATGATATAAACTTAACAAATGCTCCCCCAAGCTAGGCTTGGGACAATAGTCATTGCAAAGGCTCAAGGTGTGTAATGTGGTTTAATATATATAGATCCAAAAAGAAGTCATTAGGCTCAGCGGGGCTAGGGGGAAAAATTCATTAAACAACTCTGAGGCTTAAAATTAAACAAATGAACGCCTCTATCACAGCACATGCCTAAAGTTACCAGAACTCAACGAGTACAATGCTAAAACCAAGATAAGAATGCTACGAGGAACTAACACACAAGAATATATCGGATATCGAGATAAATCCGAGGGCTAGAATGAATCCTCACAATCTAACCAATTCAAGCATGCAGTTAAAATAGGCACTTTATCATCAAAATTCTCTCAAGATCAAGGCAATCATAGATCACATCACAACATCCCAATCACAAATGCCCAACTATCCAGTATAATGAGTTAAATCAATTTTTTTTTTTTCAAAGCAAAGTTCGGGGCACAGGGAAGCAATCAATCTATTCGAATTCAACTCGTATTTTTGTGTTTTTTCAGCAATATTTCAATTTTTTTTTGTGATTTTTGCAAATTTTTTTTTTCAAAGCAATTAAACTAACTTAACTAACCTAAAAAGCAGTAAAACAAAAAGAAAAACACTAAAAATAAAAAGAAAAACACTACTAATACTTACAGAAGTCCTCCCCCAAGCTGAACTTGGCAATGGCCTCATTGCAACAAGGGAAAGGAAAGGGATATGGACATCAGCCATCCATAGAAATGTCCTCACCATCATCATCCGCATCACCATCATCCTCACCTCCATCATCCTCACCTCCGCCACCCCTACTACTGGATCTTGGCTGGCTGTAATTCGGGTTCCAAGTGTACCAGGATGGGTGGGCATCTGTTTCTGCAATTGTATGCTGTCTGCAGTAATCATCGTACAGGGGATACAGAGCTAGGTGTTGATCATTGGCCAATGTATCAACACGCTGGCTGAGGCTCTGGAGAAGGACTGAGTTGGCATCAACCTGCTGACCGATGTTCTAAATAGCGGTAGAGTTGGCAGTGATACCAGACTCCATCCGCTGGAGCATGCTCATCATTCCCTGAAAATCAAAAGAAGGAGGGGGAGCAGCAGAATATGGGGGAGGGGGAGCATCAGAAGTAGAAGCAATATCATCAGAATGAGGGGGGCAGCGGTGAAATGTGCGCTGGGGAATCTCAGGGATAGGGGTGGGAAAGTCGGAACCAGCTATGGGAAGGTGGTAATGGGGCTGCCCTGGTCGAATTTTGGCTAAGGGACTAGGCAACTCAATAGAGCGCCTCACGTTGATGCGCCATTGATATTTATCCCCACCCTCTCCTAACCAATGGAGGCGATCGAAGAAAGCATAATCCAGGGAGGGTGGGTCCTAGGGGTTGGCCGGGTAGCGAGACTCATCAAAACCAAGAATTTTCCTAGCAAAAAGAGTCACTAACCCCCCATTTACAATAGCCCGAGAGGTCAAGGTACCGTCCGCTCTCCTCTTGGGGTAAGTGGTAGCAATACGCTCCATCTGGAGCGCAACATGATGAGGGATGTTATATTGAAAATGGTCGGGCGTCCCTTTAAGCATGTAGCTGCCAATTAGGTACAGTTCATCCCCCCTTATTAATTGTCCTTCCACCCTCCCAAATAGTGTCTGTGACATAAATCGAACCCACATTTTAAAGATGGGTTGGTGGATGAATTTGCCCTTGCAGTGTTGTAGGGTGAAGTCATTACCATCACCTGTGATGGCAAAGTACGTGCTACGATGGTGGTAGTTAGGGGGGTGCCCAATCTCCCCACCACCTTGTACTCGAAGTACCCGTGCAAATTCCGGCAAAGTGAGGTGGAAATCCTGATTGAGCAGTCTAAAGGATACATGTGATACAGGTCCAGTTCGGGGTTTGGTAACCTTAAGACTGCTATAAAATTCATATACCAGTACAGGATAGGTATTAACATGGACGGAAAAGAAAGATTCCATGCCGATTATTTTCATGAAATCTTTGAACTCAGAAGCAATACCCAATTTATTTAAAAATTCAATATCAAGAAAATGGGTAGGACTCACCTCGCGCCCTTTTAGGCGCTGAAACCGTTCACGTTGCTCCGGTGACGAAAAGATGACATCCGGAAAAGTCTCGTCCCGTGGTGGTGGTGGTGGTGGTGGTTGTGGTGGTCCGGTGCCGGATCCGCGACGCCTCCTAGAAGACATGATGCTTGAAAAAATGTAGAGATGTCACACTCACTTTAATGGGGGATGTTGTGAAAGGGGCTTTTCTCTCACTTCAATGGGGGAATGAATGTGGAAGAGGATGGATGAGAGAGATGGAGTGAAAGAAAAAAAAAATGAAGATGATGGAGTGGGTAATTGGTAGGGAAGATGAGAGGATTGATTTTTGTGGAGAGCCAAGTAGCTTGGATTGGAGGTTGTTAATGGTGGATGGAGAATTTGGGGAAGAAGATGAGAGAGTTGGGGTTAGGGCTTGAAGAAGAGAGAGAGAGAGATGGGAAGTGAATGAGGAAAAGGAGTGGGGAAATCCCGTGTTTAATGACAGTCCGGCACGAAGCCCGATCGAGCGTGTGGAGCCCGATTTCATCGGGCGAAAAACTGAATTAAGGACGCCAAAAATCCGTTACGGGCCCGATCGGGCGGAGGAGCCCGATATCATCGGGCGGAGGAGCCCGATATCATCGGGCGGCTGTCTTCATCTTCCCAAGACTTGGCGGATTACGGGCCCGATCGGGCGGTGGTGCCCGATAAAATCGGGCGTCAGTGTTTTGTTGCCCAACAACCTGACGGTGTCCTGCCCGATCGGGCGAAATAGCCCGATTCAGTCGGGCGGATTGTTGTTTCGTTGACGGACGAACGCCCGATCGGGCGTAATGGCCCGATGGGATCGGGCGCTTCTCTTTTTGATTTCTGTCATGAATTCTTCACGGGCCCGATCGGGCGGCTGCCGAAACTTCCACTTTTCGGGTTTGCAATATTTTCCATGAAAAAAACGAGCCTCGCTATCATCTGAAACTAAAAATCCTGCACGCATATAACCTCAATATAATGATCAATACCCTCTCACTCTCTCAGCTAAACTACAAAATTAGAAAAACTAAAAACAAAACTATACTAAAAAGAAGAAAAGGAAAGGGAAAATCGGGTTGCCTCCCGATTAGCGCTGGTTTATGAGGGTCCCGCACGACCATAATGCCGCATCCCTCAAACAGAAGGGGAAGGGGGTTGGAGGTATAATTCCTCCACAGATCCAGCAAGAGCTCCTGTATGATAAAGCTTTAAGCGTTGGCCATTAACCTTGAATTTTTCACCTGTTGCATTCATCACCTCAATAGAACCAAACTTGTTAACATTAGTGACAGAAAATGGACCAGACCACCTAGACTTCAACTTACCAGGAAAAAGTTTTAATCTAGAGTTGTACAATAAGACCTTGTCACCAATTGAGAACTCTCTACTCAAAATTTTCTTATCGTGCCATCTCTTAGTGCGCTCTTTGTAGAGACGCGAACTATCATAAGCATTCAAATGGAGTTCATCAAGTTCATTAATCTGCAAAAGGCGTTTTTCTCCTGCTAACTTAGCATCAAAATTCAGCTCCTTAACAGCCCAAAAAGCCTTGTACTCTAGCTCAACAGGTAGGTGACATGCTTTCCCATAAACTAACCTGTAAGGGGTGGTGCCAATAGGGGTCTTAAAAGCAGTTCTGTAAGCCCATAAGGTGTCATCTAATTTGTCACTCCAATCCTTAGACTTAGCTACCACTTTCTCCAAAATAGTCTTTATCTCACGATTAGACACTTCTACCTGCCCACTTGTCTGAGGGTGATAAGCTAGGCCAGTTCTATGGTAGACACCATACTTCTTTAGCAGAGTCTCGAAAGTGCGTTTGTGAAAATGAGATCCACCATCACTTATGACAACCCTTGGTACCCCAAACCTGGAAAGATAATCTTTTTAAACATTTTCATAACGACTTTAGAGTGGTTAGTTGGTGATGCAAGGGCTTCTACCCACTTAGACACATAATCAACAGCAACAACTATGAAATTATTGTCAGAGGAAGAGGGAAAGGGGCCCATAAAATCAATACCCCATACATCAAATAATTCAACTTCCAAAATGGGGGTTTGAGGCATCTCATGTCTTCGGAAAATATTTCCCGTTCGTTGGCATGCATCACAGGACTTAACAAAGGTACTAGCATCATGAAATAAAGTAGGCCAGTAAAAACCAGATTGAAGTACCTTAGCAACAGTTTTGGAGGACCCAGCATGGCCTCCACATGGCAGGGAGTGGGAGTGCTTCAGAATGTCATGCACCTCCCATTCTGGAATACATCGCCTATAGATGGTGTCAGCGCAAAGCTTGTACAGTAGAGGGTCGTCCCAGAAATACTTTTTAGCCTCATGGAGGAATTTCTTCCTCTGCTGGTAACTCAGCTCTGGGGGAGTCTGCCCGCTCACACAAAAGTTGGCGAAGTCGGCATACCACGGGGTGACATAAGTGACTGCCAGGAGCTTATCATCAAGAAAAGAATCATCAATAGGTAGTCCTTCTTCCATATCTTCATACTGCAATCTGGACAGATGATCAGCCACTACATTTTCTGCTCCCTTTTTGTCTCTAATCTCTAAATCGAATTCTTGGAGCAGCAAAATCCACCGAATGAGTCTAGGCTTGGCCTCCTTTTTGGCTAGGAGATACTTCAATGCAGCATGGTCAGTATAAACAATGACCTTAGACCCCAACAAATAAGTTTTGAACTTGTCCAGTGCATAGACCACAGCTAGAAGCTCTTTCTCAGTTGTGGCATAGTTAACTTGAGCTTCATCTAGGGTCTTACTAGCGTAGTATATCGCATGGAGAATGTTGCCCTTCCTCTGACCAAGCACAGCTCCCACAGCATAATCGCTAGCATCACACATAATCTCGAAAGGAAGGTTCCAATCCGGAGATCGAATGATCGGAGCAGTAATCAAAGCTTGCTTGATCCTGTTGAAAGTTATAAGACAGTTATCAGTAAACAGGAACGGGGCATCCTTGAGGAGCAACTGAGTAAGTGGTTTAGCAATTTTAGAGAAATCCTTGATGAAGCGGCGATAAAACCCTGCATGACCAAGGAAGCCTCGCACCCCTTTTACATTCACAGGAGGGGGTAATTGCTCAATCACTTGAATTTTTGCTTTATCCACCTGGATGCCACGTTCAGAGATAATATGGCCAAGTACCACTCCTTCAAGAACCATGAAGTGGCACTTCTCCCGATTCGAGTACAAGATTGACATCTTCACACCTTTTCAAAACTTTAGCCGATTTAGCAAACATGCATCAAAATCAATTCCATACACGCTAAAGTCATCCATAAACACTTCCATAATGGACTCAATGAACTCAGAAAAAATGGCCATCATACAACGTTGGAAGGTGGCGGGGGCATTGCATAATCCAAATGGCATCCTTCGATAGGCAAAGGTACCATAAGGGCAGGTAAATCTGGTCTTCTCCTGGTCATCTGGGTGGATAGGGATTTGGAAGAAACCGGAATATCCATCTAGATAACAGAAATAAGAATGACAAGCTAGCCTTTCCAACATTTGGTCAATGAAGGGGAGGGGAAAGTGATCCTTCTTGGTGGCAACATTTAATTTCCTATAGTCAATGCACATACGCCAACCGATTACTACTCTTGTAGCAATTAATTCATTTTTTTCATTTTTTACAACAAGTAGTACCTCCCTTTTTAGGAACCACTTGAACTGGACTCACCCACTTAGAATCAGCAATGGGGTAGATGATTCCAGCATCAAGCAATTTCATGACCTCTTTCTTAACCACTTCCTGTATATTAGGGTTCAAATGACGTTGGCCTTGTATACTAGGACGATGATCATCTTCTAAGTGAATTATATGCATGCAGAAGTCAGGGCTTATGCCTTTTAAATCATCAATATTATATCCAATGGCTTGTTTATGTTTTTTCAAGACAGACAAAAGTTGAGACATTTGACCATTATTCAATGAAGCACTAACAATCACGGGGCGTTTTCGATTCATCCGTAAAAGCATAGCGCGAGAGAAGGGGAAGGGGTTTCGGTTCGGGTTTCTTTACCTCTACCGGTTGAGTATCATATACTAACCGTTCCTTGTCATGAGTGGTAATACCGTCAAGCTCTTCGCATGTAAGAGCCGCTTCCCATTCATCCACTGCAACACTCAAGGGATTACCATCGCCTGTAGAAGATGCAAAACAAAGCAAAGCCTCCAGAGGATCCCGCAGAAGGGATTGAGGCATGTCATCGTTAACTAGCACATCAATGACATCAATTCTATAACAGGCTTCCTCTAGCATGGGACTTTTCAAGGCATTGGTTGGACTAAAGGTCACCTTGTCATCCCCCATAGTCAAAGTTAATTTACCATTCTTGACATCTATGACAGCTCCAACAGTATGAAGAAATGGTCTCCCTAAAATGATTGGGATCTGAGTATCCTCTTCCATGTCAAGCACAATAAAATCCACAGGAATAAAAAATTTACCTACTCTCACAGGGACGTCCTCTAAGATACCTAAGGGGTATTTGACAGAACGGTCAGCCACTTGAAGAGTAATATTGGTACATTTTAAATCTCCCATGTCAAGCTTTTTGCATACAGTAAGGGGCATGACACTAACACTAGCACCCAAATCACATAAAGCCTTATCGATAAAAATGGTGCCAATGTTACAAGGGATAGAGAAACTCCCCGGGTCTTTCAATTTAGGTGGGGACTGGTTTTGCAAAAAGAGCACTACATTCTTCAGGTGAAAGCTACGGTCTCAATTTCATTAAAGGCTCTTTTCCTAGTCGAATTTCTTTCAAAAATTTAGCATATGCGGGAACTTGAGTAATAAGTTCGGTAAAAGGAACAGATTACTGCGAGATGTTTCACTATCTCCAAAAACTTACCGAGCTGATGATCAAGCTTAGTCTTCAATAGTCGATTGGGGAACGGTACCTTGATCACAGGAGTGGGAGGTGAAACTTTTTCAGCTACTGTCTGCTTCTCTGCATTGCTTGCATCCTTAGGAGCTGTAGAATTGTCAGTGACAGCTTCATCCTTGTCGGAGCTAACCGAATCATCTTTAGGCATCTCTGGACTATCATACTGCGCTCCACTCCTAAGAGTGATGGCATTGGCAGTATCTCTTGGTTGCATAGGTTGCGAAGGTAATGATCCAGGTGGCCTACTAGTAGAAGAACTAGCCAACTGAGCTAGTTGAGTCTCCAACATCTTGTTATGCGTACCCAAATTTTCCAACTGAGCCTTTGTGTCGGCTTGAAAGGCATTAAAACCTTTCTGCATCTGAAACATCATATTTTTCAGCTCTGTCATGGCTGGATCAGTGGAAGGAGCAGGTGGTTGTAGAGCTTGATTTCTCTGGAAACCAGGAGGAGCTTGTTGTTGAGGTTGATATTGTTGAACCTGATTTTGTGGGACATATGGTTGTGGAGGTTGAGGATTCAACACATTATTGCTCCGATATGAGAGATTGGGGTGATTTCTGTAGCCGGGGTTGTAAGTGTTAGAATATGGATTGAACTGGCCTCTAGGTTGTGACTGAAATGCATTAACCGCCTCACAGTTGCTCCCGACATTAGAAGATAGGAGCGCAGGGCACTCATGACAGTTGTGCCCAGGTATCCCACAAGCATCACAAATGGGAGCAATATAATTAGAAGCACTAGCCATCGTAACACTCATATGGGAGGAGTCATTACCTAGCTTCAAGGAATCAATCTTCTGGTTGAGAGCAGCTAGTTGCCCGGACAATAAAGAAATAGCTTCGACATCATGTTTCCCTCCCTTCTTCATGGAGGAACGAATGGTAGAGGCTTGATTAGAAGCGAGTTTCTCTAGAAGTTCATACCCCTCATCAATGGCTTTATCCATGAAAAACCCACCAGAGGCTCCATCAATTACCCTCCTTGTATCTGCATCAACTCTAGTGTAGAAAATCTGACACAAATACCACTGGTCTAAACCATGATGAGGACAAAGGCGTTGCAGATCCTTGAACCTCTCCCAAGCTTCATATAATGATTCTCCAGGGTCTTGGGTGAAAGTTACTATGGCATGACGCATATCTGATCTTTTTGGTAAGGATACCACTTGATAAGGAAGATTTTGGATAGTTCCGCCAGGTGGTGATGGTGGAAGGCAGCTTATTATACCAAAATAGAGCTTTGTCGCGCAGAGAGAACCCAAATAGGATGAGTTTCATATCATCGGCAGTAACACCAGCTTGTTTCTGAGTAGCACGACATTGTAAAAACCGCTGCAGATGCTGATTTGGGTCTTCAGATGGTAACCCAAAAAACGGATTATTCCGAACCATATTCGAAACATGAGACTTGATTTCAAAGTTTGTAGCAAGCAATGGTAGGCATCCGGACCCCAGTGGGTACATTGTCAGGCGAAGGTTGTGCATATTCTCTGAAGGTTGGTTTAGCTTCGTCACCCATTATAGCAGTAATAGGTGAAGATGGTGGAGTAGTTGTTTGGGAATGTGTCCCTGCAGACAACTTCGCTTGCTTCGCTTGCTTTCTGAGTCTACGAGCAGTCTTTTCAATCTTCGGATCAAATGGAATGAGATTTGAGGATTTTAATTTCCTACTCATACACCAAAAACAATAAAACAAACGTGAGATGCTCCAAAGAACAGGTGTTCTTCAGAGTAGAGGTTAGTGTAATACTATAATTCAGACAAAATAAAAATAATCCGTCTCCCCGGCAACGGCGCCAAAATTTGACAGGCTAAAGTCGTATCACCTTATCAAAAATAACCTAAAGTCCACTAACAAGTAGTCAGGGAAGTCAGGATCGAATCCACAGGGAGAAAGTTATATTATTGTATCTGAATTCTAATATTATACTAACTAAATCAGTTGAAAATGGGTGTGTGACTAAACTAATAGGCAAATGATAGAACTAAATATGAAGGTATGAATCAATTAATAAAGAACTAGGACTATGGATCACTATGCATACAATTCAGGAAATCAGAGACGAATAATAACTACCCAATAAGTCAATTTATCTAGGGCACATGTAATTTCTCTCGAACATTACCTCCCTCAAAGATCACCTAGCCGCTCTCGCATGGTCAAGGATCACTATGCCTAATGATTGAAAGCCTATACGAAATCTCTCCTCTCGAAGTAGATTCAATATTGCGATAGTAGAAGTACAAATCAGGCCTAATTCATAAATCTAGCATGAACGATTCAATCACAGGAAACAATTGAAATAAGGGTAATTATACTAATCTATCAATCCTGCATTGCATACATAGATCCCCAAAATCCTAGAAATAAAACTACTCACTCATGCTTAAGAAAACAATAACAAATTCCATATAAAAATCCATACTTTGAACTATTGCAAATAACTAAGAAACTAATCTAATCAATAATAGAAAAAGCAAATAATAATGGAGAAAACAAGGAAGAAGATTACCGAATCAAAGAACTATATTGAACTTGAGAATAATCCAAAGGTTTGATCTTGAATCACAATGAAAAGCAATAAACTAGGGTTCTTGAATAACTCTCTAGAGAAAACTATCAAAAATAAGGGCTAAAAACAAGATCCTTAATAAATGTTCTAACTTTCCTATTTATACTTAGTGCCCGAAAATCATTAAATGAGTGCGCGGAGTCAGTCGCCCGATCGGGCCAACTGAGCCCGATGAGATCGGGCTCAAACGCAGCAGCTGGGATCAAAACAGGACCTCGCCCGATGACATCGGGCCGACCCACCCGATGGAGTCGGGCCGCACACCAACGCTTCACAGCCAGCGCAGAACATAGCCAAGGACGCCCGATGAGATCGGGCCGAACCGCCCGATCGGGCTCCTCACCGAAATAACGATCGGGCAACGTCGCCCGATCGGGCCCGCAACGACTCTTATCTCTTGCTTCTGATGACGATGACCGCCCGATCGGGCGTGTGGCGCCCGATCCGATCGGGCTCAGGTCTGATACTCATTCCTTGGCTTCAATGCTTCTTCGCTCAGAGATCCCGAAAAGTATCCTCAGCACTTTGGAACTCATCAAATATGTCTTCGAACCTCTCCAGTCCAGTGAAATAGTCAGATAGTGGTAGAAAATAGAGAGATAACTCCCTAAAACCTGCAATCAGACACAGAACAGAAAACCACAACTAGATGGAGAGAGTTAGCATAAAATGGCTCCTAAGAGCACCATTGATACACATTTTAGCTCAAATACAGGGGGAAAAACACTATATTAAACCATCACATCAGTTATTCATCTGATCCATATTGTTACTAAACATTTATTGTTCACAACAAACAGTTCAACGTAATCGACAATAATGATTTTGATGATGTTTTTTGTGCGAATTTTATTAATGACAGAAGGAGAGAAAAAAAATATCATTCCCACAATGAGTGCAATCGACCAAGTTTCGTCAAGCAAATATCAGCAAAAAAAGGCACTTGCAAGGTGAATTAAGAAACAAGTTAAAAGCGGTAGGTGTGCAATTGCAAATTGTTTACTTACTAATATTCAATTGCAAATGGTACTTTTTGGGAAATTCGGAACGCACCAAAAATAATTGAGCATATCTCTATTATATATGTGAAGAGGGATAAGACACTAAAAAATAGAAAAAAGGGGAACAAGTGTAACTACTTAATTAACTAAAAAAGAGGCACAACAACAATCGTCAATATACCATGCTATTTATATCAGTAACTTCCCAAAGATTATCAAAACTAAATTTTTCAAAAAAAAAAAAAAAATTCCAAAATTAGTGGGAGAAACTCCCATATCTTATATTAGTTTCCATCTCCAACTTCCAAAAAGTGTGCTCCACAATTCTTGACAGTTCTTCATCTTCTCTTCTCCATAATCCGCAAACCAAAAAAAACACAACACTGTCAACTTCAATTCCCCTTTCCAGACACCAAGATTCTTATTTTAAATTCAGTTTATAAATTCAACAAAACCAAGAGGCTCAAAAGACAAACCAAGCGGAGTAACAAGGGATAAAAAGAAGTGACAAAAGGTAATTCTTACTTCTTATTATGTTTTGCTGTTCATCTGATTCATATTGTTACCATACATTTATTGTTCACAACAAACAGTTCAGCGTAATCGACAATAATGAATTTGATAAATTTTTTATGCGAATTTTATTAACGACGGAAGGAGAGAAAAAATATCATTCACAAAATCAGTGCAATCGACCAAGTTTCGTCAAGCAAATATCATTAAAAAAAAGGCACTTGCAAGGTGAATCAAGAAACAAGTTAAAAAGGTAGGTGTGCAATTGCAAATTGTTTACTTACTAATATTCAATTGCAAATGTTTTTTTTTTTTTTGGGAAATTAGGAACGCACCCAAAATAATTGAGCATATCTAAAATTATGATAACAGTAAGATTGTGAAAATTGTTGATTTTTACATGAAATTGAGAGTGGGTAACTATGTTGCAAAAAAATTACAAAAAATACATAATAATTGCAAAAAAATAAAAATAAAAACATAATAATTGCAAAAAAAAGATTATGTAATCTTCTTTTTGTCACAAATATTTTTATTTGGGTGCTTATAGCCATTTCGAATCAAACTATAATTTCTCAAGCTCAGTTAACTAGAGTGTTTTTAAACATTTTTTATACAAACTATAAAATAATTTCTTAAAGGAATGGAAAGTGATTGTTGACAACATATAGTGCATCCCCAAATAATTCGACAAAAAAGCTCACCATATTTACAATACAGAACTATAATCTCTCAAAAGAAAAATTCAATCTTTTCATGGAATAATAATTCGTAAAAAAAACAATATTTCCATACCCTAATAGTTCGAGAAAAACGCTCACCAAATTTACAATACAAAACTTTAATTTCTCAAAAGAAAATTCAATCTTTTTAAAAAAAAAAATCTTTCCTTGGAATATTTACAGTGTTTTAAAAAAAATATTTACAGGGGATACTGATTTGAATAAAACACTTAAAATTTGCAATGCATATAAGTTTTGAGGTTTTCTCGCATGCCCATAATTAAGTGAAGAGCTTTCAAACTCACCTCCTCAATTGCAATCCGAAATCTCTACTTCTTCTCCAATTTTTTTTTCCACCACCTTCAATTCTCTCAATGGTTTAATTAATTGACCCAAAAACTCCAATTCGCTGAATATTGGTTCTTCAAAAAAAATTCTAAAGTTTCCATTTTAAGAGAGAGACAGAGGAAGAGATAGAGAAAGAAGAAAGATGATGGGAGCAATGGTGGTGGAAGGAAGCCACGGTGGTAGACGAATGAATTACACTCTTCATGTTTAAAGAGAGCTAGAGAGGGCCCAAATAAGATGTGTAGAGAAAGAAAGAGATATATTTGAGACAAATATATTGATTAGGCCTTAGGGGCAAGTGAATCAAAATGGTGGTGGTATAACAGAGTCGTCTTTATAAATTGTATAGATACCAAATATATTATTAAAATACACTAAAACTAATGTTATTAGTTTTTAAAACTTATAGTTAGAATATATAGATTATCATATATGAGTAATCATATTGGTATAAAATTCAATATAGTTACTAATGATTATTTATTGTTAAATAAATTAGAAATAAAGTTATGGATATTTAAAAATAATAGTGAGAACTAACTAATAATCCTACATGGCTTCGAATGCATAGCGTGCATATAAGGCTAGTAATTTATACGTGGACATGCAGGGCATGAAACTTATGCACAAGAAGAAAAACAACTACTGGATGAAATCATCCTCTATTCGAGATAATCGAGATTAGAGAGAAAAAAACTAGGATTAGTAAAATCATTGCATCTTCTTTTCAAGCAGCCAAACAGCACACTAAGCCCAGACATCAAACATACAGAATGCAAAACCAATCATAATTTGATGACATAAATACTTACAGAATCATGCGTCAAGTAAGTGTCGGAGTAGTCACAATAATACCTGCTAAAAAAAACAGTCAAATATCTGAGAAAGCCAAAAACAAACAAAAAAATCACAAATATTTATCTTCGTAAAATCACAAATAAAATGTGAAGAACAACAATTACAATACCTAGGCATCGTGTAGAATTACCGTAGTTGTATTCTAATTATATGACTGAATGCTGAATCCAAGAGTTGGATCTGTTCAATAAAATTGGGGAGAATTCGAGTAAGTAATCCAAAATCAAGAAGCAAAATTGGTAAACTGAACAATGCTAAAACTCGATGACATTGAAGAGAAGAAGAAGAATTGAAGCAAAAATAAATTACCGAATGAAAAAAAATTCGAACTCGCAAAACCCTAAAATTTTGATTTTTTTTCTTTCGGACGTAGAATATAGTAAAAACCTCGTGAAAGGAAGAAGTAGGCGCGTTCTGGCAAAGCATGGATAGTGGTCTCGAGACCACCATGTGCACTGTGCACCTGTTTCAAAACGTATGTTTTTCTATTTGATACGCAAGTTTGTTTCAAAATTAAACTGAAAAGAACATGTCTCAAATAATAAAAAGAACTCGTGCATTTCAAGATATTTTGCAAAATTCAGTTAATCATTTAAATTATCCTTTAATTGTAGCTAAAGAATATGTACAAAATATCAAGATTTTAGGTAATTACAACAAATCTCAGTGAAACCAAAAAGCTTCATTGTAAATTTTTATTCTTATTGAGATATTGAGCTCTATCCTGTTTCTCAACAAGCCAGAATTATTCTATAAGGAAATCAGTAAAACTCTTTTTTGTCTAACTTAAAAAAAATGTTTTTTTGGAACTAAAAATTTTGAAATTTAAGAAAGAAGAGATTTTCATAATAATTATGGCTGAAAATTAAATTAGTGAAGATCAGAAAATGGAAATAAGAAAAACTCGAGAACAGAGAAATCAGTAAAGGGAGAAGAAGGAAGAAAGAAAAAGAGGAGAGAGAAGGAGACAAACCAACTTTGAGAGCTTGAACTTTTTTTTTTGTTGTGCGTTTGCTGAGCTCCACTTTCTTATGTTTTACACAATAACTAATTGTTTGCTCGGGCGATGCCCCTAATAATTTATCAATGTGAATTTGAAGTATTGAATCAAACACTTGAGAAAGTGGGGAAAAAAAAAGAGTTATAGTCATTGGATTGTGCTTAGGAAGTGATCTTCCAGTTCCTATTAAATTTTCTACATAGTAAATTATAATATGAATAATTCATCAATATAACCTCGGCTTCAAGAGAGTACATACAATCTTTTTTTTAGATGAAGGTTAATGTGTAACAGTGTAAGAATACAGCCGATGCGATATGAAATGGTGTAGTAGTGTTAATTACGGCTGTTATAAAAAATTGAAGAGTTTTTTGTTTTTAATATAAGATTGCTGAAAGGTAGGACACACTATTATTAACAATACTTTAATGAGTATTAATATATACATTTGTATTTAATTGTCTTAAAAATAGAAAATTATATTGTCTTCAAATATTTTCATTCTACCATAAAGACCAATCTGAGATAGTAGGGTAGTTGGTTAGTACATTTGTATCTCAAATGAGAGGTCACGGGTTCAAGTCTTATAACACACATTTTTATTGTTTAACATTTCTCATTTAATTGTGTGGGGGAGGGGGAGTACATGTGGCAGCATGGCATGTTTTTGCCTTGGGTTTTAGATATATATATATATATATATATATATATATAGATTAATATAGCTATGTAATAAAAGTGATTTGATGGTATGTACCCAACAATTGTACACTATAGAGATGAATCAGATGATAATAGTTAATAAGCTTGTATGCAATCTATATATATATATAAAGCTAAGTTCATTATGCCTACATGTCAAGGTAATATACATTACGAAAAATGTCGTCTTCTCATATCGTTTCAATATTAAACTGCCATGTGTAGATTGATAGAGAGCTAATGCTTATGTGTCGCTTGCATATCGCAATAAGGCGTGTGTCATAATCTTTATAACTAGGCAAGAGGAATCTGTAAATCAATTACAATATTTCGAATTAGGAAATATTGTTATAATGTTCCTTAAATCAAGCAAAGAATCATGTACTGGATTAATGGCTTAGAATAAATTGCCTTATATCATTCAAAATTAACAGCCATGATCGGAATCAATCATAGTAGTTCTTTGCCTACTATATAATAGAATCCTCCAAAATCATTACAATACATCTCCTATTTCTCTTAATATTTGCAATGTAAGAGTACAATATATATAGATACAGTAGCTTGAAGCTTACAAAGGAAGTATGAATTAATTCTACTACTGACTTAATGACTTAGTCTAATGTAGAAACTGATTGAAAAGATAAAACTACACCAAGCTAACCGTGAGATGATAACTTATCATATACAATAACTATGAGATAATAATCGACTTACTCAATTCTTATCTCCAATAATTTTACCCCATTGTTGTCAAAACAGAGCATGCGAAGGAGAGAACACTTATTTATGAGGATGTTGTGTTTTTGAAGCTGTTGAGCTTTCTGATTGACTAGAAGAGCATAGAGAAAATGTTGGAAGTTCAAAAAATGGCATTCATTAACATGCTTCGAGCTTTTCCCAATTGTTCGAAAACATTTTTTTTTGTTAAGATGATCACCAGTATCTAGAAAAAAAATATTTTAATCAATAAAATGATAACTTAAAAAATCATAGTTATAATATACTTATAATCAAGTTATATACTACTTCCTTTTATAAAATATATTATTTTAGAATGAATAAAAAAATCTTCCAAATGGTAATCTGTTCAGTCTATTTGCTCAGTCTAAGAGATAGACGTCTATATGTAGCCATCAAGGTTGAGATGAGCAAGTATAATAGTATAGTCAATTGGCTATTTGTTTTAAACATTCTCAGTGCTTATGAGTTATGACTTACTTCCCCCTGTTTTTATTAGGTAATAAGTATGTGGATCATAGAATAAAAGAGAAAGTATTAATTTATTGGCATATTATTTTGAAATTGATGTTGTGGGTAAAAAAAAAAAAAGTAGAGTGAGAAGCTAAAGATAATATAAATAATTGGTGAGATCATGCCAAAAACAGAAAAAAAGAAGTGGGTAAAATAAGAAGGGACAACCCAAAAAAAGGATAAAATAATAAAAATCAGAGTGAGGGCCTGTTCTCTTCGGCATAAAACAACTGAACTGAACTGAACTGAACTGAATTGAATTAAATTATAACTAATTAATAGTAATGATTATCATTTAGGAACTGAACTGAACTGAAAATAAGCTAGGGAGAGCAGACCCTGAGTATAATTTTTTTTTAAGGTAAGATGAAAAGGACTCACTTTGAGGGAGATAGGGGGAAATCTTCAAATGAATCCCATAAGGTTTGATCCCTAGACTTCAGAGATATGAGGTGGGAAGTGATGCCACTAATCAGAGTGAGTACATATCAATTGGGCTATATCATCGATCATTTTTAGCGTCTGCTTTAAGGTATAGTATATATTTGGAGTAGATTTTTTTTTTGGACATCGAATTTGGAGTGTTTTCAATCATGATGCATCATGCATGTTGTATCCCTGATCTCTTTATCATCTCTTCTTTTTAAGCATGGACATTCTTTCCTAAATAATCTCTTCCTTTCAAGCAGTATTACAGGAAGGAAATAGATATATTAAGAGAGTTACAATGTCCAAAATGTCATTAAGGACCAAAAGAAAAGGAACTCTAAAAACGGTACTTAAGTTTTTCTATTCTCATCATCACTTACTCCAATTTTGTGTTGTAATACGTTTGGTGAAGTATGTGATTGAATAATATGGTTACTCTGTTCGGTTGTTGTTGTAGCCTCATAAATAGAAAAGGATTCAAACCAGCAGACTATGTTCATAAATTGATTTATCTTTTTTAACAACATGCATATATAAATAGATTGATTTATAATATCTAATAAAAGATTGATTGTGATGAAGGGTCTTATTTTGGCTACTTTTTAGATCTACAAATCAGATAAAAGTAAGAAGATAAATTTAAGATCTACAAGCTCTTAAATTTATAAATTTAAAAGTTAATTTACACATAGTTTACATCATTAGATTTTCGTACCATGTACTTGGCAAATATAACAGTAATTACATGGTGTTTATTTTCCCAAAGTGATCCTAAATTCCTAATACTACATCGATTTTTTTTAGATGCAACATTTGATTATTATAATCTACCCACTAAAAAGGCAAATGTTGCATATAAAGAAAACAGAAGAAGTATATAATACTTTGAGTGCTATGTAACCTTATTTCTTAAAAGCCATTAACTAATTTTTAATACAAAAAGAAAATTGATATTTTTAATAAATAACATGTTTATCATTCTTTAGCAAAAATAAGACTCATTATGTACTCATATTTACTATAATGAAATTTAGAATCTTAAGTTGGTGGGTAAGAAATATATTAAGTTGGTCACTTGAGCAGGTAAGATGGGTGATGAACCAGGTAAGGTGATTATTGTAAGGTTCTAGATTAGAATTAGAAATATTGTATATAGTTAGTGATCTTTTAATCATTATTGAATCATTATCAATAATATATCTTATTTCATAATTTAGTATGGTGTACCTAGAATATAAAATTATCAATAATTTTTTCCGATAGTGGAAGTAATATAGTGAAGTAATATACAAAGATTAACAAGAGATATAAAAAACGATATCATATGTACAAATTGGTGTGCTGATTATGCATGTTCTCTCCCACTTTTAAATGAAACAACAAGTACTGTGTGCTCTGGATGAATAATAAATTTATTGTCAAACCAATTCACTTATTTTTAATCAAAATGTATCACTTTTAACTCAAAATGTATCACTTTTAAGTCAAAATGGGTCATTTTACAAGTTTAAAGAGGTAACTTTTAAGCAAAGTGTAGCTTTAAATTTTTAATGGGTCACTTCTAGATTAATGAAATTGACATATTTAAGGCAAAAGGATACCCCCATCTCACAATAATGTACTGTATATATGTGTTACTAAAGAATTTGAATAAATAAAATAGTCAATTAATATCTTTTAGTGTATATATATATATATATATATATATATATATATATATATATATATATATATATATAATAATATATATATATATATATATATATATATATATATATAATCAACAAAAACCTACACGTGCATTTTATCATGACAGTAGCTACATCAGTCACTGAATATACGGGTCATAAGCCGGTTTTAAAATATATTTTATTACACACTATGATTATAAAAACTTTAAATCATGAGCTAATATTCAAACCATGATTTTAGGAGAAACATCCTAAAATAAAAATTTATAAAACAAAATATTCCCTCGCATTTTAATGTGTTTTTTTTATTTCATTTACGTATTAATGTATATATCACAATTATAAGATTTTTAAACTTCAAAATGTTGTAACAAAGGATTTGTATATATCATCTAATATAATTTTACATTTTATATTCTTTCAACATATTAAATGCATGCATTTAATAATTATGGATTCAATAAATTTGGAACAAAAACAACTACTTAATAAACAAAACAATTCTCGTGCATTATGCATTAGTCCAAATCATATATACATAAAACCTCCCGTGCATTTTTGCACGGGTTAAAAGCTAGTTATGATATAAGATGAAATTTTTGGAATGGTTGTGTACTTGGGTTGAGAGGATAGATTGGTAAATAACACAGACAAAAATAACTTCCCGAAGAATGACACTACATCTTCGGCGAAGCTTATGATGGATTTCGACCCTAATGGAATATGCATACTCTTAGAAATAGAGACATTAACGTATATCTTTTATTTAGTGGAACATGAAGGATTAAAAAGCCTTGTATAATTGAAAATATTTACATACATGTTCTTTTATAATCAATATGATATTATTTGTATTATACATTCATGCTCTTTTCAAATTTATTTTAATTTTTGTGATTTTTTATAATTTTTTATTTCTCATGTCTTATATCCACATGTCATTATAATCATACTGATGTACTTTGTTTTATACCTTCATGTTCTTATTATGTTTATTGCTTGTTATTTTTGTAAGTTTTTTATAGTCTTTTTTTTTTCTTAATTCTGATATGCACATGTTCTTTTATAATCAGTATGATGTTCTTTGTTTAATATCTTCATGTTCTTTTTTGTTTATTTTCATTTTTGTGATTTTATATATTTATTTCTTAATTCTTATATGCATATGCGCTTTTATAATTCGTATGGTGTTCTTTAGTTGATACCTTTCTGTTGCTTTTATGTTTCTACTCATTTTGTGATTTTTAATAATTTATTGTTTCTATACACACATGCTCTTTTATAATCAGTATGATGTTCTTTTTTTATACATTCATGTTCTTTTTATGGTTTTATCCATTTTTAATAGTTTTTTAATTTCACGTATTATTTGCACATGTTCTTTTAGATTAGTATAGTGTTCTTTGTTACACATTGATATTCTATTTATGGCATTATGTGCACATATCTAAAACTATATCATGTAAAAACAATAGTACTAATATCATCTAATCTTATAGTTGCAGATTTTTTTAAAATTACTGAAATATTATTGTTAATAATTTTATGAAAGTTTACTCAAACTAATAGATAATAGTAGTTTAATTTTTTTAAAACAAAACTTAATGCAATGAGATGAGAATATTGGGTGGTGGAGTACAGCTGCAATTCGTGGATATTTAATGATTCTGCCGCTAAGTCTGAGGAACAAACTCATTTTTTTTTTAAATTTATTAAGGGATGGAACATAGAAACTTTTTGCTTAAATTGTATGAAACGGCGTCGTTATTGAAGAGGTGCACAGAGAGCATCATGCTCTCTGGTGCACCTACAAATTTGCGGCGTTCTGGGTTGGCTTGGGGCTGTTTGTGATTTCGATTTCTGGAAATTATTTGGTAGAGTGAAGTAGTTATTTGTTTATAGTGGGAACTAGTTTTTAACCCGTACAAAAATGGACGGTATGCGAGTATGCCAAATTTGTATAGGAAAAATTGATTTAATCAATCTCAACTATGGGAGCCCTGACAAAAACAGTCCTAACTTTCGTTTTTTATTGTTCAGTCCCAACTTTTGGGGGTTCTTTACACTAGTGGTCCGTCCTGGTAACCAACCTGCTAATGTAGGTAAACCTGTGTCACGTGCCTCACGTGACCTAATTAGTTATTAAACCCCTCCTTCTCCCTTTCGTTTTCGGTCAAAAAAAAATTGAAGCTTTGTTCTTTCCCTTTCCACGGCAGCACAATCTCCTCTCCGCCAATTCAATCTTCTCTCTCTCATCGAAGCTTCTCGATCATGGCTTCCGCTTCTGCTGCCGATGAGCTTGTCAAGGGCAATATTCATCCCAATGGCGTCGCTGTCATCACTCTTGATCGTCCTAAAGCTCTCACCGCCAACCTCTTCGGATTCTCTTCACGGCCTCCGCCAGCTCATTCCTTTCCTTCTAGTGAAAGCAGGCGTTAGGCCGATTAAAGCCAGAACCCTAGATGTAGAGAAATCCGCTATTAGAATATAGGTCAATTTACCCTATTTTTTACAATTCATTCTAATTTTTCTGTATTTTGATTTTGTTGAAGCTCAGTAGTTGAATAATTGATGTTTCTGATTTTTTTTCAGTTTAAGTTTTCCTTTTTTAGTCGTTTTAGGTCTAAATTTACTCGGTTTATTTAATTGGTTGCATAAGATTTGAGCTTTCATGCATAAGAATTGGAAAGATTGATAATGTGATGAAGGCAAAATTGGTGAAAAAATCCAAGTAATTTGACTATGTAATAGGATGAATGGCCTTAGTTGTTTGATATATTGTTGAAAGGAGGGTGGTAAACTTTCTTTTATTTGATGAAGTAGATAGTTTTTGGTGATTTTTCTATGGCAATAATGTAATATTGCAGGATTTATGATGAAATATTTATAGTGGTGATGTGGTGAATTTTGCAGTGTATATACTGATTTTAAGTTCTTTAGTTGATCAAACTGGGAATTGCGCGGTATTTTAGGTCTGATATGTGCTATGATGCTTACATAAGGTGGACTATTGAAACCCAAGATAGATTGTTGAATGCTAGTTGTCAAAAACATGGGTCATATAACAGGAAGGGGGAGGGGGTGGTTGACGTCCCGGAAAAAAAATGGTGGTGCCAGAACAACGAGGAGGAGAGAGAAAGTGGATTGGGGATGGCAACGAGTCAGCGGGGGGGTCGGGGTGGCAAGGGGTGAACAGGAGAGGGGGAGGGGGTGGCGGGGGATCGGCGGGGGATGGGGAGGGGGTGGCGGGGAGTCGGCACTCAGCAAGGGAAGGGGAGGGGGTGGATGGCTGGGGAGAAGGAAGAGGAGGTGGAAGGGGAGGAAGGAGGGAGGAGAGAATTAAAACATAAAATATATAATTAAAACAAAACAAAGTAAAAAAAAAAAATTAACCTCTTAAACAGGCTACCGGTTAACCGGGACTGTTATTGTAAAGGACCCCCAAAAGTTGGAACTGAACAATAAAAAACGAACGTTGGGACTGTTTTGGTAAAGACGCCCAAAGTTGGGATTGATATTACAAATTATCTATCAAACAAAAAGAGACATGTTATTAATGACAGCAACCCCAAATTTGTTTGCTTCCCGGTATATATGCTGAATATGATTGGATTAGAATTGTTGAAGAAGAGCTTGGACATTGTCTACTATGAATTGAATTTGCTGCGGTGCTTTCCATAGATTTTTTATTGCGTTAATTACGAGAAGATTATCACCTTTAATGTGAATTTGTTGAATGACATGCCTCAAAGCCAAGATAAGGCCCTTTGGAAGGGCAGTTGTCTAGGCCACGAACACCGGAGTTGTTCCTAAATTATATGTCGTGGCATGAATAAGATCACCGAGATTGTTGCGGATAATAACCCCCGCGGCAGCAGAGTTTTTTTTAGACTAATCCATCAAAATTTAACTTGAAGTAGGATGAGGGAGGAGGAGCCCAGGTGACTAGAAAGATAGTATGATGGTGAGTGGTGGAAGATAGATGTCAGTGAGAGGAGAAAGGAGTACCTGCGTGGTAGCATGAATCTAGCATTGTTCGTAGAACCCATTCTTGATAAAGAATTTTGGCTTTATGGAGGATTCCATAGTTGTTGAAAATAACGTATTGAAAATAATGTCATTTCCTCTTTCCAAATAAACCATATTAAAAGGATAAGTTTTGTTATGACATTTTTTTTGAGATTTTAGGGATTGAAAAGCATTTAGTAGAGAGGGTCTTGTGTGGTAGAAGTTAAGCCATGTACGAGTTTCCTGAAGATCCCAAATTTTCCTGAATGATGTACATTGATTGAAAAGGTGGTCAATTGTTTTAGGGTGAGATTGGCATAATGGGCATAAGTTAGATGGAGTGATTTTCCTTTTATAGAGAATGTCCCTGACACTTATACTTTTATGACAAATTTGCCATAAGAAAATTTGGAGTTTAGGTGGAATGCCAAGCTTCCAGATCCATTTAAAGATCCATTTAAAGATCATGGGCTATCCAAGTAGCAGATTTAACTGTGAAATCCCTTGAAGGGGTGCAACCACAAATGGGGATATTGGTTGTAGCTATAGATGGTAGGGGAATACCTTGGACTAGTCGAATGAGATAGGATGGTAAGAAACGTTATCTTTTGTAAGTCCCATTCATTGGACTGAAGAATGAAAGCAGAGACTTTTAAATTAAGATCCACCAGATTAGGTGTGATGTTAAGTATATCAATTAAAGGGGCATAGGATAACCAATTGCCAAACCAAAATAAGATGGATCTTCCGTCACTAATTTTCCATCTGATTCCTTCTAATTATGTCCCATTGAGCTAGAATCTGTCTCCATATTTGAGAATCACTTGGCTTGGGTTTACATTGGAAGAAACTCGTATTAGACAAGCATTTATGTTTGATAATTTTTACTCATAGGTGATCGTGTTGAGTGAGAATTTTCCACCTAAGCTTTGCAATAAAAGCTTTGTTCATTGGAAGGGTTTTGCGAAGGCCTAACCCACCTTTGGATTTTCATTTACAAACTTTGCTCCAGGCAATGAGAGGGATGGCATTCTTGTCTTTTCGTTGTCTCCAGAAGAATGAACGATGCATATTATTAATTGATTTGGCAATGGAGTGAGGTAGGAGCGCAGAGGATCAAACATAGGCTAAAAGAGCCTCTAGATTGCTTTGAATAAGGGTGTGTCTGCTAGCTTTGTACAGGAATCCCGATTCCTAGCTATGTATTCTTTGTTCTGCCTTTTGAATAATTTGTTTAAAGTCATTTGTAGTTGGTTGAAAAGAACTGAAGAAAATTCCTAAATAACGGCCTAGGTTGGAGTTTGGAACCATATGAAAGTGGCTAGCTAGAGATATTTTTCTTGTAGGCGTAATCTTTTTAGAGAATATAATCGAAGATTTATGGAAATTCACTAATTGGCCTGAGAGCTTACAAAATGAGTCAATGGTGTTTTCTTAATTTTTACAAGCACTGCTGGTAGCTTTACAAAAAAAAGACTATCATCCGCAAACATGAGGCAAGGCATTGAAGTTGAATGCGGGCGGAGTTTAAAACCTATTCCCATATCCTTATTTTGAGTTGCTAAACTTAGCTTTATGATAAACCTCCATGCATAAAATGAAGAGTTGAGTAGAGAGTGGGTCGCCATGGAGTAGGCTTTCCATTGATTTTTGATGAAATATAAGACATTGGTGACACATTCTATAACCCAATTAATTTAGGGGATAGGAAAGCCAAATACTGATAAGGTGGCCCATAGAAAGTCTCATTCAATACGATCGTAAGCTTTTTCCATGTCTAATTTTAGAGCAGTCCAACCTATATTGTTTTGCGATTTATGAAATGTGTTTAAAATTTCCGTTGCAATGAGATTATTGTCGTGAATTAATCTATCCGTGGTAAAATCATTTTGAAACATGCTAATAATTCTTTGAAGAATAGGGCTGAGAGGCCCAATCAAATTTTTGAAATAAATTTGTAGAGTGTATTAATTAAGCTTATAGTCAGAAATGATTTGGTTTCTTTGGGTGCTCAATCTTTGGTATAAGCGTAATGAGAGTATGATTTAATGAGGGTGGCAATTTCCATGATGAAAGAAACTTTGTATTGCAGTAGTGACTTCCTTTCCAATAGTGGACGACTTCCTTTCCAATAGTGGAGCAATATGCTTGAAAAAATTTACCTCCAAAGCCGTCTGAGCCAGGGGCTTTGTCAGGATTAATAGCAAAGGTAGCCTGTTTTATTTCATCGTCAGATACGCGGACGAGAAAGGAATCACAATCGTCTTCTGATACGGAAATAAACGACAAGTCGATATCCCGAGGAGAGCTATGCATAAAAGTGAATCTTTATTTAAAAGAATTGGTTAAATTTTGGGTAATGTCGTCAGGAGACTCTACCCATTGGTTAAGGTCATGTTTCATTCTAAAAATGGTGTTGAAAACCATCTTTTTTCTCATGCTTCAATGACCCAAGTGTTCTGGAATCGAATTTCATAGTGGTATCTATTTGTGGTTTGTACTGTGGAGAACATAATTGGAATATGATCCAAAACAGTGAAATTACCATACAATAAGACAATATATGCTGGAAGTCATCGATGTGCGAATTATGAGTAAGAACTCTGTCTAGTCTTTCAAAAATTGGTTAGTTGTTGTCATTAATTTTCCAAAAGAATTGTCCTTGTATACAAGGTATATATATTGCATTGTTGTTAGACAGAAAACGTGGAAGCCGTTGCAATTGATATAGGAGAAGGGGTCGCCCTCCTAATTTATCTTGACAAGTTAACATCTCATTAAAATCACCAATCAGTAGCCACGGCAGTGATTGCGTAGAAACAAATTTATGAAGGTAGTTCCAGAATGCATCTTTTTCTTGTTCTTAGGCTGGGCAATAAACCCCAGCAATAATATATTTCTTATTTGTCCGTTTGTAAGTTATATTTAGAGTAGCGCAGCATGAGTGAGAGTTATGAGAATGAACAATGATATTTGAGTTCTTCCAAGCAACCCAAAACCATCCACAATGATTTAGAGGGTCTATTATAAATTTATTGTCAAAATGTAGTGCGGTAAGAATTTTTCTACAATTTAGATTGTTATTTAACGTTTCCATGATAAAAATAATGTCTGGTTTGAATTTGTTCTTAAGAAAGATAATTTCTGCTAAGGCATGAGGCTTTTTACCCCCTTAAATATTCCAACTTAAGATCTTCATAGATAAAAACAAAGGCAAAACAACATATACAATTAGAAAGAATTTTCAATAGTAAGTGATGGAGCACTCGAGTCCAATCGGATTTTGAATCCCAATCCAGTTTAGAGAGTAAAAGTTCATATAACATTAGAAATAAGCAGAGCAAATCGGAGTGTCATAAGAAAAAGTTCAATAACGAGTGATGGAGCACTCGAGTCCAATGGGTTTTTAAGGCCCAATCCAGTTTAGAGAGTAGGAGTTTAAGAAACAACATTTTGGGCTCCGAGGGAGCTGTAGCATTAGCGTAGAGCATCTAAGCTTGTAAGTGTATTGGATACACTTTAGACATAAGATGTAATGACTAATTAATCATTAAAATCTAAAGAAACAAATTGAATAGTGTCAATTACAATTCTATACACGATTCAAACATTTTGAAAAACTTCCTTATAAACCATATTGGTTGTAACAGATGAGTTGTCACGATCCTTATCACTGATTAAGATTTTCAAACCCTTTTTGCTTGTAACTCTTGAAACAGACATACTTGATTTTATTTAGAAATTCAATAGAGTACATCTCATGTATTCCGAAATTCTCTTCCTCCATTGAAATTACATCTGAACTCAAGTACGTTCTTTCTTCACCTGGTAAGCGGGACAACATATGATTATTATTTATGTCAACAATTTCATTAGTTGGAGCAAGAATAGCTCTTTCTTGAAAATAACTTGCTTCCCATATGTGACCTTCTAGATCAGGATATGTGCTGTCGACTATTAAAGAAATAGGGTCATCTCCTCCATGTATCAATACTTCATGAGGAGTTTCTGCATCGGCTTCACCATCATTCTGTTCCCCAATTTTGCCATCTCTGATGTTCAGAATCAACTATGAGAACTCCCTAATTTCTTCCAGATTTGAGTTACCGGGTCCTGTTATGAGATGCATGTTTTGCGTTAATCTAAGCACACGACAAAAGTCCCATAAATAAGAACTATTGATTGTTGAAAAGACAATATCTTGTCTGCTACCTTTGGGAACAACATGCAATATTTGTCTTAAGTCACCAGCGAACATAACCACCTTACCACCAGCGGGGATATGCAAATTTGCTGGATTTATTAATTGCATAACATCCTTTAAGCTTCTATCAAGAGCTTTAATGCAGTATTTATGTGTCATGGGAGCTTCATCCCAAATGATCAGTTTTGTCTTCACTAGGAGTCCTCAGGTCCGATCCTGGCTTAATGCCATAACATGTTGAGTTCTCATCAACATTTAGAGGAAGTCCAGATCTAGAATGTGCAGTTCGCCCACGTGGAAGTAACAAAGAGGCGATTTCACTTGATGCAATTGGCAAAATAATTTCCCTTTTACACCTTAATGCAGCACATAATAATCTCCACAGTTACGCCTTACCTATTCCTCCGTAACCATATACAAAGAATACACCTCCTTTACTGTGCAATACAACAGACATTATTTCATTATAAATTTCACGTTGCTCATTAGTCAGTCCAGAATAAAGATCTTGAAATTCCTTTTGTAATTGCTCTCAGTCATAAGAAAGATCATCCATAATGAGCTTACTTTGACCATCTGATACAATCAAGTCATCTAGAAATGGCATTCCCGTAAATTTATGAAGGGTGCTTCCATTACTTTGTAACTTAGCTTCGATGTCAGCCAAAGCTAAATTTTGCAATTGTTCATCATTTAGACGTAACGCTACAAAACAAACACAATGTGTGATAGGAAAAAACTAAAGTTATTCCTGTAAGATAATTTAGTATATACACTCATTACATAAAGGGATATAAAAGAAAATATACATGCATCTAGGAGAAGTTTGCATTGTATATGTAGAATATCATTAGAAAGAAGGTGCCAAGTTTTTCCCAAATATTCTCAGGTTTTGTCAAGCTGCTCGACAACAATAGCATGCAGAAAAGTTGCAGAGATATTGTCCAGATTCTCTAGAGCCAGCTTCCATTATAGCATCAATGTACTATGTGTCATCATCTAACAGACCTCTGCTTCTTTGAACGTTGCATATTGTACTCTGTCAATAACGCGTATGTCTTCATAACATGTTGCACCTTTCACAAAATTTAACAATGTTCTCAAATATAATTTTTCACCAGAAACTGGGGAAACATGATAATTCTTTCGATGCATAATTCCTTTTTTCGAGGTGCCCATTCACGTGGACCTTGTTGCCATACAAATTTTGTAGGGAATTCAACATAGCTTAATTCTCTAGCTTTAACATATTTTTTGTTGCACTCCATCCATGACAAAAGTTTTGTCCTCTCAATATTAGGTGTAACAGCTCGACTTCCTGGAGCTACTAACTGAGCCTACTTAGCAATCAAAACATAACTAGCTTAACAAACCCAAAAGCTTAGTCCTTGTTTTGATCACCTGCCTACAATTTCAACATGCTTCTGCTTTAATATCAATATTAATATAATACTAGTTATTGAATGATACAAACGATCACCAAGCCATTCACCGAGCTTTAACGAGGAGTGTCAGAGTCAACTCGTGACCCAGCTATTTACTTAGTTAGGACATACCAATAATACATATATTTGAACATAAGATTTTTCATACCAAAAACTAGATCCTAGAGAACTACTCACACTGTTCTATAAGTAGTTACTTAAATAGCTATAACTTTCATTACATAAGCTAAGTATACATCATTTCAAATATTAGTCGTATTAAAATGTTGTCGCTTCCACAGTACACCGGGGACGACGCTTCCGTGACATCATCAAGTAAATCTAACAAAAGTGCGTCAATGAGCCATGCTACTTTACCAGTAACAACAATTGGCACTGCCTCCCACCAAGAGGCAGGCCACAAAATTGACAAAACAACAATCAAACGCTAAGTACTAAACTTGCCACATAAATATACCATGCTTTGGTGGTTTTCTTGAAAACTTCCAATATCATATACACCTATTCAAGGCAACCTTCCAAAAGTTAAACAAACAAAGGACACCACTTTATCTAATCTAGATGCACTCCACTTTGCTTATCACTTAATAATATTTAATCAAGAGATATGACTCTCTACCCCTTGAGGATGCTTAGGAGATATGTCTTTTATCAACCTAATCACAACCTTTGGTATTCGTGACCCAAATTACTAGACTAGAAACATGTCTCTGCAATTTCATTAACCCTATGAGGAGGTGTCTCCGTCTCCCCCATAATTACTGGAAACGTGTCTCCGCACTTCCAACAACTACTCTGGAAACGTGTCTCCGCGCTTCCATATCCTATATTTCCGAAGCGTGTCTCCGAGCTTCTGTTCTTCTTATGAATAGGTGTCTCCGGCTCTCCATAAAGTTAGTTTGGGGCATGTCTCCGTTCTCCAAAACTAGCTCTACTTAAAGGCTATCCCTAGATTCCATATTTCTAATTCTAAATCATAATACTGTACTTAGCATAGTGCATATATAGTAAACTTTAACCCACTACATAAAACTAAAAGATACACGAACATCAACATTATTAGATTGGTACAACTACTAATTATCTCTCATATATCAATTCTTGCTTAGCTTTCCACAACTTTGCATACACAACATTCTTGCTATTAATCATGTATTCACATACACATAATCACATAGTGACTGCTAGTAACACTTATAAAACAACATGCACAAGCACTTCGCAATTATAGCAACTAGTTCTCATTCTCAACAACATACTTGCATATCTTCTTCCACCCTTTTTACTCAAGGATACTTAATTAAGGTTTCCTACACTTTTAGATACTATACCACTCATCTAACAAGCTTAAACATTCTGATTTTTCCATTTACACACACATGCACACTCACTTTAAAACATGAACATAGATATTAAGAGGAAAATGGAGTGACAAGTTTAGTACCTTAATTCCTTTGCTTAAGACTTGAATTAATTCTTGATAACCAGCCTCCTAAGTTAACTAACTTAATAACAATACTCCAAATAAGGTAAACCCACGAAATCCATAGGTTAGGCTTGATTACAGTTGAATCGCACTCAAACAGAAAACTAGTTTGTAAGTTGCACAATCCCTTAACTTCTATGTAGGTTTTCTTGGTCTTCCAAGGTCCGAAATTCACAAAATACAGCTTGTACTTATGGGTAATTTAGTGTAGAACAATAATATCCAAGAAAAATGGACATGCATGAAAGAATTGTGGAAGAAAAATGAAGAACATCACAAGGGTGCTCAACCCATAGGTTAGGCGAGTAAGGAAAGCAGGGGAAATGTGTTATGGGCTCCTCTCCTTTACTTCTTTTCTTGAAATATAATTCTTGCTCCTTATTCTAAAGGGTCTTAGGGTTGTGTCAAATTTTGGCCTTGACACCTCATCATTTGGTTGGGTTTTAATGCAAAGACTTATCAACTATGCAGGCTGATCACTCTTTACCCTTAAACTTGGATTAACAAGGTACTATTTACACTTTAGGCCACGAATTCATAACATAACATGGTTAACATAATGGTTTAGGATCCCACTTGGGTTTTGTATCTTAATTACTTCTTATAATAATATTTTAATTGTTAAAACTTTGGTCCATCGCGTATCAAAAATACTCAAGTTGCTAGTCTAGAATTCTTTTACGATTTTTTTTTATATACTTTTTTCTTTCCACATATAAAGAGTTACTCAAGCATCTAAATCCTTCTTAAGAGATGCTAATAAGGAATTACAAGGTCGCCACACTTAGTTAAGTCATTGCATAATGGTTAAACAAACAGGCAAACAGCTTAATTTAGAGGGCTGTTACATACTTCCCCGGTTAAAATAAGTTTCGTCCTCGAAACTTGCACATAGAAACACTATTTCAAACAAGTTATAAAAAATTGTTTTTATTTTTACCTTTAGTTATGGTCTTTATGCTATGATCTTTTCGGGCAGTACTTTGCGATATGTCCTGATCTTTTACATCTATAGCATATAATTCTCCCATCACAATTCACACCTGGGTGATTTCTCCCACACTGGTTACACTTCCATTTCACGACCGAGACCTTATGGGAATTAGTATACTGATGTGCGTAATGATCATTACTTTTGATTCGTTTACTATTCTCCTCTTCATCATTTCCTACATGAGTTCTTTTACCCGACTCCTCCTATTTTTCGTATATCCTTTCTAGTTCCAAGGATTGGTTGTATAAGTCTTGATAGGAATTGTATTGCCCTATAGCTTTCTGATACTTAAACTTTAATCCCTCGAAGAATCTTGCCATCTTGAACTTTTCTGTACTAACTAATTCTGGGGCAAACCTTGATAATTCGATGAACTTGGATGCGTATTCAACCACTGTCATATCTCCTTGTCTCAGAAATAAAAACTCAGTCTCCTTTTTCTTTTGTAAAGCAGGGGGATAAAATCTTTCTTTCAACATTTTGAGAAATCCTTCCCAAGTAAAATCAGATTGTTGTGAAGTCCCTTTGATAGTTTTCCACCACATCTCAGCTTGTCCTTCAAGGTAAAACGTACCTAATTTCACTTTTAAGTTTTCGGGGCAGTTGACCACATCTAAAAGCTTTTCCATGTATGATATCCATTCCTCATATTTTACAGGATTAGCCTCCTCATCATAACTCTTTGGTTTGTGCGCTGCTAACCTTTTGTAAAGCTTCCCTTCTATATCATCGTTGCGGTTAACTTGATTTTCTAATAGCCCTAGCAGACGAGCATTCATACTTTCCAGTTGGTTGATTCTATCTTCCATTTCTTGCATCCGCTGGTTGGTTCTTTCATTAGGTTGATCAGTACTTCTTCTAACCATCTTAATTCAAAGTATAAACATCAAACTTTTAGAATCACAACATAATATAGCTCACTTCATGCTTCGACATTACCACATATACTTAGCACATACACAGTGAATTAAGCATATTATCACCTATATATATATATATATATATATATATATATATATATATATATATATATATATATATATATATATATGTATATATATCACCTATATATATATATATATATATATATATATATTTTGGCACAATGATCGAACAATCACATAATATCACTTCATATACTGACAAGTAGTCGTATTATTAAAACTTCTATGTCAAATACCTCATACAATCTCAGCAAATAAGTACTCTAAGTTCCACATTATATCATATGTTTCTTTTCATAGACTAAATTTCTTCTCAAAACCTTACTCTTTAAATACTCGACATAACATTAACTTATTCTACAATTCATGAGGGTATAAACGATTTCATTAACTAATCATGTAACTAACTAAAGAACTTCATAATTTCAACCATCAAATTCTTAAGCACACTTAACCTATTAACTAAAATGTGTAAGCTCCAACCCTAATTCTTATATATATTAATACCAAATGAAACCATTATATATGAAATTCAATTTCAAAGAAATCAAGTTTTTATCTCTATAGTCAACTTATAACTTGCACAATTGCCAAAACCATTGATATTATAACCCTCACTATTCATCCTTTAATAACTCAATATCTCCAAATGACATGTTTTATACCTCAAGTCCTATTCAAATCCACGAGTTCCTTATTACAAAAACAACTCAGATCACCTTTAGGCCTTAGCCAATATGGTAACTAATTCCCAACTTACACACCATGATTTAATGATCACGATGACTCCAAAAACAACCAAGCTCTGATACCATCTGTAAACAGCTCGACTTCCTGGAGCTACTAACTGAGCCTACTTAGTAATCATAAACCTAACTAGCTTAACAAACCCAAAAGCTTAGTCCTTGTTTTGATCACCTGCCTACAATTTCAACATGCTTCTGCTTTAATATCAATATTAATATAATACTAGTTATTGCATGGAACGATACAAACGATCACCAAGCCATTCACCGAGCTTTAACGAGGAGTGTCAGAGTCAACTCATGACCCAGCTATTTACTTAGTTAGGACATACCAATAATACATATATTTGAACTTAAGATTTTTCATACCAAAAACTAGATCCTAGAGAACTACTCACACTATTCTATAAGTAGTTACTTAAATAGCTATAACTTTCATTACATAAGCTAAGTATACATCATTTCAAATATTAGTCGTATTAAAATGTTGTCGCTTCCACAGTACACCAGGGACGACGCTTCCGTGACATCATCAAGTAAATCTAACAAAAGTGCGTCAATGAGCAATGCTACTTTACCTGTAACAACAATTGGCACTGCCTCCCACCAAGAGGCAGGCCACAAAATTGACAAAACAAGAATCAGACGCTGAGTACTAAACTTGCCACATAAATATACCATGCTTTGGTGGTTTTCTTGAAAACTTCTAATATCATATACACCTATTCAAGGCAACCTTCCAAAAGTTAAACAAACAAAGGACACCACTTTATCTAATCTAGATGCACTCCACTTTGCTTATAACTTAATAATATTTAATCAAGAGATATGACTCTCTACCCCTTGAGGATGCTTAGGAGATATGTCTTTTATCAACCTAATCACAACCTTTGGTATTCGTGACCCAAATTACTAGACTAGAAACATATCACTGCAATTTCATTAACCCTATGAGGAGGTGTCTCCGTCTCCCCCATAATTACTGGGAACGTGTCTCCGCACTTCCAACAACTACTCTGGAAACGTGTCTCCGCGCTTCCATATCCTATATTTCCGAAGCGTGTCTCCGAGCTTCTGTTCTTCTTATGAATAGGTGTCTCCGGCTCTCCATAAAGTTAGTTTGGGGCATGTCTCCGTGCTCCAAAACTAGCTCTACTTAAAGGCTATCCCTAGATTCCATATTTCTAATTCTAACCATAATACTGTACTTAGCATAGTGCATATAGTAATCTTTAACCCACTACATCAAACTAAAAGATACACGAATATCAACATTATTAGATTGGTACAACTACTAAATTATCTCTCATATATCAATTCTTGCTTAGCTTTCCACAACTTTGCATAAACAACATTCTTGCGATTAATCATATATTCACATACACATAATCACATAGTGACTGCTAGTAACACTTATAAAACAACATGCACAAGCACTTCGCAATTATAGCAACAAGTTCTCATTCTCAACAACATACTTGCATATCTTCTTCCACCCTTTTTACTAAAGGATACTTAATTAAGGTTTCCTACACTTTTAGATACTATACCACTCATCTAACAAACTTAAAACATTCTGATTTTTCCATTTAAACACACATGCACACTCACTTTAAAACATGAACATAGATATTAAGAGGAAAAGTGGAGTGACAAGTTTAGTACCTTAATTCCTTTGCTTAAGACTTGAATTAATTCTTGATAACCAGCCTCCTAAGTTAAATAACTTAATAACAATACTCCAAAGAAGGTAAACCCACGAAATCCATAGGTTAGGCTTGATTACAGTTTAATTGCACTCAAACAGAAAACTGGTTTGTAAGCTGCACAATCCCTTAACTTCTATGTAGGTTTTCTTGGTCTTCCAAGGTCTGAAATTCACAAAATAAAGCTTGTACTTATGGGTAATTTAGTGTAGAACAATAATATCCAAGAAAAATGGACATGCATGAAAGAATTGTGGAAGAAAAATTGAAGAACATCACAAGGGTGCTGAACCCATAGGTTAGGCGAGTAAGGAAAGCAGGGGAAATGTGTTATGGGCTCCTCTCCTTGGCTTCTTTTCTTGACAAATAATTTTTGCTCCTTATTCTAAAGGGTCTTAGGGTTGTTGTGTCAAATTTTGGCCTTGACACCTCATCATTTGGTTGGGTTTTAATGCAAAGACTTATCAACTATGCAGGTTGATCACTCTTTACCCTTAAACTTGGATTAACAAGGTACTATTTACACTTTAGGCCACGAATTCATAACATAACATGGTTAACACAATGGTTTAGGATCCCACTTGGGTTTTGTATCTTAATTAATTCTTATAATAATATTTTAATTGTTAAAACTTTGGTCCATCGCGTATCAAAAATACTCAAGTTGTTAGTCTAGAATTCTTTTACGATTTCTTTTTTTTTTATACTTTTTTCTTTCCACATATAAAGAGTTACTCAAGCATCTAAATCCTTCTTAAGAGATGCTAATAAGGAATTACAAGGTCGCCACACTTAGTTAATTCATCGCATAATGGTTAAACAAACAGCTTAATTTAGAGGGTTGTTACATTAGGTCTCTCGAGCATAGCTTCTAAATCAACATCATCAGCGTAAAGCACGATTTGCTCATCAGGCAAGTGAAACTTCAACCTTATAATTATAATCATCACTATTATACTAATCATAACTACCAAGTTGCTACGTTTATAAAAAAAACCTATGATTTTCATTCTTTTTTATAGTGTTGCCTTTGAAAATCTCTATTATATATGTCAAGAGGGGTAGGACACCAAAAAATAGAAAAAGGAAAAAAAGAATAATAAAAAGAGGGGTAACTATCTAATATATTTAAACAAAATAAATAAACAAAAAACGAAATAACTAATACAAACTGACTACTCCATCTAATAAATAAAAATAAATTTTAAAACAAAGAAACCACTCTAAAGTTTCAGGTCATTTTCTCAAAAACCTATATACACTGTAAAACAGCAGGGCAGTTTTTCAAAAAAAAAATCTCCATCTCCACAATCTACCAGAAGAACACACGTTAACAAAAATAACACAAAACCAAAATAATAGGGAAACATTCTACAGGAAAAACAATAGCCCATCAACGAAGATTAGGGAGTTCCAAAGCATAAAACTCATTGTGTTGTTCTTAGTACAACATTAATTTTTGGTGTGATTTTTTATTTAGGATATCTTTTGCAAGCATTATAATCGTAATTTAATTTTTTCATTGTTCAAATGGCAAGAAGTAGTTAGGCAAATTTCAACCTTTACACGCACCATTAATGGCGGCGACGAATTCTCATAGTAGAATTCGCGGGTGCTGTTGCGTTAGTGGAGGAGTTGCCGTTTAGCGTCACCGGTGGTGGGTTAAGTTTTGCATGTAGATGTTATTGTGAAATATCGGCTCACTGGAAGACCAAGAGGTTTTGGGTTCATCACTTATGCGGATCCTTCTGTTGTTGACATTGTTATTAAAGAAGAATGTGCAGTCAATGACAAGCATGTAATTTTTTTTTTTTTTAGAATTATCATTTTAATTTTGTAACTTACTTAATTCGAGGGGTAATTTTTAAAGGGTTTTTGGATTTGTGAGATTATGAGATCTTTCTGTATGAAATTTGTTAGGAGGTTTCATATAATGTATTAATTAGAAAGGACCATTTTTAATGAATGTTGCAAATATTTTTGACTCTTGGGTTGGTGGGTTTATGATGATTTTTCTTAGGAGATCTTTAATGAACCTCACGAGCATCTGTATTACATTAGAATCTATCTACTATAATATCTTTTTCTATGACTTTTGTTCTTCATTCGTGGAATGAATTTCAGAGAGAGAGAGAATGCAGGAAGAGGAGGAGGGAGAAATAGAAATCAAATATAGAGCTTCTGCACATAATTTTATTCTACTAATTTTCAAGAATTTACACCATTCAATGCTATCCAATAGACTCGAAAGTGCTGCAATACATGTCTTTTATATTTGACCCTAAAGAAGGCATCTTTTAGGTAAAATAAAAGACCCACAATTTCAATATAAGAGGGAACTCAAATGCTACCAATACTACAATTAAAGTTTCCTATGATATATATTTACATGGAGTACAACTTATATTAAGGGTTCTCAAAGGCCTAAATAAATACCCTCAATGAATAAATATCAATCATTAATCTTTGCTTAGAGAACTAAACTAATATTGATAGATTATACACATTTGGAATAGGAAAGGATTGCACTTTCAATTAATTTAATGTTGTCTTCTTAGGTAGCTAATATGAAGCTTACTATCATTATCATTTACACTTTGTTTATCTTTGTATATTGTGATGGATGCATTTCTATGGTATATTACACTTTCCGCTGACCTCTTTGTTCGACAATATTCATGATTTTTTTTTTAAAATTATGTTTGAGATTGTTTTGTAATTAATTAAATATTTTTTTTAAATGCTAAAAATTATAAAAAACGGATTATACGTTTGTAAAAATATTATTATTTGAAATATTTAATTGAGGATTTAATATTGGCATCTTCCACATATTTCGGGTAAAAGATAAAGAACTTATCTATCTTTACTTTCATTGGTAAATTCAAGAGTAATTAGATATTTTAAATTTATTTGCTTTCTTTGTTATTACGTTGTTTCACTATTAAGATGTTTTTCTTTAACGAAATCCTATAATATATAAAGACATAAATTTAAGTTAGTTAAATAACACATAAACTACATTATTATTATTTATCTAGAACAACCGTTTTACATAAAAAAATGTAAATATATTACCTTCTCAACTTCAATTTCCTTAACACTCTCATTTTCTTTTTGTGATTTTTTGGCTTCCTCATACTGCACATTATATCAACAAAAAGTATGTTAGAATGAGGTACTTCAACTATATGATTGAAATATGTAATAACTTTAATAAGAACGTACTAAATGTAAATGACAATGTACCACTATTTTCATGTAGATTCCCATCCACTTATCTAAAGTCTTTTGATCGTCGTATTAATAACGGTGAAGTCCTTGGACTAACCAACCTTATTACGATTAGGGATGTCCACTTTGAAAAGTAATCTTTTGCCAAGTAACTTTGTGAATTCTTTAGGAAAGTCATCCTTGCCACCTTTCTAATAACGCTTATAAATTAGAATATATAATTATTGAATGCTTACTTATATACTATTCATAAACTATTTTTCTTCAAGCATATAATACTATTACTTACATACCTTAGCTTCACTTGAATTTCTAACAAATTTGAAGCGGATTTATCCAATAACTTGTGCATCTCTTTTTTTTAAAGCACAAATGTAGCATCATTTGTATTGTTAGATACAATTATCTTCAATCTGAACATGTAATTTATATAAATATATTAGACCTTCTATACATATTTTTTAAATAACTATAACTATAACTATTTATATACATATATATATACACATGTTCATAAATATTTGTTTTTACCTAGGCACAGTTGTCCTCAAAACTTTTGCGCATTTTTTTATCACCATCTCTTTTGACTCCACTATAACACTTCTTGCACGACTGATAGTGCCAACTGTAATTTGTATCTATGTCTTCAATTGTAGCAAGACACACACATAACCCAGGCTTTGGAAATTTTTTTGATAGTTACATTATTTATTCTATGTGTAAAGGTTAAAAGTAGTAAAGTATCAAGTTGTTTTACCTGTTCACACTCCTGCAAGTCACTAAGGTCTTTTATGATATCCTCTTTTAGAAACTCATTAGTCTAAGTTGATATCTCATTTGGGGCATGTTCTCTTCGCCATAAAACAACTGAATTGAACTGAACTGAACTGATTGCAACTGAACTGAACTGAATTAAATTATAACTATTAGTAATGATAATAATTTAGCTATCATTAATTAATAAATATAAATTAATAAATAAATAATAGTAATAACAATATTAATATAATATAATATAATATAATAAACATTAATTGATGATAATAATAGTTTTTAATAATATATTATGTTAATATTTAATAATAATAATAATAATACTAAAAATATTGTTTAATTAGTAATAAATTCATAATAATAAGTTACTAAATAAAATAATAATAAATTATGTAATAATAATAAACTATTGAATAATAATAATAAATAAGAATTACAAGAAATTATTAAAAAGAAAGAATGATTTTAATGATATTATAATAATAAACTACTCATTTTCCCTAACCCTAACCCATCCCATTCCCATACTGCTCACCCTTCCACCGCCACCCTGCTAGTCACGAATCCACCGCCACCCTGCTGCAAACCACTGTCCGCCACCCTTCTAATACAGGTACTTATCTGTCCCTTCTACTTCTTTACTCGTTTTTGTTCATAGATTCAACTTTATCAATTTTTGTTTGTTTTGATTTTCGTACTTCTGTTTGGGGATTGCTAAAATATATGTGCAATTTTACTTTGATTTGATATATTTACTGTATTAATCTTGTGTAGTTTAGTTGCTTGGTTGATTTCCTTCCTTGATAGACCTAATTTGATTGTTGTTAAATTTAAAGACACCAATTTGAGTTAGAGAAAAACAGAGTAAATTTTTTTTTTGAAAGCAACTGATTCGGTTTGAAGAATTCAGAGAAGAACAAAACACGCTTTCTATATAATTAACTACTATAAAGAATTTGTTGAAAAAATAGTTTTTCTGATTATTTAACCAAGGATTAAGGTTATGGACCCCCATAGTTGTGGAGTTCAACACTTTATTGATGTGTTTTTAATTAGCAATGAGATGTGTACAGTGTACGTAACTACTTGGTGCATGGTGGTCATACAAATCATAATACTAAAACAGTAAAACTTAATATTCACATTTTTTTCCCTACAATTGATGTTGTTATAGTCTATATGTATTATTACTAATATCATTGTACATTCACATCTCATTGGGGCATATTTTAAAAATTTGTTGGCACCATTTCACCAATTTCATCATTGTAAATCTCATTAATGTTTATAGTTCATTAGCTTAATTGGGTGCTACTCGCCATCTATACTTAATTGGGGAAATGATGACTGTGAAAAGATATAGAGGAAATTAATTAAAAGGAAGAAATTTATAGTCCAAAGAAGCTCTTATTTTTCCTTTGGAAAACTATGTTCCATCATTTTCTAGCTAGTTTATTTTTTAATTGCATTTTTGACTTGTTGGATGCTCAATCATTCATGCTTTTGATTGTTTATCCTAGTTTAGAAATATCTAGTTTTCAATGAGTAAGGAAAAGGGCGTCTTTCACTTTGGATGTTGTTACCATACTTCTGGGAATCCTGCCCGAACATATCTCCCTCGCGGGTGGGAAACCTGATCGGGAACGTGTTACTACAACATTAAACACCCGAACAAGAAAGTATTATACATCAACTTCTATTGAGAATAGGTTCACCAATATGAAAGATAGACCCAAGGCTTGGAATGAACTAAAGAAGTGACTAGTATCGGATGGAGCGAAAATGGTTGTCCTATTGATGATGTGGAAAGTGAAAAATGGAAGGGTTTTGTTAAGGTATTTGTTAACTAATCGTTACACTCAATAGTATTTTATTTATTTTCATCCATGCTCTTCCTTTTTATTTTGTATAAAATTTACATTTAGTGTTTTCTTCAACTTATTTATTTTCTTTGCAACATTATCTTATTGCAGTGCTACAAATCCGTAGCAACTGTGTTTCTTAAGAATCCATTACAGAATGAGGCTGAATGGGATAAAATTTTCCATAGTGGTTATGCAACAGGTGATAGATCCTATACACCAGCATCTACCGCCAAAGCAAAGGAAGTATTTACTATTCAAGTTGAAGGTTATGGTGACTCTGAAGACGCTCCACCTGATGATATTCATGATATTCAAACCCACAAGAATGAAAGCAAGTCTCCCACTATCTCTATTGATACTAAAAAGCTTAAAAGAGGTGAGACTAGTATGCCCAAGAAAAGTAAAAGGGCTGATGATAATGATACATGTCTTGATATTATGAGGAAATCCTCTGTGAGTCAATCTCCTAAACTCATAAATAGATTTGATGAAGTTTATGGCATCTTGGAGTCCATGGGGATTGCTGCAAAGTATAGGGATGAATTTGTTGTGGATATTCTTGATAGCTTCGCATGACTCCGGGTGCCATCGATCTTTTCGTCTCTTTGCGTAAGAATAACGACAAAGTTCATTTCTTGAGGAAGCATTGTGCACTTTCAGATGATGTCTATAGGCCAGAGATGCCTATGTATGATGATAATATGTTTTATGACTGAGATAGTTGTGAAGGATAATCTAGTTAAAATTGTGTGACTTTATGGTGGATTGCTTTTAAGTTAGAACTTTTAGTTATTTTATTGGAACTTATTGTGGAACTTATAGTTATTATCGTATTTTATGTGTGGAACTTATTGCGGAACTTTTATTTATCATCGTATTTTATATTTTTGTCAAAATCAAATTGCATTAAATGTATATGTGCCTATGTAGAATGGATGAAGATTTGGTGCAACAAAGTTTGACGCGTATAGCATTGCATGAGTTGAGGAGATTGACAACCCAAGTTGAACGGATGTCTTTGCATTTGGAGGGAGAACCGGGGCATCATCTCATTCATAGGATGTTGACAGGACATCGTAACTTGTGTAAAGAACAACTTCGGCTAAGTAGAGAAATATTTATAAGTCTTGCTAATGTCCTTAGAGCACAAAATTAAACTCCTTGTAGATGGTAGATATATAAGCATTGAAGAGCAACTTGGGTTAGGTTTGTACATTCTGGCCAAACATGCTTCTGTTCATGATACCACTGAAAGATTTCAACAGTCAATATCAATTATTTCCAAGTATTTCAAAAAGGTATTACAAGCATTGGAAGCATTGTCGAGTCAAATAATTTGACCATATCAAAGTTTGTATGAAACACCTCCTGAAATTCAAAGCAACATCAAATACTGGCCTTTTTTTAAGATACTTATCCTACAATCGATGACATTTATTATTAATTAACATAATCTAATTACAACATGTATAGTTTTAATGTAATTACGATATACTTTTGTTTTTAGGATTGTGTTGGTGCCATAGATGGTACCCTTATACAATCAGTTGTTGCAGATGATGTAGGCAAGGCATTTAGAGATCGTCATGGGGACAAAACATGGAATGTGATGGATGTGTATTCACTCAACATGTTGGTTACTCACACCAATGTGGGCTACGAAGGAAGCGCACATGATATGGAGTCGAAGCTTAGAAAATGCTAGAATGGGATTCCCTCATCCACCATCTGATACTAGCTAACTTATATTGCCATGAATAATATAGGAAAATACATTACTTTAACAAACTACCATTAAGATTGTTGTATAGGAAAATACTATGTGGTCGATTCAGCGTATCCTAATACACTCGGGTACTTGAGTCCATATCTAGGACCTGGGTTGAGGTACCATTTGCCTGACTTTAGAAGAGGGACTCCACCACAAGTAATGTATGAGCAATTCAATACCGACATTCTTCTTGTCGAAATGTAATTGAGAGGGTTTTTGCGGTTCTAAAAAATAGGTGGAAGGTTCTAAAATCAATGCCACAAATGGACGAGGCTAATCAATTGAAAATTATCGTCACTTGTTTTACTCCACACAATTTTATTCGTTTACATGATCTAGGGATTCCTTTCACGCACCAAATTGAAGTCATGAAACAAAAGGCTGATCATAATATGTACGATGATAACAGATAAATAGTTATGGATAGTGTACGACATAAATAACTGCAGAAATATGGGAATCAATGCAGAATAATCCCGAGGTGATGGATCAAATTTATGGACAAGAAGAAAACGAAGAATTAACCGATTATGAAAACTATTTAATGTTCAATAGTACTATTATTTTGCCTAGTAGTTCAACTATCAAAACATGTATTAAAAAATACGATCATTTCAACAATGACAAGTATTATTGTTGTTATTATTAATAGTATTATTGTTGTCATCTATTAAAAAGTATGTACTTTGAACAATGACAAATATTATTGAAGTGTGTACTTCTTAGGATTGAATTATCATTTTCAATATAATTAGCAAAATCATATAGAAAAAAAGAATTAGCAAAATAATAATTAGCAATATTAAAATAATAATAATAATATTATTATTATTAATATTAATAGTAATAATAATAGCAAAAGCAATAGTAATAGGAGCAATAATAATAATAATAATAATAACAATAACAAAATTAAAATAAATATGAATATTAATATTAATAATAGTAATAGTAATAGTAATAGTAATAGTTGTAGTAGTAGAAGTAATAAAAATAATATTAATGATAAAATAATCGTAATTTTAATAATAATAATAATTATTATCATTGTTTTATTATCAGAGAAATAAATTAAGAACTGAACTGAACTGATTGGAACTAAACTGAACTGAACTGAACTTAATTAAACTGAAAATAAGCTAGGGAGAATAGGCTATTGGTCGTGGAGAAATTGTTTGTGCTCCAATTACATTTTTCCTGGTAAGTAATAGTAGATGTTACAGGTACAAAAGTATAACCAATTCTCTAACTTTTATTTAAGAACCCACGGTTATTATTTATAATAATTGATTAAAATCATATCTAAAAATAATAAAATAGAATATAAACCCTCAACATGAACGTTGTTGCCTCTGTAATCTGATAGGTTCAAATAGAGTATAACAGTAATGGATTACATATTCTAGTGATAAATAATTTTACTATGTTCACTCAAAATGGTTGGAAAGCTGGCCCATTGGTTAATAAATCTGCTAGATAGTCATAATGAACGTTTAACCCTTTTGTATTTTTGGTCAAAATGTGTAGAGAGCTGGCCCATTGGTTAAGAGACGAAACTATTATACTGAATATTAATACTAAACATTAGTGGGCCGTAAAATGTGAAATAAGGTTGGGGCCTTCAGTCAGAAAGTATGAAAAGGGTAGTCATTGGTGAAAACATAAATAAGTTGCTCAAACTGATTTATAATAAGTTACACAATAGTGGGCCAAATAACATGAACTAAGGTCTAGGCCGACGTGCATTTTTTGGTGTGTTAAATAACATGAATTTAAGTTTGTCAGTAACAATTTATGTAGAGAACATGATTTGTGAAGTTATTTTGACCAAAATGTTGGGCCGAAGTCAAGTGTAATCACTAAGCCTTTATATAATTCATAATAAGCAAACTTCAATTCTAGTCTATATGACAACATAATGGTTGGTATGTACGTTGTGTAACTACTTGTAGGACAAGTAACTTCGATTCTTTAATGTGTTCTTTAGGGAGACTTGTGCAACAATTCCTTAGCTTCACACTCCGAACATGCAGAAAAAGGAACCAACCCTGGAGGTTTGGTTGGTGGTTCCCCCTCTAAAGCTTAATAGGTGTATAGGTAGAGAGAGAAAGAGAGAATATTTTAACAGAGTAATGGCACAGTATTCAATGATCTACCTTTTACCTGATTTTGAGGGGACTATTTATAGTGTTTGGAATCTGAGAGCTGCCATTTGATGTCACCCTAGAATGAGAGCATTTGATGGACTATGAAATCATAAAGTGACACGTGGCATGCAATGATGGAGGCTGAATATCAGCCAATCATATGCAGCCATTTTTTGGGAGTTGGGCTCTGATTATTCATTCTGGCCAAAGGTGGGCCTTATTCATCAGAGGAATAAATAACCCTTTGAAAGAGCTAACTTCCCCCCCCCTTTCTGGGACACATGGATACTTCTTATTGGTCCACGTGGCAGCTTATCAACCCTTTATTTTTAGGTCAGAACATTTGCCCCTAAAGGGGATCTAACAGTTGCAAAACCGGTTTATGTCCTTTTATCAGTGGAAGTTACCTTGTTTTGAAGGGCAATGACGCGCCCTTTCGCTGGAGGTTTTCACCGGTTAGGGAGGTTTTCACCCCCCTATAAATACTTTGTGTTTGTCCTTTTGGAAATCATTTCAACACCCTTAGCAAATTTTCTAGAGAGAGATGATCTGCAATTTTTTTTAACTTTCGAGAGAGAGTGTGCTCGTCCAGAGTTGTTGTGTATTTTTTTCACCGACCGTCCAATCGTTCATTAGCTATCTCCTTTTTTTTTTTCCCTGCTCACTCTTTATTTTTTCTTAAAAAAGTAATAAAAATGAATTCTTCCTCTTCGTCGAATAATCCCAGCCATACAAGAGTTTGCCTTGACGCTAGAACCGATAGTTATTCTTCTTCGGCACATTCTAGGGTTGGGCCTATTCTGGCCGGTCATGCATATCCTCATTTATATGGATTTGGCCAACAAAGTCAGACGACCCAGTCTTTACCTGTGTAGGGTAATTTGGCGTGCGTCAAGCAAATCGCTTGTCTAAGACGAGGATTAATACTCCCTGCTTGGCTGCTTCTAGCTCTGAGATGGAGGAATCTACAGGGTGGGTTCCTGAGGAGATATAAGGGAAATGGAAACCCAAAGCGCTCGGCCAACGGCAGAGCCCTCTTCTCCTGGGAACAGCAGGGAAGAGAATTGTGATAAAATAAATCCAGAGACCAGCCCGTCTGGAAGAGATATGAAGTTGGAGGAGAAAAACAGTGAGAAGGGGTGTTCGCGGTTTGGGTTGATGCGGTTTGGGACGTAACCCAACCCAAACAGCAAATATACGGTTTGGCATTTTTCCAACCCAAACCGCACCACACTTTTGCCCAAACCAACCCAAACCAAACCGCGCAAAACGGTTTGGTGCGGTTTGGTTTGCGATTTAACCATTTTTTCCTTCGCGACATTAATTTTGTAATCTAAGAGTAAAAACATTTTTTTTTGATAAACTAAGAGTAAAAAAAAATTTGGTAATAAGTATTAAGTATTAACTGGTCTCGGAGCAGCAGATGAGTGGATTTGGTCTCTCGGAGCAACGTAGAAGTGAGGGCGGCAGGGGATTTGCAAAGAGGAGTTGGGAGTAGATGAGATGATTGCAACAAAGACCTAACCTAAATACCTCATACCCCGTATTAGTATTAAGTATTAACTGGTGTAGTCAATTAGTGATAGTTGTATGCCACCTTTGTATCTAAAAAAATTATCAAAAATAGATAAAATAAATAAAAAAATTTATATAAAACAGCGGTTTACGGTGCGGTTTCGGTTTAGAAAAATTTAAACCCAACCCAAACCGCAAACTGCGGTTTCCTTAAAATTATAACCTAAACCGCAATTTTGAAACCGCAAACCAACCCAAACCGCGAAAAAACGGTTTGGGTTGCGGTTTGGTGCGGTCCAGACCGCACTCTAAACAGCCCTAACAGTGAGGGCGAGTCTAATTTCCCTGGAGAATCTGGCGAACCATCCACTACATCTTCAGAGATTAGGATACGTCTCCACCTGATCCAATGGCTGAGCTCTACCCCTCCACCTGATCCAATGGCTGAGCTCTGTGAATTTGTTCAGGCCATGCTTGACGGGCAGGATAATATTGAGCAGACAATGCAAAGCATAATGCACCAAAGCGCCCAGATGCCTCCTCCTCCTTCTTCTGCTCCGGAGTCAGTAGCGACTTCCCTTTTCACTTGAACCTATGAACAATGAGAGGGAAATTGTCACTAAGCTTGAGGAAGAAGTAGTTAAGGTCAAAAAAGTCTTAAAAGGCATGCTAATGTGAATCTAAATACACCCTCCAAAGTGTTGGAAGATGAATCTAAACTCAAGTAACCAATGATACTCACTTTAACACTCGAAAACACACGAAACCAAGGATATAATACCAAAACACAAGAACAAACTCTATGTTTTGGGGTTTTAGGCTAGAGGCAATGCCCACTCAACCTCTCCTAAACTTATTACTCAAGAACTCACTTAAAGTAATAAGGGAAGCTTAACACTTGAGACACACTTAAAGCATAAACTTGAAAACACAAGGTTTTTTTATATTTCTCGCAAATATGTATTTTCTCTTCTATTACACAACATATATATAGCATAGTACATGAGAAATAGAAAACCAAAAGTTGGCTGCTAATCAGCCAAGAAAAACACCCCAAAAACGGCTACAAAAAGCACCAAAATCTCCTCCTTTCACTCATCTTGTAATGGTTCATTAAATGCACCATTAAAATGCTTAATTGGAGGTGAATTTCACACACACTATTGCTGGCCAGATTATAGCTCCTTTAGGAGTCAGCTCTAGGCCTTATTACAAGTTTAAATAAACACACACTAAAACAAATAAAAGAGGCCCATATAGAACTTGGGCTTAACAAGCACACATGCCATCTTCTCCATGCTTTCTCACGTCCATTTTGATGCAGCAACAAGTGGGCTTCAATCATACTCCCATATAAGTAACAAATCCGGGCTTAAAATCAACATTAAAACACCGCTTGCAACCTTGGATTGTAAGACGATCCAAATCTAGAAATTGGAAAGATCATCTACATTAAATATTTTGAGTCGCCTTGACGCACATGTATCATTCTCTCTTTCTTTTAAAAAAAATTCGACCACTAATTTGGCTAATTCTCAAAAGCAGATTAAAAGAACTGAAAACCTCTTTGAATTGCGTCATAGAACCCCAAAAGGAGTTAAAAGGAAATCCCGGAACATCTTCTTGAGCCTCAACATGAAAATCATAATTATTAACAAGACTCTCGTAAACTCCAAAAGTGTGAGCTAACCATTCCGGAAGGATTTCAAAAATTGTATCAAAATGTTTCACAAACAGCCTTTTTTGTAAGTTCCAAACAATAGAGTCATTGGGTGACTCCCAATCATCATTGACCCTCAAAGAAGGAACCACCAAATTTCCCTTAATATCATCCCTTGCATTAGTCTCCTATTGATCAACAACAACATTCTCATCATATATTTGGTCCATAAAATTAGACACATCTTTAATTTCAAGTGTGAAAATTGTTGGAGAAAAAGCCTCAAGAACTACGTGTTGAGAGATTTCACTGCTTCTTTTACCTTATGAAGATTGGTTAACATCAAGTGTTGTTCTTGCTCATATTCCTTACCCACCCATTTGTCTCACATTTTGTTGTTTATTCTCTCCCACGCCTTCCCTTTTTTTCTTCTTCATGATTTAAGATTTTCAAACCATACAACAACTCCTTTATTGAGTTTCAACATAGCAAGCTTAAACCTCTTTGTATCATCATTACCCTCATATCAAAGACGGTCTCAATTTGTCTTACCCAATCAAGGAAAGACTTACTATCATGAGCACCATCAAAATTTTGGCAAATCAACCTTAGGTGCTCTATCTTCATCATTCTGCCTAAAGTTATAAGTCTTACTATTATCAACATTTCTCAAGCAGTTCAGTTTCCTATTAGTTTGCAACAACATTTCCGTCATAGTATCCATTCTAGTATTTTGTTGCACATTATCTACATCATTTTCTTTTGATTTTTTCTCCAAGTTTTCTAACTTTTGAGTTATGACTCGTAACATCCTAGCAAGTTCGCCATCAGCCATGATTTTCACTATTTTTGCTTGACTATTACAGTTACAATGATGAATCTGCCCGTAACTTCAAATAACAGAATGAAAAATGTAAACGTTCTTGAGACTCTAAGGCTCCGTTTGGTAGGGCGTAAAACGTTTCCTGGAAAACTGTTTTCCTCTATTTTCAATTTTACATTGTTTGGTTTGCAAAGGAGAGTAAAACCATTTTCCCTAGGAGTAAAATTGCTCTCCCAATGATGGAAAACCATTTTTCCTTCAAAATGAAGGGAAAACTGTTTTCCTTCATTTTCCTTATTTCTCTTGTTCACTACCTCCTTACTTTCCTTTTCATTTTCCTTTCATTTTCATCATTTTTCTTACATGAAACCAAACAACGGAAAACTAATTTTAGAATTGTGTTTTCCATTGTAAATTATTTTCCATGAAAATCCTTTTACACTGAAAATGTTTTACACCCAACCAAACGGAGCGTAAAAGGCTTACATATTATAAATATTCAGGAAAAAATAAGCAGATTCAAAAAAAGAAGCTCCTTAAAAGCTTTCCGGACGAAGGAGAAATCTTCCTTTTAATTTGGGTGCACTAGATTTGCTTCTTTCTGGCGCAGTTGCAAAAAACGTGCCTAGTTTAATAGCTAAAAAATATTCTGAAAATACTTGTGCGTATTCTAGACAAAAGTTATGCATAGTAAAAAAGAAATAATCACCCAACTTGAACTCCTAAAGGCCAAGAAATCGCCCTCCAAAGTCAGACGATAAACTAGATGTATTTTGGCAGATTTGTTTCTTCTCCAAAACTCGATTTTTCCGACGAATCTCTCCACCAAAGCTCTGATACCAAATTATGTGAGTCTAAATACACCCTCCAAAGTGTTGGAAGATGAATCTAAACTCAAGTGACCAATAATACTCACTTTAACACTCGAAAACACACGAAACCTTGGGGTTTTATGCTAGAGGGCAAGACCCACTAGACCTCTCCTAAGCTTATTACTCAATAAATCACTCAAAGTAATAAGGGAAGCTTAACACTTGAGACACACTCAAAGCATAAACTTGTAAACACAAGGTTTTTTTTATAATTCTCACAAATCTAGATGGTGATGTAGCACATTGGTTCCTCGATCTTAAGAACACAAAGAAATCCACTTGGGCTAACATATTCAGAGAGTTCTCAATCCTGTACAAGTATAATGAAGAGATTGATGTTACTAGAAGGGATCTGAAGACTACTTCTCAGAATCCTAATGGGACATTTTCTTCATTCATCACCCGGTGGAGAAATAAAACCTCTAAAATGATGAGTAGGCCCAATGAGGAGGAACAACTACAAATTTGGTGAAGAATCTCCTTCCTGTTTATCAAAAACATATGGCATACCACTATTTTCCGACTTTTAAAACCTTGATTGCTACGGGAACTCTAGTTGAGGATGCTGTGGAAAGGGGAGACATCAAGAAGGATGAACCTACTGGCAGCACTTCTTATAATGCAAAGTTTGGAAATAACAAAAGACCCTCGAATAATGATCCAGCAGCTCTTTAAATAACTAATGTGATCCATGCCATTGGTGCATCTTCAGCATTCCAGTCGCGACCACAAAGGAACTTCACTCCCTTGAACATGACTTAGGCTCTGTTCTTTTGGACTGAATAAACCTGAACTGAACTGAACTGAACTGAACTGAATAAACCTGAACTGAACTGAATAAAATGAAAACTGTGAGAGAAAACTAGCTGAACTGAACTGAATAAACCTGAACTGAACTGAACTGAACGGAATAAACTTGAATTGAATAAACCTGAACTGAACTGAACTAAACTGAATTTTCATTAATTTAGTCCAAAAGAACAGAGCCTTATCCCCATGCTCTCTCCAAGCTAAAAAAGGCCAATCTCATTCAACTGCACGTTCCTTAAGCACCAAATTCAAAATCTTGCGGATGATGGAAAACTCTCTTTCGAGTCCACTTCCAGTAAACTAAATGACTCTCAACCCAACATCACAATAAACCCCCTTCCTGATCACAAACCTTCATTTGCCGTTATTGCCATCTCTTATGTTTCAGACGGATGGGATCTAATCCAGCTAATCCGCAAGACAGTTCCTCAAATGTATGAAATGCCAATAGCTTCAGGTTACAAGTGTCTAGTTTTTTACTATTCCACTCAAGAAAAAGTCAAAATGATGCCTTGTACAAACCCCAATTTCACTCTCAACAAGGATCCATTCTATGATAAGTGTGGAACCTTGGATTATGATGGTGCTTTCTTCATATTAGACTCTGATGCCAATAAGGATGCTTCTTCAGTCTTGACAATTGTAAAGAAAAACATTGGAGGTCATTTCAGCACTCCAAATACCTACTGGTGCCCCATCTGCCTCAATCAGCTTAGTGATGAGGAGTATGTGAAATATCTCATTTAACTCGAGCAGGTCGCCATTTTAAACCATCTCATTTGGAGGATGAAAATCCTTTTGAGGTATTGAGAAGGAAGGAAAAGTGCAAGGAGCCTATGATAGAGGATAATAATAGAGAATGACACTATTAAGCGCATGAAAGAGGTAAATGCTAATGTTTCCATCAGAAAGTTGTTAATACATTCACAGCCTAATAGGGAAGCCGTTCTAAAACATCTCAATGAAGCCTCTGTGAGCTCTTGCATAACACCTGACCAGATGGTGGGGCTCATCTACGGTGTAGATCGAACTCTCATGTTCACAGACAATGATCTCCCTAAAATATCAATCACAATAATTTGTTACACATCACTATACGTTGCAATGGATGGGAGATGCCTAGAGTATTAATGAATAACGGCTCTGCAATCAACGTTTGCCCTCTGCGTGTGTTAACAAAACTCGAGTATTCAAAAGAAGATATGGTACCATCCAACTAGGTGGTCAGAGCATATTATAATGCCAAGAGAGAACTAATGGGTTTAAGCATCCTCCTCATTGAATGTGGTCCTATGGCAAGGATAGTGGAATTCATGGTTAAGGCATGTTTCAACCTCCTATTAGGAAGACCGTGGTTGCATGAAAACGGAGCAGTAGCCTTTACTTTACATAAAAAAGTAAAGCTTCTCACTGATCAAGGTGCTTCGACTATTTCTGATGATCCATAAATTATGATTGTCTCTAACACCGAGAAGTCTTTACTGCATTTAAACTAGGTAGAAGGCACTAGGTTGGATGGTTACACTGGACGCAAGTGACCCCAACAACCACACTGGACGCAAGTGCTAAAGAAATAGAGCCGGAGTATGAACCAAGCGAGGATAATAAGAAAGAAATAGGACCTCCATGCATCGGCACACGTAATACGTCATTTGAAGCACCTGAAGAATCCTGGATTGGCGATCCTTCGGAAATGAAACACAATGATGATTTTGAGTCGAAGAAGAGATATAGGACTGATGATTTTGACCTGGACTTTAATGTGGTATGCCCTGTCCGAGAAATTCACAATGAGTCATTGATTCTCTTTCCAGGATATCAACATGAAGATCAATATCGTGAATTACCACAGTTCAGGAAATTAAATGGGAATGATGATCCTTTTGTCCACTTGGTTGGTTTTGTGAATGCATTACACCTATGGGGCATACCAGAAGAAGAATACCCCATGCTTTTTATTAAAAGTTTAGAAGGACCAGCTCTCGACTGGTACTATTCTCTAGATTTTTGGATAGAACTAGTTGGGAAAAATGCTAGTCAAGCTTTCGTTGATTGGGCTCTCGAGTACAAACATACTGTTGTCAAGAAGTTGAAGCTAGTCACCTTGTGTCAAAGCTCCTTAGAAACCTTCTCGCACTTTTGTTCGAGATGCACTCACATCTGCGAATAGATTAGCTTCCCTATTACTGATCGGGAGTTCATGCTTATATTAGTGCGGAAGCAGAATGATTTCTATTATCGTTTCATGGTTACCATCAAGTACACCTGCCTCATCCACATGGAGTAACATGGCTTAGACATCGATGCTCTGAAATTACACGAAAAACGTCCCCGGAAAAATCCGTGAAACTCCCAACGCAAATCCAAGGGTTTTTGCTAAAATGGATGAATCATTGAGTGTGGTGTATAATCGTGTTCGGAGCCAAGTTATAATTAGAGCCCCGTCATATGTGCACTACTTACCTCTTCCTGGAACAGACATGAGCAAACAATGCATTTATTGTCGCTAATTTGTGCATGACACTAGTCGATGCCATGATCTTTACTACAAAGTTCACGGCCTGATTCATCGAGGCATCATTAGTCCATCCCACAAAGAAGTACCCGTGAGGAAAGTGTCGTCACACTCTCAACCGCAATCCCAAGTTGATATTTTTCACAAACTGGTTGAACAAGGTTAGCTTCACCCACTTCCTCGAAGCCCAAGGGTAAGTCCCGTCGGACCAAATCTTCACAAGTACTGCCATTATCATCAGTTGCTTGGTCACGACACAAATCAATGTCAGGCTCTTAGTTATCGCATCAAGCAGATCACCAACATAGCTCTCGTCTACCGCAAAGCTACTTAATTGTCTCATGCCTATCTGATGCGAGAAGGGGAGAATCTTTAGTAAACATCCTATAGGGGGCTAGCCCATCATAAAAAAAAAAAGAAGAAAAATCTTTCAGCTCGTTAGTATGAGAGAACTACGTGCAACTTGAATCCCTATTTTCACGTACAGTTGCACTATGAAATCACTCCACCTATATAACACCAGGGGTACGTATGTAGCTTAATATGACTGCAACTGCTTTATTGAATAAAAAAAACTATTTTTTTAATATGATGAACTACGCAGAGTCTGATTCCCCATAAAATGCATTTGGAGGACTCAAATGTACTAACCATTGTATTTCAGACAAGATGATCGAAACTCAAGGGGCAATTATCATAAGAACATTTTTGGAATGTTGAATTGAGACACCAATGGAGGATACAAAATGACAGTAGGGAATTGAAGAATGATTGTTTGGTTGAAAAAATGACTGCCAAAGTTAGAGTTTTGTGCACTAGGAATATATCCTACACTGGTAGAGTTCAACTCATAAATGTTGTGCTCATGAGTATCCATGTTTATTGGGCTCAAATTTTTATCTTCCCTAGAAGAGTCATACAAGATGTGGAAATGTGTGCAGAGCCTTTCTGTGGACAGGCAACAATTTTAGCTCTACAGGGGGGTATGTGGCTTGCCAGGAGCTTTGCAAGAGTAAAAGCACAGGTGGATTGGGCTTCAAGGATGTGAAGAATTGGAATAGAGCCAGTCTGGGTAAATATGTGTGGCCAATAGCCACAAAGAAAGACAATGTGTGGGTGAAGTGGGTGCATACTGTATATATCAAGGAGATGGATTGGTGGGACTACCAACCTTCTAGTGGTAGTAGCTGGTACTGGAAAAGAGTTTGTGAAGTCAAAGATCAATTCAAACAATTATATAGCAGACAGGAAATCCAAAGGATTTAGAAGTATTCTATTCAGGATGTGTATCAGCAAATGATTGATCCAAGAGAACATATTTATTGGGATACATTTGTGTGGAACAGAATGAGTGTTCCCAAGCACAAATTCATAAGTTGGCTGGCCATGAGAGGAACATTACATACTGCAGATAGAATAGTTGTGCATGACAACAATGCTCAGTCTGATTGTTGGCTTTGTGGATTAATTCTTGAGACTTAGGAGCATCTTTTGTTTCACTGTTGTTACAACAAACAAATTCTGAATGCAGTTAAGCATTGGATGGACATGGAAACTCAATTGGAGGATATTAACAGGCTGTTGAGGTGGCTTGCAAATAGTAGGAAGAGCAAGTTCCTCAATTGGAGGATTAGGACTTTAATCATGGATGTAATGGGGTTAAGGTAAAGAAAGGTGTGGAAAATATTTAGGAAAGTGGTGGTAAAAACTCTAAGACTAGTAGAGGGAAGCGGCACCACAAACATTATAGAAAAACACACCAACTTTATTAACTTGATAAATCATCTCACTAAGCATTGAACATAAATGTAGTGTTGAGTGCCAGGTAAAAGACGGGCCTATTGAGTTTATAATGTTTTTCGGAAACGATCCTCCACAACTGTCTCATGAAACTACTTTTTCACCCCTTTCAGATGGTTATCACACTAATAGCTCATGTTCCAGCCAATTTACCTTGCATACCCAATCGAAAAATTCTGATACTAAAGAAATTGAATGTGAACCTTTATCTAAGTACATTTATATGCAAGATATTATTTCTGATAGTTAATTTAATAATGGTGAATCACTTGATACAACTGAAACATATAAAAACCCATGGAAGAGTCCATTGTAATTAACTTTAGTACAAAGAATGTTGTCAATGAAGTCAAAATAGGTCCATCCCTCTCCCCAATTGAACGGTTTGTGTATATTGCGTTATTAAAAGAGTATGTAGATGTGTTTGCGTGGTCTTATGCTGTTATGCCTGGTGTTAATGGAGAAAATGCGGAACATCGAATTCTGTTACATCCTGAAAGCAAGCCTAAGCAGCAAAAGCTCCGCTAAATGAAGGCAGAGATTATTCTGAAAGTGAAAGAAGAAATCTAGAAAGAGCTTGATGCTAAATTCATCCAGGCAATAAAGCATCCGAGTTGGCTCACCAATATAATGGTTCTACCTAAAAAGGATGGAAGAGTTCGGGTGTGCATTGATTTTCATGATTTGAATGCTGCATCACCGAAAGATTGCTTTCCTCTACCCCATATCGATGTCCTCGTTGATTGTGCGACTGGTCATGCAATGTTTTCCTTCATGGATGGATTCTCAGGGTATAATCAAGTACTCATGGCTCAAGAAGACATGACAAAAACGTCTCTCATCACTCCATGGGGCACTTTCTGCTATGGAGTTAGGCTTTTTGGACTCAAGAATGCCAGAGCCATATATCAAAGGGCAGCAACCACTATTCTTCATGACCTCATCCACTACATTGTGGAAGTTTATGTAGTTGACATGATCATGAAAAGTGAAGATCGTGAGGGGAATATTACCGCACTAAGATCATTCTTTGAAAGAATCAAGAAATACAATCTAAGGCTAAATTCTCATAAGTGTGTGTTTAGTGTCACTTCAGGAAAATTTTTGGGATTCATTGTTAATTAGTCAGGACGGTATTAAAGTGGACTCTGAAAAGGTAAAAGCCTTTCAAGAGCTACCTCCTCCAAAAACATAAAAAAATGAGGATTCCTTGACATAATTCTATATATCAGTAGGTTCATCTAATAACTCACTATGAGATGTGAACCTATATTGAAGATGCTTATAAAAAGGGGCATTTCATGAGCAGAATGAGGAATGTCAGGAAGATTTTGATTCCATGAAAGACCACCTTTCAAATCCACTTGTTCTGATGCCACCTAGGCTAGGAGAACCCTTGATTCTGTACCTCACTATCACAGAAACTGCTATGGGAGCTCTTGTAGCCCAATATCAAGAGAGAACAAAGAAGGAAGTTGCTATATACTATCTCAGCAAGAAATTCCTGGAGTGTGAGATAAGATATACCCCACTTAAAAAAGCATGTGTCTCTTTGCTCTATGCCACAAAGAAGTTGAGGCATCACCTTCAAGCTTATACCACTTACCTGATCTCAAGGCTTGATCCAATTCTGTTCAAGAAACCATTTCCTAGTGAAAGATTAGCTAGATGGCATGTAACACCCCCAAATTCCATACACGTCTAAGCTACGTTGCATCGACTTTGGGAGTGTTACCGCCGCGGTGAAACGCAAGGCTTATTGAATTAAAACACTAACTTACTCTCTACTATGAAAACTAAATTGCAGCGGAAATAAAAGGTTAACTTAACTACAAGTCGGGAATCACCATTGACCCCTTTTATTTAAACCATTAATTAAGTGAATCATAAACAAACTCTAGAATGTTCAACCAAAACACTTTAAAAGTTTATAAACCAGTGAATATCCCCCGTTATGCCCAAACTCATGCAGCATCACCAGCATACCTAATCTGCTCCCCATTGAAATATCAATGGTTCATCACAGGTCACCAAACATCACAAATAACAAACAATCAGCTATGCTGAGTACGTACATAATCAATTACATAATACACTAAACATAATCAGAATAATAATTAATAACAATTCCTAAACATGATTCTACAAAAACATTAAATTCCGTTTTTACAATTTATTTGGCATCGAACGGGCACCGTCATCTTTCTAGAATCATACGGGCTACTTAATCCTTAATAGACAACTTGGTCTATTAGATGAAATGTAAATACGGTTTCGTTCCGTTCCACATCCATCACCTTAGTATGCATACCCCCAAGATCGTACGGAACCTTCCGCCTACTTGAGTTATCAAAATTTATAAGGACACTACTGTCGTCACAGTAGGCCTGCGTAGGAGTGTAGAACAAGTCCCACACTCCCCCCATTGTTCATCACTTGTAGGGAGTCCAACTACAAGTTTATTGCCAAAATCCTTTCTTAGTATTGTACATTCATACCACATTAAACTGACATGTAATCATTTAACATTCCTTCTTAGATACAATACTCAAATCTTTACTTCTTGTAACATCCTTGTTACACCATAGATTAAAGAATACAAATCCAATAATCATGCTTATGATACGATAGAATTTCGCATTACCATGCTACATCGATTTTCAATCACAATCATGTTACCAAACAATCTCAGCAATCACAATTGTTTCCTATCATGGTTCTAGGTTCCAATAGAATAAATCACAACCTAACATGATACTAGTAATTGCAACTGAACTGGTACGCGTACGTACCTTGTAACGGAGAATCTTCGCTGACTACTTAAAACGTTCCGCTTATGAAATTGGGACCTAATCGAATAATAAAAGTATTTCAGTGCTAAATCTTTGATAATATTATATAAAAACCAGCTTAACTAACTATGTAAAACTTTAGTGTTTCGAATAATAAAATAAACGTTCATGTGGGTTAAACTTTTCTTTCATAAACTTTATTTAACTAACATATTTAGGACTTTAATCATATGTTTGCAAATCTGAGTTTTTTTCTCTGTAACTTATGTTATACTTGGTTTATAATACTAAAACTTACACAAATATTCATAAGTGTAATGAAATCAGAATTGAGAATTAAAATCATCCTAAAAACTAATAGTATAATCCAAAATCTGATTTCTTTTAACTTTACTATACTTTATTAGTTTATTTACAAAACCAACTTAAACCCTTATATACACAAGTATTATAAAAATCAGTTTTGAGACATAGGATTATCATAAGGACTATAACATCATTATAAATCTGAATTCTATTACTAATTCTCTACTTTATTTATAATTACAAAACTTAATCAAAGATACACAAGAATAATAAAATCAGATTTTATAATTTAATTCAAGGAAGAAAAGAGAAAGAATGACCACCGGAAGAACACCGGCGACCTCGGCTGCGCCGACCACCACGCGCACACCGACGAGCCACGAACCTCCGACTGCGCGACACAACTCACACCACTCGCACCACTTTGCACAACCACGACTCACAACTCGAGCCACTCGAGCCTCGCACGCGACACTTGCAAGAAGATCCGCAATAACTCGCGCGACACGACCTGCGACCGTCGTTGGACCTCCGGCAGAACCCGCACGAGCCTCGACACCCAACACTTACCTCGACGCACAACCCGCTCACCTTCGCACCACGCACTTCGACTCGCACACACAGCCCAGCACACACTCGCACCCTCGAGCATCGCACAACACGCTCGACTCGCACACACCACTCGAATACCGACGAAAACTCAGAGGAGCGAAGAAGAATATAGTGCAGGAGGGGAGGAAGAAAAGTGGCGAGGAGGGAGAAGAAAAGAACGCAGGAGGAGAAGAGGAGGAAATCGAAAGTCTTGGGCTCAAGGAAGAAAAAAAACGGCTGATTGAAATAAAAAAAATAGGGTTTTGTTTCCTTTTTTTTTTTTTTATTATTATAGCATGAGAAACCTAGGTTTAATAGGATTTGTTTCCAAATCTAATTCCTATTCCTTATTTTATTTATTTGGAAAATAAAACAAAACCGAATTAAAATATAATTAGGTACAAAAGTAGGTCGTATATTTAAATTATAACTCTAGGCTTACCCAAACTATACTGTTCTGCAAATAATATTAAAAATATTTTTACTTTATTCTTTATATTTTCTTATTTATAAAAGAATAACCCCCAGAAATACGGAGTATTACAGGCTTCCCTCCTTAAAGGAAGTTTCGTCCCGAAACTTTGAGGTAGCCAGTCTTAACAACGATCTTTTTGCACTTCTAAGTCCCAATATTTCACAAGCGTTTCTAATTTTCGCAAGTCACATAAGCGATAAATACACATAAATAACAGATTTAACGAACTTTAGCAAACTCTAGGGTGGAAGCGCGAAATTCTATCGCATTCTTCCCCCCTTAAAAGAAAAGTTACGTCCCCGTAACTCACCTACCCCTTGAAGGAACTCCGGGTACTTTATGCAATCGAATGACATATTTAAAACTTTGCATACAATTGGTTCTCTCTAAGTGTCTGTAAAATAAGCCCCAAATGTCTCTCATGTTCCTCCTTGCTTCTTGAATAGATCAATAAATCGTCTATGAACACGACTACGAATTTATCGAGGTAGGGTCGAAAAATCCTATTCATAAGGTCCATGAAAACAGCAGGTGCATTGGTTAACCCAAAAGGCATGACGGTAAACTCTAGTGTCCATACCTAGTCTTAAAGGCAGTTTTGGGTATTTCTTGATCAACAATCCTCAATTGATGGTAACCGGACCTTAAACTCTATTAAATCGGACGGAAAGAAGCCATCCCCTAATTTCAGTGAGGCATTAAAGACTTTCGTAGAGCAATTAACAGTATCTCCAGACGGAATAACTATAGGCATATCATTTAACTCGGACTCAACCACTACTAGAGTTTTAATAGTTGTATGGGCAATAAAAGACCAAAATGTTTCAGAATCGAACAAGACTTTAACAGGAATTGAGTTGATAGAGAAAGTACCCGTGACAACATTTCTACGAGCCTCCTCTTCGCTAATCGTCATCATATACAGCTTCCCTGTGCCCTTATTTTCATTGTTGTTGGTCACATGGTTCCCAGTTGGTGCTTGATTATCTGCATTGGTTGGTGGTTTGGAGTAATTAGAGTTCTCTGACCCATTGTATGCATTTCCACCATTCTCATTCTCATTCATAGGCTTGTCTCCATAGTCCCTTTTTTCTTGACTATTGGGGTTAACCTTATTCTTCGAATAGCATTCGTACGCTCTATGCCCCATTTTCCCACATTCATAACACTCCACCTTATTACCCTCGCAATCCTTCCCAGGATGATTATATGGACACTTCTTACACTCGTACACACGCTCAGTGTCCGCGGTTGTTGGTGTTATTGTTGCGGTTATTGTTATCGTTGTTGGGTCCCTCATCGAAGTTTCTTTGGGAGGTTTGATTGTTCTGGTTCCCATGGTGTTTCTTTTCAAATCTCTGAACCTCGGGGTTTGGATTCTCCTTTCGCTTCTCACCTTGTTTACCTCCTTCCTCTCGTTTCCTTATTGCATATAAGTGGGCAGCTTTGCCAAAGACATGGTCCAACGAGGTGAAAGTATCTCCCCCCAGTCTCCCTTGTAGGTCAAGGGTGAGCCCTAATTCAAAGCGTGAGGCCTTAGCTTCCTCGGTAGGGGCAATTGCGGGAGCAAATCTCATCGGTTCTATGAACTTGCGGTAATATTCCTCAACGAGACAGGTTCCCTTGCTCTAGCATCATAAACTTTTGGGCTTTCTGCTTTTTGAGGTATGGTGGGTAATACTTATTCCTCAGGGCTTTCTTAAAAGTTTCCCACCCAAAGTCAGGCTGTTTTAGGAGGTTGTCCTTAGCTTGAGTCCACCAAAAATGGGCATCCCCCTGTAGGTAATAACTTGCTAAGGGCACGGTCTTGTCATCTGGACAGGAGAGGGAAAAGAAAAGCTTATCAAACTCCCCAACCCAATTTTCTAATTCTTCGGGTCCCCCTTTCCCATTCAATACTGGGGGGTTCCTACGGGCAACCTTTTCAGACAAGTCCCCATCCCGATTATGACCTTGGGCTAGGTTAGCTGTAATCTGCACTAGATCACGAATCGATTGCTCGACATTCAGAGAGGTATCAGGCGTGCCGCCTTGACGAACCATTCTGCGCTGAAAAAATGACACAACGGTTGTTTCAGCGACGAGCACATAGTCGATTATTTATTTAACTACTACACATTGGCACGTTCATATAACACGTTTTTATTGCGAACAATCATTAAGTCTCTATTGACTTGCAATATAAACATCTCAAATAAGATGCTACATCAAATAAAAAGAATAAAACTGTTGTATTATTATTGGAAAGGGTAAAATTTATTGTTTCCAAGGAAAACATTATGAATAAATAAAAGAATACTAATTTGCTACTTGGCATGCAAGCCGTATTAAAAATGAAACAAACGAATAAAATAATATTCTAATCCTAATTATATAATCAAAAGAAACTAGGGACTATAACGGTGAGCTTCATCATCTGAATTAGGATTTTCTATTCCTTCTTCCATATCAGCTTCGTCCTCAAAAGGCTTATCATCCTCTATGGGTTCATCTTCATCCAGGGTTCTTCCTCTTCTTCTACGGGCTCATTTTCCTCAATCGGATCTCCTTCAGCAGGCTCATTTTCATTAGGATCTTCCTCTTCCTCATTTTCCAAGTCAAGTATAGGTGCAACATGATCTTCCCCAATCACTATAATGAATGTCTTATTATTCCCTTCATCATCGGAAATATAGATAACAGTTCTAAGGTTTGAAGCTATATGGTAGTCCTCGGGTAAGAACTCATTCCTCGAACTAAAGGTGATGAGGTAGAGGGCTCCCTACTTCTCTTCTCACGAATTCTCCATTCATTTTCATAGTATTTAAGATCGGTGATGAATTGCCCTACAGTAGGAAGGTATTGGTTCCAGTAAGTATGTTTGATTGCATTAAAACCTCCATTTTCTAACCATATATCCCAATATTTGCCGTGTACGAAAAGGTAGGGTTCCTCCTTAGGGACGTACTGCAACATAAAGTATATTTTCTCCATTTCAGTCCTTAGTCTAATATCTCCATGTAAGGTTCTATATTCCATAACAGCTTTAATTTTATAGGCCCAGGTGTTCCAATCTTCCGCAATTCGGTATTTCATCAGGTATTCCTGAGGACATAGGTCGTAAACTATTCGCGAATTAAAAGGAGAAAATAGTATAAGTTCCAGAGAAGTAAAGGTTTTTAAGTATACATTATATATAAACATATATAAGAGGTAAAACGATTATTTTCAATTTTAGAACTCCTTAAAGAGGTTCAAAATATTTACAACAATTAGATGGTTCTTTCCTAAAACATTCGAAATAAGGTTTTAGTTCAATATCTTTTTGAAACATCTTTGGAATATTATACTACTTCGAAATTTTAGGGAATAAAATATTTCAATATCTAACTTAGTGCGTCTATAAAATATCACTATCTATGCACCTATTCTTGTACATCCTTCTAATCTATTCATACTTCGAAGATTTCAAAGAACCTTTCACAATTTCAATCAAGCAAACAATACCACAATTCATATAATCAGAACATCTGATTCATTCCACAGTATTTGCATACTTTCTGTAAACATATCAGACAAGTAAGGCAAGAAATGCATTACAAATAAGATCATTCCTATGATTTAATGCACGCAAAAGTAAGCTATATGCTCTTATCCCATCTACCCATTTTAAAATTCGTTTGAAACATCTTTGAAAGTAGGAACTTTTTGGCTCTGATACCAGTTTTGTAACACCCCCAAATTCCATACACGTCTAAGCTACGTTGCATCGACTTTGGGAGTGTTACCGCCGCGGTGAAACGCAAGGCTTATTGAATTAAAACACTAACTTACTCTCTACTATGAAAACTAAATTGCAGCGGAAATAAAAGGTTAACTTAACTACAAGTCGGGAATCACCATTGACCCCTTTTATTTAAACCATTAATTAAGTGAATCATAAACAAACTCTAGAATGTTCAACCAAAACACTTTAAAAGTTTATAAACCAGTGAATATCCCCCGTTATGCCCAAACTCATGCAGCATCACCAGCATACCTAATCTGCTCCCCATTGAAATATCAATGGTTCATCACAGGTCACCAAACATCACAAATAACAAACAATCAGCTATGCTGAGTACGTACATAATCAATTACATAATACACTAAACATAATCAGAATAATAATTAATAACAATTCCTAAACATGATTCTACAAAAACATTAAATTCCGTTTTTACAATTTATTTGGCATCGAACGGGCACCGTCATCTTTCTAGAATCATACGGGCTACTTAATCCTTAATAGACAACTTGGTCTATTAGATGAAATGTAAATACGGTTTCGTTCCGTTCCACATCCATCACCTTAGTATGCATACCCCCAAGATCGTACGGAACCTTCCGCCTACTTGAGTTATCAAAATTTATAAGGACACTACTGTCGTCACAGTAGGCCTGCGTAGGAGTGTAGAACAAGTCCCACACTCCCCCCCATTGTTCATCACTTGTAGGGAGTCCAACTACAAGTTTATTGCCAAAATCCTTTCTTAGTATTGTACATTCATACCACATTAAACTGACATGTAATCATTTAACATTCCTTCTTAGATACAATACTCAAATCTTTACTTCTTGTAACATCCTTGTTACACCATAGATTAAAGAATACAAATCCAATAATCATGCTTATGATACGATAGAATTTCGCATTACCATGCTACATCGATTTTCAATCACAATCATGTTACCAAACAATCTCAGCAATCACAATTGTTTCCTATCATGGTTCTAGGTTCCAATAGAATAAATCACAACCTAACATGATACTAGTAATTGCAACTGAACTGGTACGCGTACGTACCTTGTAACGGAGAATCTTCGCTGACTACTTAAAACGTTCCGCTTATGAAATTGGGACCTAATCGAATAATAAAAGTATTTCAGTGCTAAATCTTTGATAATATTATATAAAAACCAGCTTAACTAACTATGTAAAACTTTAGTGTTTCGAATAATAAAATAAACGTTCATGTGGGTTAAACTTTTCTTTCATAAACTTTATTTAACTAACATATTTAGGACTTTAATCATATGTTTGCAAATCTGAGTTTTTTTCTCTGTAACTTATGTTATACTTGGTTTATAATACTAAAACTTACACAAATATTCATAAGTGTAATGAAATCAGAATTGAGAATTAAAATCATCCTAAAAACTAATAGTATAATCCAAAATCTGATTTCTTTTAACTTTACTATACTTTATTAGTTTATTTACAAAACCAACTTAAACCCTTATATACACAAGTATTATAAAAATCAGTTTTGAGACATAGGATTATCATAAGGACTATAACATCATTATAAATCTGAATTCTATTACTAATTCTCTACTTTATTTATAATTACAAAACTTAATCAAAGATACACAAGAATAATAAAATCAGATTTTATAATTTAATTCAAGGAAGAAAAGAGAAAGAATGACCACCGGAAGAACACCGGCGACCTCGGCTGCGCCGACCACCACGCGCACACCGACGAGCCACGAACCTCCGACTGCGCGACACAACTCACACCACTCGCACCACTTTGCACAACCACGACTCACAACTCGAGCCACTCGAGCCTCGCACGCGACACTTGCTGCAGTACCGCAATAACTCGCGCGACACGACCTGCGACCAGTCGTTGGACCTCCGGCAGAACCCGCACGAGCCTCGACACCCAACACTTACCTCGACGCACAACCCGCTCACCTTCGCACCACGCACTTCGACTCGCACACACAGCCCAGCACACACTCGCACCCTCGAGCATCGCACAACACGCTCGACTCGCACACACCACTCGAATACCGACGAAAACTCAGAGGAGCGAAGAAGAATATAGTGCAGGAGGGGAGGAAGAAAAGTGGCGAGGAGGGAGAAGAAAAGAACGCAGGAGGAGAAGAGGAGGAAATCGAAAGTCTTGGGCTCAAGGAAGAAAAAAAACGGCTGATTGAAATAAAAAAAATAGGGTTTTGTTTCCTTTTTTTTTTATTATTATTATAGCATGAGAAACCTAGGTTTAATAGGATTTGTTTCCAAATCTAATTCCTATTCCTTATTTTATTTATTTGGAAAATAAAACAAAACCGAATTAAAATATAATTAGGTACAAAAGTAGGTCGTATATTTAAATTATAACTCTAGGCTTACCCAAACTATACTGTTCTGCAAATAATATTAAAAATATTTTTACTTTATTCTTTATATTTTCTTATTTATAAAAGAATAACCCCCAGAAATACGGAGTATTACATGGCATGCTATGCTTTCTGAGTTTGATATTCAATGTGTAAGCAAGAAAGCTGTTAAAGGAAGAGCCACATCTGAAGCCCTAGCAGAAGGACCAGTCTCAGAAGACGAATATGATGATGCATTTCCTGATAAATATTTATTATTTATTGAAAATCCACAATGGTGCATGTATTTTGATGGAGGTTATAATAGGAGAGGTAATGGAGCAAGTGTCTTACTAGTAGATCCCGAAGGAGTCCATATTCCATTCGCTGTCAAGATGGATTTTTAAACAACAAACAATACAACTGAGTATGAAGCCTGCATATATGGAGTAAAAACAGCTTTGGTAGTAGGGGAAATACATCTCACTGTGTATGGAGATTCTAATCTCATCATATCTTAAACAATAGCAATTTGGAGAGTTTGAGACGAGGGACTTCATATGTATACAGTGTACCTTCAAGAGTTGATCCCTTATTTCAATGACATCCGTTTCAAACATCTTCCTCGGGAACAAAATAGCTTCACTGATGCTTTAGCTAATCTACTGTTAATTTGACATGGGAGAATGGTACAAAAATCGAGCGATTTTTGATTGAATAAAAGAAGGGGCCAACAGTGACGGTAGCACAAATTGCTTCCTCGCTGGCTCAACAAGATGATGATGATGTCTGGTACAAGGATATCCATACTTTTCTAGAAGCTATACAGTATCTAGAGGGAAGTGGCAAGAAGGATCGTATAGCCATTAGAAGGCTAGCTGCTCATTTTCTCATAAGGGTTTGATGGTACTCTATAACTGTGCGTGAATGACAATGAGAAGCAAGCCATCATGGAAGAAGTTCAGATGAATGGAAGGATGCTGGCAGATATAATTTTGCGAGCAGGTTTCTATTGGAGTACCCTCGAAGGTGATTGCATTGGTTTTGTCCATGCTTGCAAGCAATGTCAGATATTTGCTGGTGCGACTGTCGCGTGTCTACCAAAAATAAACCTAACTATAACCTTCTAACAATGTAGTCGGGTAAGTCAGAGTCGATCCCACAGAGAATTGGATTTATCTTATTATTTCTTGTGTTAGTTAAAAACCCCTGTTTTTTATAGAATATATGAACTAACCAAGTACTATAAAAATTACTACTATAAAGATGAAGGTAAAATATCGACTAAATAACTGAACTAAGAAAGAGATAATCAAAGATACTAAAATAGGGATCGGGAGATATATATTGGTATTGGAATAGTAATCGATCATTGAACTATTTAAATCACGCATATACTTTGACGTTAACTCAAGAATGCACGTAGACACTCTAAACTTTCTAATTTGCAAATAAATCAAACAAGCTCTTGGAATATTGTCTAACTAATTAATAATCTAGAACAAGCTCTCTAGACTCGATTAACTAGCAGCATTAAAACTGTAGAAATAGTTAACTTAAGCCACAATCTCACAAGCTCGGATTGTGCAACTTAAAAGATTGATAATCTTAGGTATTATGACAAGTTTTAGTCACTAATCAAACACCTAATTGCTACAAACGGAATTAACAAGGACAATTACGTATCACAAGTCAAGTCCTAGCAACAAAACTAGCAAATTACACAAAGATGGCCAATCTAAAGTATAATCAAACTAGTTCTAAACAATAATACAGAGTATCAATCCAACCAAAGCATAAACATGAACCATTAAATATCAAAAATCAGAACTTTAGCATTCTCACAATTCAATACTCCAATAATCAATATATCTCCTTACCCTAAAAGGTTTTAGCCTAACATATTAAGAACAAAAATAATACTAAGAAGAATCAACTTATTCATTATTAAGAAATACACAATCTAAAAACTATACTAACAATCCAATCTAATTATTAATTGTATGGAGAAAAACGAAAACTAAAACAAAACATCCAAACAAAATTACCAAACGTTGTAATTCTATGCTCTGTAATCTACTACTCGCTGTTGTCTGTAATTCGCAGCACCCTGTTGTTCGTAAGTTGGGGCTTTTCTGTCCTCTCTAATTGAGTGCCGCTGAGTGCTTGTTGTTCTCCGTAATTTTCAGCGCTTCTCTTCTACTTTCGAAACGCTGATATGTGCTCCTCCCTTTATTCAACGATGCACCTCCTTTATTCATCATCTTCAACCCCTAAATTTCCTAATCTAAGACTTTCCTTCTTCATTTTATTAAAATCCCAAAATACCTCCTAAAAGCTCCTACAATTTTCCAATGTCAGCCAATTTTCAGTTTTCTTTCCCTTAATCTCTTCCGTCAGACTTTTCTTTTCTTTTTCTTTCTCTTCTTCTCTTTTCTTGGGCTGCTAGCTTTTTATTATTGTAGTGGACCCATTGAGCTCACAAATAAGCCCAAAGAAGAAAGAGAACTTAAATGGGTTGGCTAACCCATTTGCAAAATTGTCGCTCAAATCGTCTTCCTGCAGACAAATAAATAAAATAGTAGTAACCCGTGTCTCGGAAGAAAAATAACTTAAAACTCTTTGTAAAATATAAAGTTCAATGTCATATTAAGGGTTTAATATAATAAAAATATACACTTTTACAACTCTATCAAACTCCCCCAAGCTTATACTTTTGCTTGTCCTCAAGCAAAGACATGAAAAACAAGGGAAGTTCAACTCTTGAAAAGAAACAAAGAATGCCGATTTAGCCAAACACATCAAGCATCTAACAATAGCATCAAACTAGCATATATGCAATCAATGAACTCTCAAGGCCACCTACAACTTCTATGAACCAACCATAAGTTACGTATGCTAAATGGTAGTGAAACAACCTCAAAGATCATTAGGACTTTAATCATGGATGTAATGGGGTTAAGGTAAAGAAAGGTGTGGAAAATATTTAGGAAAGTGGTGGTAAAAACTCTAAGACTAGTAGAGCGAAGCGGCACCACAAACATTATAGAAAAACACACCAACTTTATTAACTTGATAAATCATCTCACTAAGTTTCATGACTCTAAATGTTCTATCTTTGTCAAGTAGCTCTTGTAACGAGATTTCAACTAGTGACTCCCGGTCCAATTGGCCCAAGGCACTAGGCATGAAGATGCCCCAACGAGTCTACTCACTCGAGCTACCTAAACAAAAGATAGAAACACCACACGTACATATTTGGGCAATTTTTTCTTTTTTTTTCATTCTTTTTGATATCAGAATCTTTTTTCATGTGTTCTGTTTTCAGAGTTTTCAATTTTTCACTTTTTCACTTTTGATTTTCCATGCCCAAACATTGGTACGCAGAGCCTTCAAAATATGAAACTTTTTTTTTTTTTTCAACATATAAACATCACCACTCAATTATAACATTTTCCACTTTACAATTACAAATGCTCTACTAATCTTAGAGAAGGGTAAAACACTTGTTTTTCTGGTAAAAGTTTATTTTGTGAGTGTAGCATGAAAATAAGCTAACAAAGCTCGAAGTTGGCTCACTAGAGGAAAATGTCATTGGTAGGCTTTTTGGCTCAATGTGTTGGTACAACTTAAATGCCTAAATCATCTCTTATTTTTCACTTTACTACACAAATAGCTTTAGCAAAACGATTGAAAATTCACAGAGTTAGGACTTTTAGAAGTTCATACAAAGGCATATACACAAGTCTAAAACGCTAAACTCGAATATAATTGAGCTATTTTTTCAAAAATTTCGGCAGCATCTCCCCTAAAACTGGACAAAAACCAAACAACTAATAGTTGTTTTCAACCAAAAAAAACAAAACCATAGCAAAATTCCAACATATTCCAGCACATATAATCCCACAAACCATTTCAAAACAACCACACACTCTCCATAAATTCAAGAATGTTCCCTCCCCCAAGCTTAGATCACACATTGTCCTCAATGTGGGAAAAAGAAAAAAGAAGAGAAAAAGGAAAGGAATAGAGCTCACCGGATTAAGTTATATGTTGAACTTCGAACCTTTCTCCCCCAAGCTTGAAGCACATGGCTGTCCATTAGAGAATACAAGAAACCCACGGAAAGATTGGACCTGACAGAGTGCAGTTGGTGTGCAATAAGAGCTGAATGTCGTCCCTCCCCTAAGCTTGGACGACAAGAATTGTGGATATTGGATGCAAACAGGAGATAGTCCTGCACCAAGATAAAGAAAACAATATGAGTCACACCAAACACAACAGAGGTTTGGGGGGGGAGAAAGAAAGAAACAAAGAAAATTAAGACTAATTCCTACAAAACAAAGAAAAATGAATGAAACTAAAGAGGAGTTATAGAAATCTTAGAATCAAAAGAAGTAAAACATGGAAGAAGAAAAAAAGAAAAAGGAAAAATATAAAATTAAAAAGAAAAGGATATGGAAACATGAAACTTGGGTTGCCTCCCAAGAGCGCTTCATTTAACGTCGTTAGCTTGACGTCTTCATTCTCAGTATGCATCGTAATTCGGAGCCTCCAGCTCCACTACTTCAATGTTTTGAACCTGATGCCCCTCATGATATGGTTTGAGTCGATGTTCGTTCACCTTGAACTCCTTACTTGTGTCTTCACTACTCAATTATAAAATTTGGTGCGTGTCGTTTCCGCAACAAAATTAAATTTATAAATCACTCACTAACTCTAACAGATAGATAGGGAGAGTAAGGGTCGAATCCACAGAGACTGCGTTATTATCATAAACTAAATTTTAATTATATATATAACTACTACTATATAATAGGGGGGGTTTTCAAATATCAATATTATACTAAAACTATTAAACTAAAATAATGAATATAAATTGCAAGAAATAAATTCGATTTTAAAAATATAATAAAGAAGGTAATAGGAGACATGTAACTTTCTATAGATATTGGGTATAATCATTGACTCATTCGACTAGCCTAGGATAGATTGGTTAACTATATAATCCATTGAAAGCAAGTAGATTACTAGTTTTATCTTTCTTACTCGTTAAATCCCGTGAAAGCACGCAAATTTAATCCTAATCAAGCTAAATTAATCCAACCATGAAAGCATGTATCAAATTATCAAACTTGACAACATTAGAAACACCAATCAACTGAACCCAAATTAACCAGTAAGCTGCAACTAATTGAATTCAATTATTACACAAGATTCTAGCAATTATAATTAGACCAGAAAGCTGCAACCTAATTAAAACTACTATCAATCTAACAATAGAAACATGAAACAATTTAGGTGATCAATCTAAATCAATAAACATGAATCAAAAGCCAGATAATAAACCTTGTATAAATACCCACAAGAAACTAATCGTTTAAAACACAAACAAAAACGTAATCTCATAAACCCATATATCAAATAGTCAATTACATGTTCCTACTAGTGTAAACTACTTTAAATTAGATATGAAAACAAAGAAAAGAAATAGAAGAGAGTATAGAAAACTCATTAGGGACAAATTTTCGTCTACATCTTCGACGTCCTCTGTCTTCCTTCACTCCCGTCTTCTCTGCTCACTTTTTAAAAAACGCCGCTTCCCTTACTGGTGCTGCGTGATATATCCCCCAGTCAAGAACAATAGGTTTTTCATGACTTGATGAATCTTGGGTTTGTTAACGGGCTTAGCCCATTTCCTCCTCCGTATTTTGCTTCTGTTATACTGCGTGAGATAAGACCAATTAAGTTGTCTTTGCTTTCAAACTCAATAATCTTTTTGAGTTGATTAACAGCATCAATTTGCTGCAGTAGCTGTACGTGGGCCAAGCCACAAATGGATAAATCAATATACTCTTTGGGCTTGTAATTTAAGCATTGTAAATCTGATCTGCTACTTGTAACACAATATGGACTCAGTTAAGGGAAGAATCAGCTATTTTCTTCTTCTACAAAGTCATAGGTGTTGATCTTAGCTTTGCGTAGCCACTTGAATCGTCTTGTTTCGGCTCTGTATGAGAGAGATATGCCCAAAATACTATATCAGCCCTGCAGAATTAGTAATACTCGAATTTAGTGCTTCTTTCCAAACTTTATTCAAATAGGTTATCACTAAATAATTAATATAGACACAACTTCATCTTTTAAACAATAAAAATAATTACCAAGTGATTAAACCAAAATATCCTAAAAGTATAATATTTAACCCAAATAATTCAACAGACGACACTAAAAGTATTATATTAGAGGGTAAAAATATGTATAAATAGACACTTATCAAATTCCCCCACACTTCGTTTTTGGTCGTCCTCGATCAAAATACTACTAAATGTAAATTAAAGACTATATTAAGAAAGCAATAAAACCTAACTCACTGTCGTAGGAATCACGATTGTACTTAGCATGTGCAACAAGCCCTTTAAACCCCTAGGCAACCCTAGTGGACGAGTTACGGTCTCGTGAGGATTTTCAGATGGCATACCCACAAAGCCTTATTAACATAAACCAAACCAATTAGCAACATGGATATCAGAATGACATTAATAAAGAAATTAAATGCAAGACCTAATATACCACCTCAATTTTCTTTGTCAGAAATAACTTAATTAGAACAGTACACTACAAGAAACTAAAACATTTTCAAGTTAGTCAGAAAAACGTTGAGAAAATGTTAATGGAGATGTCATACTCTTAGTGTTTAAACAATCGAACTATCAAAACTCATAATACTTCATGAACAAATTGTCATCTTCACAACTCAAAAATATCTAGCATGTATCCACACTTGTATGAGTATCAAGTTCAATAAATAGACCCTCACATGTATGAAGGAAACACTCATCTCTTATGTGTTTGGGGTTAAATAATATCCACTCAAACCTATAACCAAGTCGACTCAAATGAAGTATATTTCTTTAAACTTGACTATCATCTCAATTCTCCACTTGGAAAGTGACACGATGAATAAAGATCAAAAGGTCTTATAAAAGGTTGTAACAAGGCTAAGGTTAAAGGGTAGGGAAAATATTTAGGAATGTGGAGTTAAAAGAAGCCAAACTAAAGGAAGCAAAAATACATGACCTGAGATGTTTCACAACAAACTCTATTTATACATTAAGCATCATACTCCAACTCTTTTTTTTTTAATCCATATTATTCACTGTAACTATAACATATCATCCATAAATAATGCAACGACAACATTTCCATGTATATTTCATAGCATTGTCGCTTTTCTTTGATCTTCATATATGAGTTTTTTTTTTCACTTCTCCATTCAATTTCTTTTCCTACTTTTTAGCAACTTTTTTTTTTTCCACACTATTTCTTCACTGTAACACAAACTTACAATACAAACTCAATGAACTCCCCTTAGCTAGTGGATAAATATATGTAGGAGGCCGCAGGTTTGTAATGTATGGTTAGCAAATAAAACACGGATTTTAAGGCTCAAAAAGGCTAAACAAGTGGAAATATTGTATGAAAGAAAATCTCTGAGGCTAAAAAAAATTGAAAATGACGCCTAAATCATTTCTTCATAACACTTGTCACAAAAGTTTCAAAGAATACCAAGTCAAGTTCAAGAGGCACACTTCATTGAGGAACTATCACACAAAAAATAATGAGACTGATGCAGATGTGTCAGTCTAATAGGCTCAGAAGCTCACAAGGTTTGGTCTATTTATCTAGCCAGTTTATTTAAGAGAAGCAAGATAATTTTTTTCTTTCAATTGTATTATAAATCTCTCAAGTTCGATTATTATATTCCAATTATATAACATTCCTAAATTCTTTTATTTCGAAAATTTTTATTTTATTTCAAAAACAAGTTAGATTAGAGTTTCTTACCAACTTACTAATCGTCATTCCTTAGGAAATAAAGAGGTAGAATCCTAAATAAAATGCAACCATTCTAAAACTAATGCAAACAAAAGCACAATTTTTTTTTTAATTTTTTTATATGAATCAAACAACAATAATAAAACTACTATGCAAATGCAATAGAAAGATAACTCATACTAGCCTAAAGCATAGTTCAGTCAAAAATTTTGACAGTATGTCCTCTCAAAGTAGGGAATTTCTATTTCTTTCACTACACAAAATCAACTACACCACAACATCGAATAAGCATGTATCTCCCCCACACTTACAGTTTTCATTGTCCCCAATGAAGGAAAGAATGAGAGGACTTAGCTGGTTTTGTGATGAATATGGAAGCAGGTGACAATGCCTTGGTACTGTGCGGCTGTACTGCTATCAATAATGTGCTGGACCAGTGAGTGTGGTGTGTTTGTAGTGCAGGTTGATATGCTCGACCAAGGGTTCAGATCACCAGTAAGCTTGGCAAGCTCTAGTCATGTGCTACTTTCTTGGTTTACAAATTTTATGAGGCCAAAGGCAAGAGAGAAACACAACCATCATCTAAAAATCAAGATATAAAGATATTAAGTGCAGATAAAGAAGGAAGAAAATAAAAAAATAATGCAGCAAAACAGAACCTAAAAGGAAGAAAGTAATGAATATATAAAAGAAAATTTAGCAGCAATGGGTTGCCTCCCAAGCAGCAGCGCCTTTGGTTTACGTCGTTGGCTCGACATAATATGCTCTTCATTCCTGCAAAATACTCTCATTTAGAGCAGTTATGAATAGTTGTTCGAGGCCTAAAGCGTTGGCCATCTCATCTAATAAAATCTGGAGATTTTCTTCTCCAACCTGGGCAAAACAATAAGTAGCATAATCAGTAGCATTTTCCTCTATATTTAAAACATGTTCCTCAAACATGCTCAACTGCATTCTCTCCCCATTGCTCTCAAGAATGACATAACCGTTAGCAACATCAATCAATGCCCTTGCAGTTTTTAGGAATGGTCTGCCTAGCAAATATTTCAGACCAATGCCCCACGTTTTAGTCAAACTATATACTATAAGAGCATCTGGTAGATTTAAAATAAGGTAATAAGATCAGTTGAATGCATCCAAGCACATAATATTACAGATGCCCAAACTCAAAAACAAGAATACTCAAAAAACTAAAAATTCATTACAGATGCTGCCACATGTTCTAATTAGACTTCTCAGCTCATAACTCAGGACACTTCCCCTTAGAGCACAACAAAATAAAACAAAACAAACTGGACTGCAGCTTCGTAAGATTTTTTATTCATGAAGTAGTCAACTTGGTTTCAATTTTTCTTGGAATAAAATACCGTTGGCCAGATTCATGAATAAGTAAAGACATAAATCATGAAGTATCTTATAGTATCTAGTCATTAAGTCTTAAAGGTAGTATGATAGTCATGTTAATCCCAACTAGACCATTAGATAGATAAAACCAATATATTCAAGCATTAAGAAACTAGAATTAAACAAATAACTAGATAAATAATAATACTTAAACAATAGTCTAAAATAATAAATTACACAGTCCCCGGCAACGGCGCCAAAATTTGGTGTGACTGTCGCGTGTCTACCAAAAATAAACCTAACTATAACCTTCTAACAATGTAGTCGGGTAAGTCAGAGTCGATCCCACAGAGAATTGGATTTATCTTATTATTTCTTGTGTTAGTTAAAAACCCCTGTTTTTTATAGAATATATGAACTAACCAAGTACTATAAAAATTACTACTATAAAGATGAAGGTAAAATATCGACTAAATAACTGAACTAAGAAAGAGATAATCAAAGATACTAAAATAGGGATCGGGAGATATATATTGGTATTGGAATATTAATCGATCATTGAACTCATTAAATCACGCATATACTTTGACGTTAACTCAAGAATGCACGTAGACACTCTAAACTTTCTAATTTGCAAATAAACCAAACAAGCTCTTGGAATATTGTCTAACTAATTAATAATCTAGAACAATCTCTCTAGACTCGATTAACTAGCAGCATTAAAACTGTAGAAATAGTTAACTTAAGCCACAATCTCACAAGCTCGGATTGTGCAACTTAAAAGATTGATAATCTTAGGTATTATGACAAGTTTTAGTCACTAATCAAACACCTAATTGCTACAAACGGAATTAACAAGGACAATTACGTATCACAAGTCAAGTCCTAGCAATAAAACTAGCAAATTACACAAAGATGGCCAATCTAAAGTATAATCAAACTAGTTCTAAACAATAATACAGAGTATCAATCCAACCAAAGCATGAACATGAACCATTAAATATCAAAAATCAGAACTTTAGCATTCTCACAATTCAATACTCCAATAATCAATATATCTCCTTACCCTAAAAGGTTTTAGCCTAACATATTAAGAACAAAAATAATACTAAGAAGAATCAACTTATTCATTATTAAGAAATACACAATCTAAAAACTATACTAACAATCCAATCTAATTATTAATTGTATGGAGAAAAACGAAAACTAAAACAAAACATCCAAACAAAATTACCAAACGTTGTAATTCTATGCTCTGTAATCTACTACTCGTTGTTGTCTGTAATTCGTAGCACCCTGTTGTTCGTAAGTTGGGGCTTTTCTGTCCTCTGTAATTGAGTGCCGCTGAGTGCTTGTTGTTCTCCGTAATTTTCAGCGCTTCTCTTCTACTTTCCAAACGCTGATATGTGCTCCTCCCTTTATTCAACGCTGCACCTCCTTTATTCATCATCTCCAACCCTAAATTTCCTAATCTAAGACTTTCCTTCTTCATTTTATTAAAATCCCAAAATACCTCCTAAAAGCTCCTACAATTTCCAAATGTCAGCCAATTTTCAGTTTTCTTTCCCCTCAATCTCTTCCGTCAGACTTTTCTTTTCTTTTTCTTTCTCTTCTTCTCTTTTCTTGGGCTGCTAGCTATTTATTATTGTAGTGGACCCATTGAGCTCACAAATAAGCCCAAAGAAGAAAGAGAACTTAAATGGGTTGGCTAACCCATTTGCAAAATTGTCGCTCAAATCGTCTTCCTGCAGACAAATAAATAAAATAGTAGTAACCCGTGTCTCGGAAGAAAAATAACTTAAAACTCTTTGTAAAATATAAAGTTCAATGTCATATTAAGGGTTTAATATAATAAAAATATACACTTTTACAACTCTATCATTTGCTAATCTCAATTATATGCCACCTGTGTCACTACATAATATGCCGTCTCCTTGGCCATTTTCAAGTTTGGGCATAGACATAATCTGACAAATTCATCCAAAACCTTCAAATGGGCATCAGTATATTCCTGTAGCAATTGATTACTTTTCGAAGTGGGTTGAAGCTGCATCGTTTACAAAGATGGGGGCAAAGCAAGTCTCGAAATTTGTGATCCGCAACATGATATGTCGGTATGGCATACCTTTTGAAATCATCTCTGATAATGGATCACAATTTGAGGGTCATCTTAAGACAACTCTCGCAAAGTATGCAATCAAGCATCATCAGTCCTTACCTTATCGTCCTCAAACCAATGGAGCAGTGGAAGCAGCCAATAAGATAATAAAGACTATTGTTGCCAAGATGACTGAGAAGACTAGAGAATGGCATGACGAATTACCATATTCCCTTTGGGGATATAGAATATCAATGACAACTCCAACAGGAACAACCCCGTATTCTTTGGTTTACGTGATGGAGCCAGTCCTACCAGTTGAGGCAGAGATATAATATCTCAGGGTCATAGCTGAAAGTGAAATCTCAGAAGACCAGTGGTACAAAACTCGTTATGATGAACTTGCATTCGCGAATAAGCATCGATTACAAGCTTTACATAACATCCAACTATATCAGTGGAGAATAGCTCGTGCATTTAACAAAAAGGTTCGAGATAAAGACATTCAAGAAGGCAATTTGGTAAAAAAAAAAATAGAGCTCCGTTGCATGATCCTCAGAGAAAATTCAAACCAAACTTATTTGGCCCATTCCTAGTCAAGCACGTCACCACGGCTAGAGCAATAAAGTTAATGGATTTTGATGGGAATGAATTCACCCATTTCACTAATCTTAATCAGCTGAAGAAATAATTATGCTTAGGCATCAAAGTAATTGTAAGTGCCATGGTCAAGTAACTAAGCAGTTTATGTCCCGTAAAAAAAAAAAACAAAAACAAAGCAGTTTATGGATTTTGTATCCTATCTAGTTATGATAAAGGGAGATTCTTATCCCAATTCAAGATAAATATGCCATGTGTTCTTTGATATTCGTAGAATGTGCGCCAAAAAAAATTAGAACGAAAAAGAAACCGAAAAAAAGAAAGAAAAAAGGAGAAAAAGAAAAATGATGAAGCATGCAATGATGTTGTTAATTTGCTATGTTTTTATATATGTTATTCTTTCATGTGTCATACGATTGATTAATTATGTAATTTGCATGTTATATTAAATGCTAAAGCGTGCATGTGTTTAGAATTACGTTCACATTGAATTTCTCACAAACAAATATTTTTATTCATCCCAATTGGGGGTACGCCGATCCATTTCATACATAAAAGACATAAAGCCTTAGTTCCTAAAACTAAAAAAAATAAAAGAAAAAAAATATAATAACATAGAAAATAAAATGATATTCCTCTCAAACTCTCTTCCTCTTCAAGGTAGGCCCGTATGAACCATTGGCTTAACCAATATCAGCCAAAAGCCATTGAAGGTAATCATCATCAATTGCCGGAAATGGAGCCTCCGGTAGTGCTGATATAGTTCTAGCTCACTGCCATATAGTAGGCATTCTTCGAATATCAGCCTCATAAGTAGTACATGTTGGAAGAGTCTAGAGAGCAGGAATGTGATGTTACCTCCAACCAATTTGCCTTAGACACCTCCATGGAAGGTACAAAGTGACTTAGCAAAGCCCTGGTCGTTATACACCTCTACGACCAGAATTGCACTATACTACTAAACTAATGACAAGGTGGCTTAGGACTCACTTTATGTCTTGTTGCTCGAAATAATCTTCCCACCCACCATTTTCAATAAGTTGATAGAAGAAGGGATGAAAACCTCTTTCTCGGATATGATTAGTTTTATAAGCAAGACTCACATGAGGTTTCATAACAGAAAATTTTTCCCATAACCATAAGTGAAGGGTTAATGGACATCCCTTAACAAAACTTTGAGGGTCTCGTTTGAGCTCGCCTAGGCCAAGGAACAGTTCCCCCAAAATAAGTGTGCCAAGACGATTCCCACTAAAAATTTGAGGAATAATTGAAATACACTAAACATGACATGTATTAAAAGACCATTTAGTGAGGGTACTTCCCAAAAGCATAAAAATGCAAGCATTTTCTCTAGCAATTTTATAGCTGGCATTAGTAGAGAATTGTCAAGTACCAAATTCAAAGGTTAATAATAAATTGAGAAGAAGTGACTCACCATACTATAAGTAATTGCCATGAAGGTTTTCGGGAAGGTACAAGACGGTTGATAAATCTCCCGAGAATCTTGTAGGAGACCTAGGCGTAATAATTGGGTCGTTGGAGGGTAAGCCTAGTAATTCTTCAACCTCTTCAACAAGAGGTACGATCTCTCGGTCTCCAAAGCGGAAGACATGAAGAGTTTTATCCTAAAATTGGGATGCAGCATGTATCATCTCATAACAATAGAAAGCGAAAGCAAAGGCATGAGAGCCTTAGTAAAGCGGGAAAAAGAAGAGGACTGCCTTGGCTGCTCCAAGTTCCTGGTGATCCTCGAGAGTTGTTTTTTTATTAACACTTTCCATTTCATTGGTATTTTTGTAAATAGATTGCCAAACCATTTTTGTGAAAGAAGAAAAGCCAGAGAAAATTTGTAGTAGTGATGATGGTGCATTTGGAAATGAAGAACCATGCCCTTTTATAGATGGTGGAAGAATCATCCATGATTCATGCCATAGATAATAGGATTGAGTATTGTCCATAGGGTAACAGAGAGCATCCCTACTAATGGTTAATGACGAATCATTTGTGGCGTGACAATTTTGCCGAACGCTGGTAAACGGTGTGTCAGTGATGAATCAAGAACATTGATACAATACATATTCCTAAAAATCATCTAAAATAATAATCTTGATCAATCTATTGCATATAGCAATAATCATTTTCCGATAAAGCTGATAAACATTATGCATGAAAATTTTCAGAATTTTTTTTTAAAACATATCAAAATTTTGCCATATGATGGATGGTCCACCATAATTGGTCTTGAGGGTAATGAAAATGCAATTTGGCAAAATCTTGAGGGTAAGGTGACATCTGACATGACCTGCCAATGCATCACATTAAGGTGACATTACCTGACAATGCCTTATATTAAGGTGACGTGATAGCACATGGAGTCATAAAAAGTGAATAATAGTGGTTTGTGATTTGGCAATTTGTTTGTCATCAAGGCCAAGAGATACTATGAGAAAAATTAAAATCAATCTGTTAACTGTCGGAGTCAATCACATTAACAAAATATTAATTCATCAGACAAAACTCACTAAGACGACAATAAAATCGCATTTTCAAAATTTTAAAAAAGTAATTGTGATTTTCTATTCAAAGACGATGATAAAGTTGCATTTTCAAAATTTTAGAAAATTATTTTGGATTTTCAATTTAGGACAACGATAAAGTTGCATCATCAAATTTTAGAAAATTAATTGGTATTTGCAATTTAAGACGACGATAAAATTGCATTTTCAGTTTTAGAAAATGAATTGGAATTTTCCAATCAAGATGACGATAAAGTCGCATTTTTAACTTGAGAAAATTGGAATTTTTTATCAAACACGACGATAAAATCATATTTTCATTTTCAAAAAAATAATTAGGATTTTCTACTTAAGGCGTCATCAGAAGTCGCAAATCATGGTTTCAAAAGACAACCAATGATAACTATTTTCTATAGAGAATATGTTATCTCAAAAGAAAAAAATTCTGTAAAAAAATTTGTGTCTTTTCAAACACTGGTCATTATTTCATCAAAAATTCGACCAATGTGGGGCATTCTGTATACACCAAATTTCGAACCCTTATTGTGGATAAAAAAATTTCAAATATAAATTTTTGAAAAGAAATAAAAAAACGAAGCTGTCATGTATCGTGGAGCACGCACTCCGCCAAAGGCACGTTCCGTCGCGGAGCGCGAGTTTCATTCTATCATATGGTTTTTTGTTTTGCGCTTTAATCATATGATTTCGGTGTAAAAAGTAATTTTTCCATAAGTCGTAGTCAATAACTACAACCACTAGTTTTAATAAAATAATTTGTTGTAGAATCGTGCTCGTCTTTACTAATTTGACATGTTATTATTAATTGTTGTAAGTTAGTTTTTCGAAAAACGGAAAAACGAGTCGCGATTAGGCACCGGAATTTCATTCGTCTGTCAAAACTGGTGGGAATCAGTTTTCTTAGTGATCAAGTCATTACCCACTAGTCACTTTTGTTTGTCCATTGGATAAAGAATAAGAATATATTCTTTAACCACCAATCACATCTTTTTATCCATTGGTTAAGGAATAAGAATCATGAAAGGGAATAAAATCCAAGGTGTAAGAGCCAAAAGATCCGATTTTCTTCGGCAAATCTAGGCCATGCGCCTAGCGCACCATGCCTGCGTCCAGCGCAGATGCCCTGTCAGCTTTGCTTTCACGTTTTTCTATGCACTTTCATGTTTTAGGACGTATTCAAGAACACAATATTAACTGAAAATCTGATTTTGCTTCATTAGTGTAAAAATAAAAATCAAATATAAAAAGGATAAGAATATTTGGATTTCCAAAAAATTTGATGATGTAGGAATATTTGATAATGTAATTAGGATGATATAGGATGGTAAAAATATGATTTTCTACCTCTTTCAAACCCTAATTCCCTACTTTATTTTCCTATAAATACCCCACTTTATTTTCATTTCAAAGCACACAACTTGAATAATACTAAACACAACTTTAATCCCACCTAAAACAACTTGAATTCCATTTCATACTCCATACTTCCTCCCACTAAAAACATCATTAAAGAGAGAAAAAGAAAGCAAAAGTTAAAATTAGAAAAGTTATTAGTAAGTAAGAAGTTCATAAAGAAAAAGACAAAAAAAAAAACGTTTTAGTTAGTAATTAAGTGAATTTAGAAAAACTCACTTAGAAATTAAGAGAAAAAAAATAGAAGCCTTTGCAAAGAAAGTGCATCATTGAGTTAGCAAGCTAAAATTATGTTCTTGTTATTTTTATAATTATCTTCTTAATCATATACTAACTTTCACTTTGTTTTTCTCTTATCAATTTTTTTAATTTTTGGAGTGATTTAGGTATGTGGAAGTCCTAATAGGTTCCGAACCTTAAATCACCCCACCTAGAATAGTCAACTCTAATGGGGAGACTCTTAGGAAATATGTGTTTATGTGATTTTTCTTAATCAATATGTTGTTAATGACAAAAAATCATTTTTTTATAAAAATTTAAGTATAATTGTGATGCTGCAATTAGGGTTGTGCAGCGAGGCAGGTCGGACTAGAATTTGGACCGTATCATAATGAAATTTTGACCGTACTAGACAGGTCCGTGGAAATTGGTGATTCCAGGTTTTCGGTCCGGTCCGGCCCGGCCAAATCCGAAAAATTCCGATATGGACCGAAAACCTGGAATCATAGTATTTTTGTTTAAAAAAATCTGCCATATTTTCTAAATGGTTTTTCACCAAGTACCCCCGAGTTTTCAGAAATTGAAGAGGTACCCCCTACTTTTCACAATTGACAAGGTACCCCTAAGTTTCATAATAATACACTCAAATACCCTTAATGACTAAAAGCGGTTAACTCCGTTAACCGCTGTTTGTCATTAACCCTAATTTAGGAGGTTTCAACCCTAATTAACAACTAACCCTACCCCTAACCCTAACCCTAACCTTTACCCTTACCCTTACCCTAAACCTAATCCTAACTAGCCCCCCTCCACCCTCCCACCACCCCTGCATCCATTAGTGGTTAATTAGGGTTTAGGGTAAGGGTAAGGGTTAGGGTTAGGGTTAGTGGTTAATTAGGATTTAAAAAAGAAAATTAGGGTTAATGACTCACGGCGGTTAACGCTGTTAGTCATTAAGGGCATTTGAGTGTATTATTATGAAACTAAGGGGTACCTTGTGAATTTTTAAAAGTTGGGGGGTACCTCGTGAATTTTATGAAAACTGAGGGTACTTAATGAAAAAATCGTTTACTAAAAGAACAAACAACATTTTTATTCTTCCTCTCCCATACCTAAAGAAACCCTAAGTCACTCCAATCTCCATCACTCTTCCTCTGTCACGCTGTCACGCGGTCATGCACGCACTCACGCCAACGCACGCAGCGACGCCGACCACAATCGCCGCCCATTGGCCTACCATGTTCGGTCCTTCTCACCGGTAAGTTCTTTAGTTTTTTCGTTTTTGTTGTTTTTCAATTTTCACCCTGTTGTTTTTTCAGTTTTTTTTGTTTTTCGGTTTAATGGTATAATTTATGAATTTGGTAATTTATGTTGTTGAAATACATGATCCGCATGCTAAGATGGCGGTAATTGAATTGACACTTATAGCCAGCTACGGTAAAGAAAAAGGCTCCATACTTGCTAATGATGTGAAAGAGTTTGCTTACTCTTTATGTGACGAGTATAGGAGATTGTATGCTTCTTTTTCCTCTCAAATTGCACAAAGTTCTAATATGTCACTTGGCCCAAATGATGATTATCAAATGCAAGATGGACATGATTACATGAAAAACCTTAGAGATCGAGCTAAAAGGTTGAAAGGGTCAAGTGGACAAGTAAGGAGAGAGTTTGAGAGGTACTTAAATGAACAACTAGGGCTAGAGGAAGAATAAATTGATGCATTGTCTTGGTGGAGTAGAGATGGACATCGATATCCTATTGTTTCACGCATGGCACGAGATATACTAGTTGTTCCATTGTCTACAATTGCATCATAATATGCTTTTAGTGCCGGGGGACGCTGTCTTGATGCATTTAGGAGTTCATTGGCTTCGAAGGTAATGCATCTTTGTTTTTGTTATTTACTAATAGAACTTGTTAATTTTATTTTGTTATGCATTTACTTTAATTAAATCATTCATTATTAATTTGATGTTCAAACAAGACGCTAGAAGCTCTCATTTGCACACAAGATTGGTTTCGTGCTAAGGGGGGTGCATGGAGTTGATGTGGAAGAAGATATGCGAGAGTTAGAGGAAGTTGAGAAAGGTGATTACAATTTACAAATGTTGTTAGTCTTTATTTTTAACTTGTAAGTCTAATATGTAAATGTATTACTTTGTTATTAATTATTTTTCCCTTCTTATTGTGTAATACCCCTAGTTATAACTACATTTTATTAATAATTAATCTTTATTATTAAAAATAAAAGGGACCTTATAATAAACACTAAGTTTAATTATAATCAGATTGCAAAGATATGTTTAAAGGGTATTGAATATTTTGATGAACGATTTAGTGGTAATGATATAATTAAGCCTCCTGTCCTGTCAAAAAATGATATAATTAAGCCTCTAATATTCTCTTTCTTTTAATCAATCTTGCTAATAGTTGGGTGCTCAAATTTCGGTCAAGAATAGTCCATTCATCAAGTGTCAAAACCCAAAACCAATACAACCCAAAACCAATACAACCCAAATGCTGAAATTAAGACCCAAAATCAGATTAAAAGAAATTTTTTTGGCAGTAAACCCTTCTCTCTCTCTCTCCTTCCCTCTCTGCGCATCAACTACATGGCAAAACCACGGTTTTAGCTTCAAACCTCCTATTTTACAAACTAACATCTACTCCAACTGATTTATGCTCTCACAATCTGATTAAACCCACTGAAATTTGACAAAACCGCCTGATTTTAGCCATCCGATTTTCTAATTCCATGGATGCTCCATGGTTTTCAAATTTTTAATTGAAGAAAATTGATACTGAGATGGACATTCCTCTATAAATAGGGATGAATGGGTTCGAACTTGGCATCCCAAAATTCAACAATCACAATTCAGTAGAAATTCAAAAGAAAATGAATCAGAAATTTCAAACTCTTTTCTCTGTTTTCTTAAATACAACAACCACTATACTGCCACCAGAGAGCACCACTGCATCACCACTCAACCACCACCAGCGAATAACCTTTTCCCCGATCTCCCTCGTCGTTCTTCTTTCCCCCCACTTCTCTCGCCCCTATTTTCTCTCTCCTCCTCGTGAATTCCTGCGATCCCGCACCACCACAGCACGCACCTCTGCCGCCATTTGTTGCCGCCGAGAGACCACCTCCAGCCGAACTGTCTCCTGCCGCCACCCAGCAGCCCAGTCTCTTCCTCCTCCCTTTCCTTCATGCTTCACCAAGTATCAGCTTATACTCTTTTATTGAAAACTTAATGACTTTGCTTATATATGAAACTCATATTCTTATATTGATTTTCAAAATCGGCTTAATGATATACTTCTAAGTAATAGCAAGACTAATCGTTGTCAAAAATAGCAAGACTAATGTATGTTTATAATTAGTTAATATAATCACATATAAAATATAGATTACCAAGTTTAGTAAATATTATAGTTAGTTTATAATAAAGCATATGATACCAAGCTTCAAAATATTTAAGTTACAACATGTTTAACATCTATTCCTAATCTAGTTATAAATCGTAACTGTAGCTCATTAAAATAAGTTTAATTCTAAGCTTATAATATGGTAATATGATAGACAATATTTTCTAAGTACTAACTCGCTATAGTTTCAGGAGATAAGTATAAAAAGGTTTCGTGTAAACTTTTATCGTATTACAATGTTAAATATAAGTTGTTCACCATGGAAACGCTAATTAAGTAAAGTTTTATTTTAAACCAACTCATACACTTATTAAGTAATTTGCTAAAACTAAGAATCGTACATTGAAGAGCACTAATAATACATTCCAATTAGTTACTAGCTTATTAAATTCTCGTTTTAAAACTTAAAAAGAACTCATTCCTCAGAGCTTAGTAAGGACGACCTCAAAAGCATAAAAGGGAGATTATTATACTGCAATCGAGGTAACAACTACTGCTAGTACCCGTAATTCCCTTGAAATGTGTTTTATGAAATTATAATATGCAACTGAAATGATGATTATTTATGAACACGTGTTTCTGTGTTGTGGGATTATTATTTATACATGTTTTGATTACGTATCCTGAGATTTATATGATTCTCTAAGATGTTATATGATAATCACTTATTACAGAAAATGATATTGTTTATGGTATTACTGAAAGACTAAAAGTTACTGAGTTACTAAAGTATACTAATCACTGAAAATGATGCTGTTTATGAGACATCACTGAAAGACTAAAAGTTACTAGTTAATGAAGTATATTGATCACTGTTAAAGTAAAAGAAACGTAACATGATCAAGTAAAGTGTGAAAGAACTGGTTGGTTATACCTACTTACTGACTAAAGGTCGTGCACGTACCGTAGTGTTTACTGGGGCACTAGACCGTTACTGTTTACTGGGGCCAAAGTTATTAAAATCGCGATTCAAATCTTAAAATCTTATGATTTTACGATTCAAAATATGGTAGACGATTCGATTCATGATTCTAGACGATTAGCGAATACCCCGCAAATTTAAATAATGCTAACGAAGCAAATAATAGATATATATTCTTAGTTATTGCCAATATAGTGGGTAAACAACTATTTTTTTTTCAATTTTTAGGTCTTTTAACTTATAATTTTAGCATATCCAATGAAGATTGAGTGCAGTATCTTGATTATACGTGTTAGTAGAATCTTACGATTTTACGATTCGATTTTACAATTCGATTCTAAAGGTCGTTTCCGATTCAAACTAGAATCTCGATTTTAACAACTTTGACTGGGGCACTAGCCCGTTAATGCCCGGGGCTAGGCCCTTGAACAGTGGTGCACACACATACTGGGAGATGTCCCAGCACTGACTGATATACAACAACCAGAGTACAAACTGATAAAATGGAATCATGGATTATTACAGTGAAGCTGAATGAATATTGTTTTCTTAAAGTGTTTGAATTATTCTGTCCCCCTGTTTGCAAATAAAATGAAATGAAATGAGTTTATGTTGCTGGGGTAGTTTGTTACTGAGCCTCGACTCATAACATTCTGCTTTTCTGTTTTAGGTATGTCAGATTATTGCAAGAATCGTTAGTTAAAATATTTAGGAATATGTTACTATTACTTAAGGATTGTAAGCTCAAGTTGGAATTATAGCAGGAGATGATGGATTTCGTATATTGATAATGTTTTCTGTATCCTATATTTTGGGGGCCAGAAGGATTATATTATGAATATTATTGTGACTATTATTAGTGAGTTTTATGGTATTATATATATATTCTTGAAGGCTGTTTAGGGTTATTATTATATTAGTGTTCCCATAACCCATAGGTTTAAGTTCAGTTTCCGCTGACATTTATGAGTAATTGTGATTAATTAAGGTTATGTATTTTCGGGGAGTTACATATTGATAGAGTTTCAAAATAAGCATTTGGATGATGTGGACGACGTCGTATTTGTGGACTCTTTCATATAAATTATTTAGTTAATATTTATGTTAAAGACTTGTATTTGATTTTATTTTTTTATGTTTGAAACTTGTACTTGATGAAGTTAGAAGACTATTTGTATAATTGTATGTATATTTCGTATAACATATCTCCAACACAGGTCCAAAACAAGTCCAAAATTTGCAAAAACAGGTCCAAATAGAATAATTAGAAACCCTTTTGAAAATCAGGTCCGAATAGGTTTGGACCTGGATCGGGGACCGGACTGGAAAAATCAGGTCCGATCCCCGGATTGCGGAATTTCGAAAATCCGGTCCACCGGTCTAGTTCGGTCCTGGACCGGTGCACAGCCCTAACTGTAATTATGGTTAGTTTCAATTTCATACTTAATCTCATTTTTCGTCCGTATTTTGTAAATATTTTATAGGATGTAATAATTTTCCTATGAATATCAAGATGTTTTCAGCAATTGGGCTTTGCAATTTAAAAGAAAGAATATTGTATAGTTATTTAAAGTCATACAAAATTGTTGTGAAAAACTGATCTTATCCTGTACCTATGAGCTTGTTCTTTCAATGAAGTTCAAACTAAACTCATTTAGCTAAAACTAAAAAAATTAACATTAAAGTAGAAAGCAGCAGCTTTCCAACCACATGAAAATGGTGTTCATTTTTAATTTTGTACAATTTTATCTCATTTTTACAAAAGCGTTTATGCAACTCACCAAATTCTAGAACACTGATTTTTTCTTTAGCTAAAGAAATAATTTACAAGGTCTTAAAGTGTCTAGAATAATCCTGCTAAAATTCATAACAAACTTAGTTCGTTAAGTTGAGTTTCAAAGAACAAATTGGATAAAGGTCCTGTTTTGACCGATTTTAGTATAAAAATCACCATAATTCGAGATATCACTAAATAACTCACTAACCTATCCGTAGGCATATCAGATGCGCAATTCCACGCTTTGTACTGAATCTTATGGATTTTGGAAGTCTGTAAAAGAACAAAAGTGTATATGAAAAGTGGAAATAAAGTGATTAACTCATTTTTCATAAAGAAAAAATATTTTATTTTCATACGAAAATGATAATAAGAATTCATTAAATTTTAAATTCCTCTTAAAATGATTTATTTTTATTATGTAAATAATAATCTATAACAATCATCATAAAAAATCAAAATTAAAGAGGTTAAATAATCAAAATTCCAAAGCCCATTCAAGAAGATGAAGATCAAGGAACATCATGGTGAAGATCAAGATTGAAGACTTCTATAGATTATAGAATTTGTACATTTTTGTTGTAAAAATAGTTTCCTTGTAAATAGTTATTACATCACTCAATTAATGAAAAATATGGAGATGTTTATGCATAATTTTCATAAATAATTTCACAATTCTTTTTAAATAAAATGAGCAACCAATATTGTAAATATTGCATGTTGGGCCCAATATATCATAATATATGAATTAATGACCTAAATCTCAATTAATGACCAATATTGTATGATCATCCATCTTACATTTCAGAATTGTTCTCCATCTTCAAATGGATCAGTTATATAATTTGACATAAATAGATAGGTAATTATAATCTCCTAATTGATTTTAGGCCGTTTCACGTGTCTCATTTTGAATGACCAAATTTCGTTAAACCAAAAAAAAAGTTCCAAATGCCATCTCAAATTGAGCCCTTTGCTAAAAATGACATAATAATCTTCAAATAAGATTATTTCTTATTCATCCAAAAGCCTTTAAATAGGAAGCAAACTTCTTTTTCTAAGACCTCTTGAAAAATCATAAATGTGATCACTAATTAAGGTGATTACTTTAATCATTGGTTACTCACTAATTAGGGTGATTAGCTCAAAATTTTCATTTAATCACTAATTAAAGTGATTACTTTTCTCCTATTTAATCATTAATTAATCTAATTATCTTAACCATCATTTTTAATCGCTAATTAGGGCAATTATCTTAAACATTGGTTATTCACTAATTAAGTTGATTATCTTAACCTTCATTTAATCACTATATAAGGTGATTATCTTGACCTCCCTTTTAATCACTAATTAAGGTGATTATATTGAACCTCATTTCAATAACTAATTAGGGTGATTATTTTGACCTTTTTTTTAAATCACTAATTAGGGTGATTATTTTAACCTCATTTCAATCACTAAATGGAGTGATTACCTCATTTCTAATAGATTTGTTTAATTCTAAAGTTGAGTTATTCATAATCTATTTCGTTTTCATGCCCAATGGAATTGGCCATTTAGGGTGAGAGATAAGATTGAACTACGATGGTTTTGATCCATGAGTGGATTCCAATCCCGCAATGATTGGTAGGTAGTGTCCAACTTCAGTGCTCAAACCTACCATGTACAAATGATAATTGGCCCTCTTAAAAAATGATTGATGTGTATATGTGCAAATTATGTGTTTTTCTTTATTTTGAATAGCCATGATTACTTTAAAATAGAAAATAACGCATTTAGTCAGAACTCGTTCTATAGAGCGGAAAAGGAACGAGTTCCAGAAGTTCGCACCTCTTAACCTAATCCTCGAATCCTATATCATAGTATTAAAGACCAATTTTCAAAAAGCCTTATGCATATGAAGTCATCATTGTTTTAAATGATATTTCTTTTAATTGATTGTGAAACGATTTTTTAAATAAATTTGTCCCTATTCAGATACTAATAGGGTGGCAACTTCAGAGTTTTTTAAAATCATAGTCTAATGAGAGACTTTTGTGGGATTTAGATCGTTATTTAAGATAGTAAAAAATCGAGTACCACAATGGGCTGGAATGAATTTGAAATAGCTAGGGAAAGAGGATTAAAAGAAAAAAAAGGATGCGGTTTTCTTATTAACCACAACCCTTAGTTTAAGCGATACGGTTAACCTAAATACCACATATCTTCAGTAATAAAGGGCTGCGGTTTTTAGTGTAACCGCAATCCTTAATTCTCAGCTTGTTTTTTTTTTTTCGCAGGTCAATTAAGGGCTCCATTTTTCAGATAACCGAAGCCGTTTTGAAGTAGCACGTGGCTTATTTTTCCTCTAGTGCATACCTATGGGAAATAAGCCAAATTGACCTTTAAAAACTCATTTAACTTGAGCCATGAACCTAGCCCAGTGCCGTATACATATATATGATGCTAGAATAGGAAGCATCGACTAAATCAATATATATATATATATATATATATATATATATATATATATATATATATATATATATATATAAAGGAGGAACTTTTCGGGAGCATAGGGAGCTCCTCAAGATTTCGAGCTCATAGAGCGCGCCACATAGGATTGCCATGTCATCAATTTATATATATATATTTTTTTTTTACAAAAATAGTGTTCTAGATGATTTAAATACATATAAGGAGATTTGGATAAGCGAAAATTAGAGTTTGGATTTAAATCAACAACCTAAATTATTATATCATGAAAAGTGTGTATAACTTTTGTTATGTAATTCGGAATATTATAATTTTTGTACCATTAGAGAGTGCTCGAAATATGTTTCGAAATAAGATCCATTTATAATATAGTTGTACAACTTATGAAATATAGAGCGCCATGTAGGATTGCCATGTCATCAATTTTTATTTTTATTTTCTAAAAATAGAGTTCTACATAGATTTAAATACATATAAGGAGTCTTGGAGAAGCAGAAATTAGAGTTTCGTTTTGAATGAACAACCTAAATTATTATATTATGTAAATTGTGTATAACTTTTGCTACCTAATTCATAATATTATAATTTTTGTACCATTAGATAGTGCTCGAAATATGCTTTGAAATAAGATCCATTTACAATATAGTTCTACAATTTATGAAATAGAGAGCGCCACTTAAGATTGCCATGTCATTAGTTTTTATTTTAAATATTTGAAAAAAAAGAATTCTACATATATTTAAATACATAAAGAGTTTTGGGTAGGGGGAAATTAGAGTTGCGTTTTGAATAAACAACCTAAATTATTATATTATGTAAATTAAATCTAACTTTTGCTACCTAATTCAAAACATTATAATTGTTTTACCATTGGAGAGTGCTTGAAATATGCTTCAAAATATGATCTATTTATAATATAGTTTTACAACTCATGAAAATATATTAAATTAGATGCATTGTAGGACATTATTTAGTCTTTTTTTTTAGATATATATAATAATGGCTATAAGTATTAAGTATAGTGTATTATATGTAATTATAACATTTGATTATAGATCCAATTTACAGGATTAAACATATTATCTTTCAAAACCTCAACCTTACTCAACTAAACTAAAACAATATATTATTGCAACAAATTTTATTAACTAAAATCTATAGCGATAAAGTTACATATTAGAGTTTTGGATTATGTAAAAATTAGAGTTTGATTTAAATAAAACAGCCTTAGAATATTATAAAAAGCTCCACCTAAGCATGCCATGCCATTCTTATCAATTTTTAAGAAAGTATTCTTTATGTCCTGCATCAATTGTATTATTACCCTCTACTTTCTTAAAGTATCATTCGGGTATTATTCATGTTAAAACTGTATTAGCTATTGTTAGTCATACCTGTTATTGAGATACCATTTAATAATAGACTTAGCTACAATATTCAATTGAATATTAAAAATTATAAAATTTATAATAACAAATCTAGAAATTACAGTATAGTGACAAATACTTTATCCGTTTTTTTCTACTTCAACAATTGGTTTGGACATGGTTTTTAAGAAAATAAAAAATGGGTAGTTTAGCATAGAGGTACCTCTTTAGTTAACTTGAGTATGGGACAAATAAATCCTTATTAAAGTAAACGCAACTTTATAAGGCAATTCGGGTAATTAATGATGGTTTTATTAACATAAAGTAAAGGCAATATTGTCAACTGTAGTTTTTTTCTTTTACCAAAAGTGGAATGGTTCCAAAAGTGGTAATTATTGTAATAGATTAAGAACGGAAGAAGTATATAAATACAATGATCATGAAAAATCTCATTATACAACAACACAAAATCAACAATAATTTTAACAAAAAATTTGCAATAAAATAAAATAAACAACAACCCGTGCAACGCACGGGCTTCAAACCTAGTAGTATACAAATAAGAAAAACCTAGAAGGTTCCCCAAACCCTTGTTGCTCACGCTATTGGGAGTGTTTCTGGCGAGAGAAACACAACCTACTCTTGCTCTATATTTCCTCTTTCCAATCCAATGAATTTTACTTTCAAGCTTATACTTGGGTCATTGAGCTAGGTGCTATTTATACAAGTCAAAAAAGCAAAGGAAGCAAGCAAATACAAAGGAAGAAGGAAGACTATTGAGGTAACCAATTTTCACGAGTTTAGCTTGGGAATTTTGACAGATTTTTGGGAATTTCTTTAAGAGACATTGAGTAATTATTTTGAATATGGGTAACTGAAAAATCAGTTAAAATAATCGAGCACAAGGAGGAAGAAACCTAGGAATTCACTCTAAAGATCAAGGTACATAAGAACCACTACACAATCCATTATTTTTAGTTGATTTCTTTGATGATTTCTTTGTATCAATGAGAAATCCGAAAATTGTTGTTTGCATATGGATTATTTGATCTTCATAAGATTGAAAATAAGATCTTTTAAGTGTTCAGATGGTTCCATGTGAAGTTCCACTTAAGATTAAGTTTTTCTTTACCATGGAAACCACTTTGTGTTACTTTCTACTTGTGAATTTGCTATGTAGTAATTATTATGAGATTTACTTCATGAAACTGAGAAGAGCAGTAGGTATCATGCTAATATCAAGTTATGTAATAATTTTGAAAGCTTGCATGTCAATTTTTATGATTTAATTTGCTAAAACCAAGTGATTCGGTAAAAAACTGATAATTGATTTTCAATAAAAATGAAGTCTTTATATTAATAGTTTGATGTTCATATAAGGCATGGTTTATGTAGTAGGTAGCTTTAGGAATTACATATCTTAAATTGAATTTTATTTATTGATATTATTTTTTATTTGAAAAGGAAAATAATTAAGTAAATTTCCTTCTTTCCTAACCTCAAAATTTTCGAGTAAATGAGTTTATTCAAAATTGTGTAATTAGATTTTTTTTTTAAGTTGGTGCCCATTTCCCATTCTCATATTAACCTTCTTTTTGGTATGGTTTTTATAGTTACAAAAATAGGTTTTGGTAACAAATCAAAGACTTATGATTTAAAATGATTAAAATACTTTGCAGATAACTTTTGAATATGGATGTTTGGGTTTATATTGTAAAAAGGCAGTAGCTCACTTGAGACTTTTAGTTTTCATTTATAGCTACACATCTAAAAGAAACTTATAAGTTAAAGACACTATTTGTAAAGCTACTTTTCCGTTATATGACCATCCAAAAGAATTATGATTTTCATGATGGCAGCTTCATATGCCAACCTAAATGCAAAATTGTAAGTACGATATAAAGAGTATTTCAAATGAGTTTCCTACCAACGATTTTGTGGAACGAATTTAGTTGATTTCTGATTAGCGGAAGAAGCTGCTACGACAGTGATGAACAAATACGTGAAATTATGTAATTATATGTTATCATGTAGAGACATTTCCTAAAAGACTTGCAAGCAGCAGGAAAAAAGATGGGTAGACGTCCCCCCAATAGTCTAAAGACATGGTTTACTACCCCACTCTAGTCCGGTTCAGTTCCCCTAGGCAACTATTTGATTTTACTTCCTTCTTTAATTAATCGAATTCTTTAATTTCTATTGGTTACTTTGTGAACATGATAAGTCTGAATTATTATGTATTATAACCTTCTTATTTCCTCTGGCTAGCTTCTTATTTAGCATTATAAACTATAAGTTGTGGGTTTATGGTTTTCATAGGCTATCTAGTAATTGTGTTTATATGATTATTTATTAGTTTGATTTATACTACGGCTTATATTTTTTTTTTTGGCAATTCAAAGTTGTTATTGAAAACCAAAAAAGAATGATACAACCTAAAACTTCGACAAAGGACAATCCAAGGTAAACAAGCTCCCCCCTACCTTCTAGGAAGGGTTTGGGAACAAGCAAACCAAAAGTAAGCCTTTAAACTAAACTCCGAACAAACTCAGAGGCACACAAAACCAAACAAACACACCAAACTACCTTATCTAATATGATCCTGACATCTACTAGCAACTCTAAAACAGATTTGCTTATAATTAGTTGTAGCATCCATAACTTGACCTCCATAAACCTTAGCATTACGTTGGAGCCAAATCTGATACATAACTTCAAGAAACATCATAAAATAGAGATGAGCTTGAGGATTTTTCCTTATACTCTTAGCAGTCACAAATTGAACTTCTGCATCAAATTGCCTACTGGTTATAAGGACATTCAAATGCTGCTGACAGGCAGACCAGATCCTGTAGGAAAAGCCACACTCTAAGAACAAATGAGGTATGGTCTCACTTGCTGAGCTGCACAGAGGACAACTGCTGTCTAAAATCACTCCCCAGCTGAATAATCTTTCTTTGGTAGCAAGCCTACCATGAAGAATTGACCAAGTAACAAATAATGCTTTAGGACTAGCTTTATTGTTGCAGATAACCCTCTTCCACCAAACTAGTATGCGCTCACCTTGCATCTTAAGGTAGAGCTTTTTAATAGAGAAAAAAGCGGTAGTAAGCATGGAAGTAGCTTGATACTCCTGGAAAAGTTGTCTACTATCTAGGATTTTCTTCATAGACCAAGAGAGTCTATTAGGAATATCTATAGTAAGAATGTCATGATGCTTGATGTAATAAACATGAAGCCACTTTATCCATAATCTATTCTACTTTCGAGAAACAGCCCAAAGATGCTTGGCCACTGCTACTTTCTTCCATATAGCAAGATTTTTAATGTTCCAACCCCCACAAGTTTTAGGTAAACATAAAGTCTCCCAGGCAACTGGAGCTTTCTTGGAAAAAGAACTTTGACCTGTCCATAACATTCTACAGATACTTTAAACTTCCTTCATTACTTTCTTAGGCAGCACAAAATTTTGGCACCAGTATAATTGAAGCCCATGTAGGATATAAGTGACCAGTTGAAGCCTGATAGCATATAAGAGTTTTTTCACTAACTAGGCCCTCACTCTTGCCATAGTCTTGTCAATCAGAGGCTATCATTAATGATAATAGAGCTTCCGAGTTGTAAGAGGCACCCCAAAACACTTAAAAGGAAAAGTACCAAGAGGCATGTTCACAACATTTTGAAGGATAACTTTTTGATCCAGACTGACCCCTCCATTATATAAGTTGCTCTTATTCAGATTAGCATCAAGACCAGGAGCTTTAGAGAATTTGCTAAAAGCATCAAACATAAGCTGAAGAGAGCTAAGATCAACTCTAGCAAACATCAAAATATCATTTGCAAACATCAAGTGGGTGATGCTAAGTCTTTCACATCTAGGGTGAAAGTTAAAATCTGGGATAGTCTTCAAGTGACCGAAGCATCTAGATAAGTATTCCATACCCAAGGCAAAGAGGAATGGAGACCCAGGGTCCCCTTGTCTCAAGCCTTCTTGAGCATGAAAAGGCTTGCAAGGCACACCATTGATTAAAATAGAAAAGGAAACTGTAGAAACACGAGCCATAACCCACTTCACAAACTGAGTAGGAGAGCCAATCTCACTCATGACAATTTCAAGGAAAGACCACATAATGGAATCGTAAGCTTTTTTCAAATCAATATTCAACATACACCTAGGAGACACATTCTTACTTGTATACCCCTTAATGAGTTCAGTAGCAAGCAAGATGTTGTCGAAAATAGCCCTCCCAGACATGAACCCAGATTGAGCTAAGTCAATAACACTCTCGATCATACTTTGCATTCTATTAGTAAGGATCTTAGCAATTATCTTGTATAACACTATACAGCAAGCTATGAGTCAAAAGTCCTTAACTAAAGAAGGGTTAAGAACTTTAGGGACAAGAGTAACTAGAGTACGGTTAATTTCAGACAAAATCACACCAGTCTCAAAAAATGAGCTACAATAGTATAAATATCATGTTTTACATACTGCCAAGCTTTCTTAAAGAAATGGCTATTAAAGTCATCAATACCTGGGGCTTTGTCATCATCAATGGCCCATAAAGCTTCATCAATTTCCTTCAAAGTGAACTTATGCACTAACATAATAGCAGCATCAACAGCCTTAACATGGCCTCAAATCTTAGAAGCTCAATATAAACAGTAGGGAGACTACTAGCAGCAGAACCAAGCAAACTGTGATAGAAATTGATCACCTCATTTTCAATATCCTCAGACTTAGTAAGCTTTTCACCATAAGCAGTAAACAACATATCAATACTATTATTCATTAATCTTTCCTTCATAGCATGAAATAAGAATGGAGTATTAGAATCACCATTCTTCAGCCACATAATTCTTGATTTTTTCCTTAAATTTGATTCTTCAATATTCAGGAGCTTATGCAGCAAATGAGTGTATTCGTTCTCAGATTGAGCTAGAACAGGACAATCAAGATTACCCTGAAGCTGAGATTGCACATTCGGAAGATCTGTCCTAGCTTGGTCAATCCTAGCTTCCATGTTTTCAAATTCAGTTTTATGTAACTACCTCAGCTTAAACTTCACATTTTTAAGCTTAAACCAAATACTCTGCATCATTCACCTACCTCTAACTCTGATATGCCATTGCTCTTCAACAAGAGATAAGAATGTATCATGATCAGCCATATAATTGAAGAACTTGAAAGGGCTTCCTCTACCATGACTTCTTTGAGTACACTGAAGCATCAAAGGGGAATGATCAAAGAGACTAGGGTTCATATACTTCATAACCAAATTAGGATATTTAGCTAACCAATGAGAGAAACATCTAGCTATTCTACTACTAATTCTATCATCACCACTTCCTTTATTAGACCAAGAGAAAAAATGGCCACAAGTTTTATACTCACTAAGATCAGTTCTTTTGAGCTCCTTAATGCCTCTTTCTTTGATTCCTTGGCCCTGGGTTTATGCAAATGTCCTCCAATCACGCTCCTAAGTCTTGAAAACAAACCAAACATCCAATGAAAACGTATAAAGGTGGAATATTGTACAATTAAAAGAAATAGCTAGCAAATTAGCCTAAACTAACTCAGAAACTACTATAAAATCCACTCAAAGCTAATCAAAAGCCATGTAAATAAAGTAAACATCAAACTCCCCCAAGCTAGAGCTTTTCTTGTTGTCAAGCAAAATAGAACAAAACACATGGTAGGAGAAAGAAAATTATTTAAAAACAAAATAAAGAAAAAAGAAGAAAAGAAGAAGAAGAAAAGAGAAATAATTCACACTAACTCATTTTCGTAGGAATCATGATTGGATTTAACATATGCTACAAGCTATTTAAACCACTAGATCGCTCTAGAGTCCGAGTGATTTTCATCAACCATTTACTCAAAACTTTCAGAATTTATGCCCAAGTCAACTAGTAACGAAATGTTTCACAAGCAAAGAAAAAAAGCAACACTCACGACAGCTATATTCTAAGTGTTATCATGAGTTATATATGACTAGAGGAAAAGGCAAATCAAGATTGCAATAGAACACTTATTTAGACCTTTTAGTCGTTCATTAGAGGAATACCTATCTATCTAAAAGACCTAGGGCTCTCCAACTGTTATAGAAGCTTAAATCACTATTCCGCCTTCTTTAGACACACAAATAGGCCTTAGACTCCAATCTACTTTAAACTTAAGAAAAGTTACACAATGTGTGGGAGGCATCTACAAATTAACCTCTTTTATTGAATTTCTTCTATTCTTTTTGTGTTTTTCTTTTTTCTTCACTCTTTTTCTTCACTCTTTTTTTCACGCCTTTTTGACTATTTTTGGCCGGTTCTTTTTCCCTTATTATATGATTTTTTCTATACAAGGGAGAAGTAATCATTCACTAAGAAGAGAAATAATAGGTTGTGGCTTTTTGTGCCACTTATTACATACAAAGAGAAGTAAAACTAAGTTTCTTGTAGAGCTTTTTTACGGGACATGATGAGCATATCAAGGGACACAAGGAATCGCGAATTTGAAGCCAAAATTATCCAAGCATGAGAAAAATTATCCAAAATTATTCAAAACTAATACTTCTTTTTGTTGTTTTCTTTCTTTTTCAATTTTTTTTTGTTTTTGATTTTTCAAATTTTTTTTTGTTTGAACTAAAGAAAGGAGAAAACAAAACTTGAAAGTGAATAAAGAAAGGAAATGGAAAAGGAAATAATATTATTTTTGGAATTTTGAAATATATGAATTTTTTTTTTCTTAAAAACTAAAGAAGCAAACAAATAAGAAAAAAGGAATGAAATCATGGCTTAACAACATATTAACAAGCATTGGCCCATTAACCAAGCATAACCACAATCACAAGCAACAATCGTTCAAAAATAACAACAAGGGCCTCCTGACACTTACCACAAGAGCAAAATCACCCACATATTGAAAATACCCCCCCCAAATATAACCAAACATCGTCCTCGGTGTGAAAAATAAGAAACAATAAGGGAAGGAGAGGGCAGAAGGACCAACTCAAGAGTCTAAGTCTTCGTCCCCCTCGGATTGAGGCGGGGGTTGCATGTAAGAGGGGTAGGGGATGCAGGGGGGACCATATTGTTATCATGAAAGGTTGCCATTCTTTGTTCAAAACTATCAAACTTCCTATCTATATGGGCACAAATAGGGGCATAGTCGGGAAATAGGTGGGATAGGGTTGGGGAGGAGAAGGGGGAGGGGCGGAAGAGGAGGATGCATGCTCCAGGGGATCCCGCCTTTGGTAGGTACAAATCTCTTCCTCCGGGACTTCTAATAGAAGATAGTTATCTTGACTATATATCCTTAATCTCGGTAAGCCCGCAGTTTGGAAGTTGGATGGAGGTCGTTTTACCAATCTTCCAAGTAAAACGAATTCCATCCACAGTAAACCAACGAGCATCCTACAGGTGTTGTTGGTTAATGAGGTTCGGCCCTTGGACTTCGGGAGTCTAAGGGCGGACCTCAAAATGCTCAGCAATGGCGGTATTTAAACCGTCCTCAACAATCGACCCATGTTCGTGAGTCCTTAGGGTGCCTACCCTTTTGAGATGTTGGGAATCAAACATCAAAGGTACGTTCAGTTTCTAAGGTCCCATAAGTATGAACCTATGATACTTAGCTCATACTTACTTACTTTTGAGTTGTCCTTCCTCGCAAAAATGGTATTCCCTAAGAACTTTCAGAAATACTGGATAGCCGTTGGTACATAAGTGACTCATTAGCATTAGTGGCATTATAAATGCTTGACATACTTATCTTGGCCCAACAGTGAGCAAGATTGAAGGAAGGTCCGGGAGTGGTTCTCGACTCAAGTTTTAAACCAAAAATATCCGCAAAATCAGAAATATCTAAAGAACGACAAACATTCCCAAGCCTAAAATGAAAAACGGCTTCAGCTCTAGTTGAGCATGCTAGCGGTTCTTCTCCAGCTATCTCCAAAGAGCTAAGGAATTCTAGTGTTAAGTATATATATGTTTTCTTTCTCATGGTTAACACTTTTATCAGTTTTAGTCCATTATCGATATTATAAACATCTCCCCTTACTCCCCACAATGTAAGTATTACATCATCAATAGAACGGGTAGAGGTAAGTTCTTTAATTTTAAGTGCTTGAAATCTATCATTACGTTCTTTACTAACAAACTCAAGGAACGGGGATTCGAGGTCATGAAACTTACCGGGGGCATTAAAACCCCGTGACGTGTTACTTTAGAGTTCTTTGCATTTGGTGGCTCGAGCTTGCTCCTCCCAATTGCCTATTCCTTTTGTATGACCTCATTTAAGCTTGCTAGAACACTTGTTGCACAAAAAGTTCAATTCCCGTAGCAAAAGGAGGTGGCTGAGAAATAGTTGATTCTTTTTTTGTTTGTTTTGGGGTTTTTAATGAAGAAAATGGAGGGAGAATGAGGTTTTAGGAAGAATTTGTGAATGAAGATGAATAAAAATGGGAGATTTTTTGGAGTTATAGGTAAAATTTTGAGGAGAGAGAAAATGGTGGGATTTAAGTGAAAATGGGGTTTTGGGGAAGAAGTAGAAATTTGTGAAAGAAAGTAGATAAAGATGAAGATTTATGGAGAATTTAAAGTGTTTGGATGGTAAGATGAGTGTTTTGAGTGAGATTTAGAGAGTTAGGGTTTGGGTTTATTTGGGGGTTTGAGAGAGTTGAGAGGATGAAGAAGATAAGAGATTGAAGAAATGAGAAAATGAGGTAAAAGGTGCCCGATTTTTTCTTAGACTGCAGCAGCGACTCAGGCGGGTCGAATGACCTGAGCGGTCGGGTGAAAAGCAACCCGGGCAGGTCGTGCTGGGTGCTGGCCTCTTCTTTTTTTGCTCCCATGAACTCGACCCAGGCAGGTCCCTGCCACCCGAGCCCTCGGATCCCCAACCAGGGCAGGTCGAATCCAACATGGCGTCATTTGATCAGGCATGATTTTTCTCCAGTGCTCAGAGCAACTTGGGCGGGTTAGAGGTTTCGGGAGCCCGAGTCAGCTCATTCTTAGCCCATTTTCTTCTGTTTTCGACTTTCTTTGCCCCATAGCTCATCCAAAACCAAAATTTGTACATTCGAAAGCTTAAACATCACCTTCTTATTTTTCTCCGGCACCTTTGTTATCTCTTTGTACATCCGTGCACTCTTATAAGCATCGCTCCTAAGCTCTTCAAGCTCATGAATATCAAACATCCTTCTTTTACCCGAAGCTTGAAGATCAAAATTCAAAACATTGATAGCCCAATAAGCTTTGTGCTCTAATTGAACGGGCACATGACAAGATTTCTCATATACAAGCTTGTATGGTGTCATGCCAATTGGGGTCTTGTAACCCGTGCGGTAGGCCCACAATGCATCATCCAATTTAGATGACCAATAATTGCGAGATTGGTTTACCGTCTTCTCCGAAATGACACTAGTGCAAAAAAATGCTTTTGCTACTTATTAAGTGCTCCGGTTAATTTAGAACGGAGCACTTGGTCCAATGTTTTTCTTTTTTAAAAGAAATATATGACAAGTGCTCCAGTGAATCTTATTAACCGAAGCCCTTGAGAGTTGGGATTCATTAAATCCCCAAAATTTTCCTTTTTCTACCCGCGTAAACACTACACTGTTCCCCCCTATTTAGCTCTTCCTTCCTCTTCCTTTACTCACGCACTTCATCAATCAAATCACAACCCTAACACTAATTCTTGTTCGTGGCTCGCACCTCTACCATGGATGAGAACTCAAAGGTCGTCGATGGTGGCGCTTTTGCTAAAACCACTGCCGACGACGAAGTCTCCGCTAGAACAAACCCTAACCCTAAATCTTATTCGTGATTCGTGACGCTTCCTTCCTCATTCTTCCTGGCTTTTTCGCTACCTTTTCTTCCTTATATTGTTGATTGTTTTATTTTCGGTGTTGACCTGTTTCGTTTTGGTTGTTGATTTGTTTTGTTTTTGTTGTTGATATGTTTCATTTTTGCTGATGATTTTTCATCGTGTTTTTCGCCAAATTACTCCTATTTTGTTTCCCCTTGTTTCTTCACTATGCCTCTTTCGCTCGCTCCATCTCTTTCACTCAGATCTCACCAACGCCCAAAAACCACCAGTTTCTGATCTTTCTTTTAGTTAATTTCCTCTCTCTTTTTCTTGATTTTGCTTAAAGTTGCAATCTTTATTTTCTGTTCTTGTTGTCGTTTAATTTTTTCTCATACTTCTACTTTGAATAGATTAAATATGTCACATAGTTGCATTTTTTATAACAAAAGGTAATCAGTGTTGCTATTTCTTATTTCGTTTTCTAAACTTAGTACCATGAGCATGAATAAGCAGCTAAAAGTGGCAAAACCAATTTTTTTTTTTATTTCATAGAAAAAAATCAAAATGAATTAAGGAAGAGTCTGGATCAACAATATTTGGCCAATTATCTAGCTTCGCTTTATGCATTATATAACTGTCATCCTCAACTGCTTTGAGCTATTTCGAAGTTCTCATTTGTTTCTTATCCTAATCCTATAACAAAAGAGACCGTGAAGGCAGATGGCTCTGCAAAAAGCAGGTTGTCTCGTATTATTGTTTGTGGATTTCATTTATATGTTCTAAGAATCTAATTAATGACAACTCGTATTGATTCAACTTATTTTTGGAGAAGCTTCAATGTCTGCCATTTGGATGTTATAGTTTGTGGTTTCGTGCTTTCATTGAAGCAAGAGATATTTCACTCCCTTCTTTTGTCTCATAAATGGTTTGTTAATTTTCAGTTGGTTTGCAAATGTCATTTTTTCTGCCTAAGATTCCAACTGGTTTGCCCACTAAATTTTTTTCGGTTTTTATATGGGCTATCATTAAAGCAAAAGATATCCGGGGACTTTCATCTTTGTTGTTGTTGATATCTTTCCCATTTTTAAAACTACTGATAGTCTTCTCCTTCTTCTAACATTATGTCTTCAGGAGTGTCTATCATTATCGTTTCTGCAACCTGTGTCGTGTAGGAAAGGGACTTGGTTCAGACTTCTTCCATTGCATGACTGGCAATTGTTGCCCGAGTGTGAAGCTTGTTGACCATATGTATGCATTGAACATTTCAAATTGCTTCCAGGTTAGTGGATTAGAGGATGTTATTTTTGCTAGTTCATTTTGTCTTCATAGTATGGGATACTTTTTAATGATAAATGTTTGAATTGTCTCCTCTTTTTTGTGATGTCAGGCTTATACTTGCAGCTACTATATCTGTCCAATTTGCAGCGTGTCATTGGGAGATATGGCGGTAAGAATGTTCATCTTTATTCATGTTGTCAGCATCTATAATCATAGTGTATAAGATGCTAAGCATTACTTTTGATTATATGGCCTTGTGGTGGTCAAATTGTAGGGGATGAACGAATAATAAAGAGAGGGAGAATGCTAGAAAGATAGGGTGCAAAAGCATATATGGATTGAAGGCTGAAATATTACTTTTGATACTTTTGTTTACTTGTCATTTTGTAGAAGTGGTATGCTTGTTTGGTGTTATAAAGTGAAAGGGTGCTGGTAGTACCATGCTTTTAATAGTGAATTTAAAGGTCAGTCTCCTTTATCCGTCTTTTCTCTCTCTTCTGTGTGATTGCAATACGTGTATATGGTGTATAATTTTTTAGTAATTTCTAGTATCAATGCCTTAGATGCTCTTTTCATGAGAGCCTGTTTATGGTAGGCTTCATTCTTTTAGCCTTGTAATGTCAAGTTTTAGGAACAAGTTCATATTAGTTTTGAATATGTTCAAGTGTGTTTAAATATGTTATGATAATGGTTACTCAAGTCTAATTGATAACTAATACAAGGCCAACCCTAATTTATGACTAATTCAAGTTTAAATCAAGTTATGAGTTCTAGGTATTATAGAGAAATATGACATTAGTTGGTTGCACTACATTAACTACTTGTGAGATAATGGACTTTGAGAGGAGGAACCTATTACATGGCATTGGTGATAAGGATAAACTTATTTATGCCTTAGTGGAATACTCCTCCACAATGTGCTTTAACAGTTTCTTCTCTGGCGGTATGGGATTGTCAATTTTCATTCATGTATTGATTGCATCATTGTTACTTCTATGATTACTAATTTTATTCTTGAACACGCCTCTCTTGTATGATTTCTAATTTTTATTCTATGATTTCCAATACCTCTTGTTGACCAAAGTACTAGACAAACGCTGGAGACAACCTGGATATGATTGAGGAGAGGAAAAGAACCTTCAGACATCTATGTCCATCTACTAACAATCAACTAATATGCATATCTAGAATCAACTCCTGAGATCTATCTGTGCACAAATTATTTGTTACTTAGACATACCAGATCTTTGAGTCTTGACTACTAATAGAAAATACGATGATCAATAATATGACAAAGTTAGAAAATACGAAGTCACATTATATGCTAATATGGAGCATTTGCATATTTCTTCCTGTATAGAGAGATGGAGTAACTATCAGTTTTTATGCATGTATATTTGACCAATTTTTGAGTGACATAAAGAAATAAAATAAGAGTCATAAGATTATTATAATAATATCAGTTTTATATGTTTTTGAATGGAATATCATTGATATTTAATAACCTAGTCCTGTTACTTTGGCAGCTTGATCATCTTTGAATTTCATTTTAGTTTTATAAACCAAAATTTTGTCTTCTATCTGTATTGATCCCGTAATTATTTTGTATCCAGAGGCATCATAGAAGGTATGGAGGAGAACAAGATATTTGTAGCAGTTGGAAAGAGATTGAAGAAAGAAAATCAACTCTGAAATGGGGCTTGAAGAAATCAAAAGGAGAGACCATTTGTGTTATTTATGTTCATGTTCCTGCTCAAATTATCCACCTTCCAAGTTCAATATATTGTTATATTAGGTATGAACGCAATTGTTGGAAAATTGCAGATACAATATGCTATGCAAATTGGTGGTTTTGGGATGGAACACTTTGCCAAGATTATGGTATTTCTAGTTTATGTAATATAAGTGTATATTTGAAGTTCTCCTTTTGGTAAGTCTGTTCTGATAAAATCTGAGTTGAAAGAGAATCCATAACGGATGAAATTTCGGAAGTCATATCTCAACTGAGGATACAGAAATTGGTAATGGGTTGAGCAGATAACATTAGATATTCAAGGTGTGGTTACAGATTTTGCACACTTCCACCTTTTCCGCGTTCTGCATTGATTTCGTACTTTTCCGTTGTAAGCAAATGCAAGTATTTACTGTTAGAATAAGCCAGAGACTTGTTACCCGTACTGCTGGTCAGCTGGGGTAGCAAGTTTTAAATTTTTTTAAAGAAAAAAAAGCTCAAGTGCTCCGGTTAACCGGAGCACTTGTGAAACCAAGTGCTCCGATTTTCCCTTATCAACTGGAGCACTTGAATTATTGTGAGCATATAAAATTCACAAGTGCTTCGGTTTTTAATACAACCGGAGCACTTGTGAATCTAAGTGCTCCGGTTTTCAACCGGAGCACTTGACAAATGCTCAAGTGCTCATATGGCGTCTGCTACGGGTGAAATATGAAGCACTTGTACGGTTTTTAACCGGGGCACTTGATGTTTTTTCCACTAGTGGGAGCTTCACCTCTCTATTAGATTTCTCTCCTTAGCCACTAGATTGGGGGTGATAAGAGAGACCCATTTGTGCTGCACCCCATACTTAGGAAGGAGGGCTTGAAATGATTTTTTTGGCAAAGTGTGATCCCCTATCACTAATAATATCTCTTGGAACTCCAAATCGAGGGAAAATCACCTTCTTGAAGATTTTTACAACTTACTTGGCATCATTTGTAGGTAAAGCAATTGTTTCCACCCCATTTGAAACATAATCAACCGCTACCAAGATGTAGCGGTTACCAAGGGAAGAGGGAAAATGAGACCTGAAATCAATACCCCAAACATCGAAGATCCTAACTCCAAGATGCATGTGAGGGATAATTTATGCCTCTATGAAATATTGCCAACACTTTGGCACCTTCACAAGCCTTGACAAATCTCCAAACATCCTTGAACATATTTGGCCAAAATAACCTACTACAAAAAGACAAATGTCAAATGAGGAAGCTACCACGGAGAAATCGTCCATGAAGACTTCTATGGTTGATTCAGGCATATCCGAAAAAATGACGATCATACACCTTTGGATGGTACAAGGAGGCACAATCTAAATGGTATCTTTCGATAAGCGAAGGTGCCAAATGGATGTGTGAATATTGTCTTCTCTTGGTCATCGGGGTGAAGAGAAATTTGAAAGAACCCCAAATAACCATCCAAAAAGCAAAAATGGGTATGACCCGCCAATCTTTCAAGAATTTGGTCAGTAAAAGGGAGGGGGAATGGTTTTTCCAAGTGGCCTTGTTAAGCTTACGGTAATCAATACACATTCGCCACCCGGTGACCAATTGTGTCCAGATGAGTCCACCTTTTTCATTTTCAATGACTGTCATTCCTCTTTTCTTTGGAACAAATTGGAGTGGACTAACCCACCTACTATCCGAGATAGAGTAGATTATCCCCGCCTCAAGGAATTTCAAAACTTCCTTTTTACCACCTCCTTCATGGTGGGATTTAGCCTTTTTGAGGTTCAATATAGGAGAATTTACAATCATCCAAATGAATTCGATGCATACACAAAGTGGGACTCAAAACCTTTAGATCATCAATTGTATACCCAATGACACTTCGATGTTGTTTTAGAACATAAAGAAGTTTATCAAGTGAATAAGGACCATTGAGTGCAGAATTGACAATCACGGGGTAAGTCTCATTTTCTCCAAGAAAAGCATATTTCAAATAAGGGGGGAAGGGTTTTAACTCACATGTAGGAGGAGGCGTAGTTCTTTCCTCTTTTTCCAAAGAAGCTTCCAAAACCTCTAACTTTGCATGAGTAGGTTGGTAAAAGGGTGCCTCGTCTATTGATTGCTTGAGGTCTCCCTCCTTTTCGTATTCTTCCCCTAGGAGAACATATTTAAGGGGATCCCTTCAACCAAGGCCCTTAGACTTAGCATTCTTGCTCAAGGGTATCAATCATGTGCACTTCTTCGATAATAGGGGTCTTCATGTTCATGTTGAAGGCAAACTCCATTTTCTCATCTCTTACTCTCAAGGTCATGACATCCCTCTTCATATCCGCTAGCACATCGGCCGTTTTCAAGAAAGGCCGCCTGCCCAAGATAAGAGGTACTTGGGAGTCTTCTTCCATCTCCATCACAATAAAGTCACAAGGAATGAAGACTCTCCCAACTTGCACCATAACATCCTTCAATTCTCCAATGGGCACCTTAACCGAGCGAACTGCTAGTTGTATCACTCTTCTTATTGGTTTAAGCTTAAAGTTGAGCTTTCTTGCAATGGATAGTGGCATTAGGCTAACACTTACCCCTAGGTCAGCCAAGGCTCTCTTTGGCTCCAAATCCCAATCCACAAGGGTATGGAGAAAGACCCCGGATCTTCATGCTTTTTGGAGAGCTTGTTTTGGAGGACCGCACTAACCTCGGCGGTGAGTGTAATTGTGGAACTTTCTTCAATTTTGGACTAGTTGGAGAGAAGTTCTTTTAGAAACTAGGCATAGGTGGGCATTTGAGCTATAGCTTGGAGAAATGGAACATGAACTTGTAAACTTTTCATTACCTCAAGAAACTTGACAAATTTGTCATTAAATTGCTTCTTTGCTAACCTTTAAGGATAAGGAACCGGAGGAGTGTAGTTCTTCATTGGAGGAGGCTCTCTGCTTGATTTTTCAGGCTCAACCACTATTGAAGTCCCAACCTCTTAAATGTCTTCTACAATGACTTCTTCAACTTTATCCATTCCACTATCAACATTCTCACTCTCTTAGGAAGAACTAACATCATCAAATTCGAGCATCTTAAGACCCTCATAGTGAGCCGCGGGTCTCAAAGTGATGGCTTTAGCTTTCCCTCGAATGATTGGTTGGCTGGAAAGTTGGGTAGAAGAATTTGAGGAGTTGTTGCTTACTGGTTGAGCCACTTGAGCAAGTTGTGTCTCAATCATGTTGTTGTGAGCATTTAATTGTTGGAGGGAGGTGTTTATCTCTCCAAACATCCTATCATTATCGGCATTAGTCTTTGTTTGTTGGGCTAGGAAGAGTTGGAAAGTGGATTCTAGGGAAGTTTGTTTGGGTTGGTTTGGTTCAAAGGGAGCTCTAGGGGGTGGTTGTGTGAATCATTATTGTTGGTTATGGAATCCGGGTGGTATATTTGAGGCTTGGTAAGGTTGAGATGGTTGAGGGTTCTTCCATCCACCACTTGCATTGTTGTTCCACATTCCTTGATGATTGAAGTTGAGATTTCCCTCACCTTTAAAGTTCACCCATGCAACATAGTCCATAGACCCACCACAATAAGAACTAGCATGGTCCGATCCACCACAAATTTCACAAGAAAATGCTTCAGAAGTGCCTTGGTTAGGAGATGCCAAGTTTTCCTTTTCCAACTTCTTTACAAGGGTGTGAACTTTTGCATTAATGTGGGCAATAACATTAAGCTCATACTTTCCCTTGCTTACATTCTTCTTGTTTGCGGTTCTAATAGTGTTCCCCCAAGAGTAGTGCCTTACTACCTTTTTAATTGTAAGCACAATGTTTGCAACCAGAAGCTTTGTTAGTTAGCCTCCCGCATTCGAATCAAGGCTGGCACGGGTCATAGGAAGAAGACCATTATAGAAGCTTTGCATAAGCATCCATTTACTATAAGCATGGTGAGGGCAAGATATTCAAAAGTCCTTGAACTTATCCCAAGCTCCATATAGTGTCTCATCCTCCTCTAGAGTGAAGTTAGCTATCTTCCTCCTTGCTTTAGAAGTATTTGTTAAGTCCCCTAGGTTTTGATGATGACAAACAGCTGTAGAACAGTTGATGTTACAAGTGGTTCTAAGATGTTTGGAAACAGGTGAGAAACTAACGGTTCCTAACTGTATATATACTGAAACAGTAAAATAATATAATATTTGTTATGCTATGATATGTTCTTGTGTAGCAAACAGGTTATTCCAAGACTTGAACCTGGGAGGCCTTCTCGAAGATGTTCGAGGAAAAGACAAAGCATTGCAATTGTGGATTCAAGGAAAGCTTCAAGGATTGAAGTGCATGAAGATAGTCTAGGATCTCATACATTTTAGGTCTTCATGTAATATTTGCGTATGATATTCTTAGTGGAATTATTTTTGTTGTTCTTAATGTGAAATTGTAGGGTTTTAAATATGGAAACCAGTTGTTAAATTTGGTGTGTTCTTTACTGCTTTCAAGTTATATTGTTTCCGTTGTACGGAACAAGCTCAATAAGTTCCCCTTTAAATTGAAAGAATTTCAATTTGACACCAGTGCATCTAAGTTCTCAATTCACTCCCCGCCCCCTCTCTCGAGTACATTGCAAACCTTCAATTGTATCAGAGTAGGTTCTTCTTAGTACGGCAACGCCTACAGAAGTTGATCATGAGTACTCAATAAATGAATGTTATGGGATACGACAACAAGAATCCAAAATTCAATGGGAAAAATTATGCTTGATGGAAAAATAGATTGGGGAATATAATATTATCATTGGTATTGACTACAAGTGATGGTTAGTTGTCAAGAACGGACCAATAGAGATTACCAAGGAAGTTGATAGTTCTTCAGTGGCGAAGAAATAGAGCGAGTATACTTCTACTAATTACAAGAATTTGGAGAAGAATGTCAAAGCCATGTCGGAATTGTAACAGTCCATTGGAGAAAATGACACAAATAGAATCTCTGCTTGTGGCTCTGCCATTAAGATATGGTATACCCTCAAATTTGCTTATGAGGGAACCAATAAGGTAAAGTGGTCTAAAATTGATTTAACCTTTATTTGCCCTCGAACAAAACACTACAAAAATGAAATAAAGACTATACTACTAAAGCAATAAAACTAACTCACTTTCCTAGGAATCAAGATTGCACTTAGCATGTGCAACAAGCCTTTAAACCCCTAGGCTACCCTAGTGGACGAGTATGGTCTCGTGAAGATTTTCAGATAGCATACACACAAAGCCTTATTAACAAATATTTCCAAATCAATTAAGAAAATAGTGTAATCATACACATTAAAACTCATATTTTTTCGAAAGTATTTATAATTAACAAGCATGAATATAATGACATTGACAAAGAATCTATCACCCTCAATGACCAAGCAATCTTACCATTTCCTTTCCCCAAGTTTGACTTGACCTTTAGTGGCAACCTCACTTTAGCCATGAGCACTCAACACTCTCAAATTATAATAACATAATCTAATTAGAATTTTTAGTGAATAACCTAGTAGTGGTGGATCACTCTTCATGTCGACTCAACTTGATTACCCACTCTGTAAGCTTGAATTACATCTCACCCTCCATAGATATGGACTTAATTGCATGTTTCAAATCATGAGGTCTTTATAAGAGGTTGTAATGGGGCTAAGGTTGATTAAGGGTAGAAATTCATTTAGGAATGTACTGGTATAAGGAACCAAACTAAATGGAGCAAAAATACATTACCTATGATGTTCACGTCACAACAAACTCCAATTAAACATAGAACACTATACTCCAATGACTTTGTTTATGCATTTGCTTCACACTTTTTCATATCCATCTCAACTAATGAAACAATAAGATTTTTGTGTATATTTGTACTTCATAAGATTGTTGTGTCTCTTTTGATTGTCATACCTTTTTTTTCGTTTTCTTTTTCTCCACCCATTCTCTTCTCTTTTTTTTTTTTTTTTTTTTGTATTTCTGTTGTAACATATACTTACAATTCCAACTTTAATAATCGCTCCATTTAGCAAGTATTAAGGTAAAATTTATAGGAGGTCACAAGCTTGTAATGTATGGTTAGCGATGAAAATAGGACATTAAGTCTCAATAGGGCTATCAACATCAATATTTGAATAGATATAACATATGTACTCTGAAATCTCTAATATGAAAAGAATGTCTTAATCATATTTTAAACATGGATAAGTGACAATTTTAGGGAGAATCAATGCAAACTCATGATATAAGTAAACAAGGAGGAGATAAATCACACGTGAAAGAAAAAAATTAACCGAAAGATTGTCGGCCTTAAATGGCAGACGACTTAAAATTTTCCTCACTAGGTTCAAAGTCACCACTAAAGGTTTCATCGCCTTTGGGGATAAACACAACCATCGTACCGCAAACCATGTGAAAGAGGGATTTACACCATCTTACATGTCTGCGCGAGTTAAATGATGACACAAAACATGAATTTTTTTTTATGAATACACAACTTTTTGCCAACTAGTTTGGAATCAAACAAAACCGAATTTCATAACAAACAAATTACTTAAGAAGATGATTAACAAAAAATTTGGCAGCATATCCCCATAATTAGGATAAAAGGCGATATGTGCCACTTACTTAAACATGTAACAGACTCAAATACCACTCTTAGGCATAAAAAATAAAACACAAAATAGACTATCACATCACCAAACCATATAAATATACCAGGAATAGACTGTATCCATTCTCCCCCCGCATATAGACATGACATTGTCCTTAACGTATAAAAATAATAAAAAGAAAAGAAGAGAAAGGAACAGCACAACCTGGTGGATGGTGGATTTATTTTGGTGAATGTGGAAGCATTATTGAATTGTGTAAAGTTGTCCACATGTTGTGTGATATACTCTAGGCCCATAATGATTCCCTCACACATTGTATTATGCATTGACAAACAAACTTCTAGAATAACCAAAATGAGAATCTAAGAAACTGAAAACTACTTAAAATCCTAAATGAGAAATAAATAAGTAAAAGATGGGTTGCTTTCCAGGAAGCGCTTATTTTATACATCTTCATCTAGACTTAGTCTATTAGTGACCGAATCAACCTGGATCTAGCAAATTAGTTCCAAAAAGCATCATTTTACTAGCATTCACTTTAACAATCAAATGATGAGCTTTCTTATCATGTACATGACACTTAGAATCAATCCCATATACATCCCTTGCACATGCTTGCTTAGAAAATAACAATTCATTAAAAAGCTCTAGACGAAAATGATTATTTAGCTCTAGAACTATCAAACATATGAATAGAAAAACAAGTAGATTCATCTTCCTTAGAGTAGAGGGATGAAGTTTTAAAAACATTAAGCTTAACTCTCCTGTTTACAAGACACGTCCATCACTCCAGTCCTACAACTAATAGTTGTGTCTGCAGTATCCAAGAAAGGACGACCCAAAATAACAAGGATGTTGTTCTTAGGAAGGTGAGGGTCTACTTCAACAACTACAAAGTCCACAGGGAAGAAACTGTTGTCTACCGTAACTAGCAGATCATCAATCCATCCCTGCGACACTCTAAATGACCTATCACCTAATTGCAACGTCATACTAGCAAGTTGTAAATCACCTACTCCTAATTTCTCATAAATAGAATATGGAATTAAGTTAACACTGAAACCCAAATTTAAGAGCAGATTGTCGATTTTATAATCACTAATAAAACAAGAAATAATGGGAATACCTAGATCCTTAAACTTTGGTGGCGTATTATATTGCAAAAATGAACGAACTTGACTATGTAAACTAACCTTCTTTAGCACATAACTCTTAGATTTTCTTTTATAAGTACACTTATGTTTAAGAAACTTAGCATAAGCACGGACTTGTTTAATAGCTTCTAACAATGGAAGATTAATCTTAACTTGCTTGCAAAATTTCTAAAATATCATCCATTCTCTTATGTTTCTTAAAATTAAATGGTAACTCTAGAGCTTGAGGAAATGACTCATAAGGAATGGGGTCGGGAAAGTTAGAAACCTTCGGGGAAAGGAAATCCACATTTTCTTTTTCAATTTAATTCTTCTGAGTTTTAAATTCATCATATTTATCATGCTTCTTCTTTTCTGACATTAAGTTATTTACATCTTTACTATTCCTAAGAGTCATAATTGCATTCACATGTTCATAATTTTGACCCTTAGGATTCTCAATAGAATGATTAGGAGGTTTACCATCATCTCTCTTACTAATTGCATTAGCTAACTGACTAATTTATGATTCAAGTTTATTTATGTAGTGTGTGTGAGAATCAAACACTTGATTATTTCTTTGGATCCATATATTGTAAACAGTCTGTGCAAAGATCATGCCATAGAGTTTGCGTGTTTGTGGCTTCTTCTACAGTATTCAGCAGCAATAGTGACTTCATCCATAAATGGCAGAGTTGATCTTGAAATTTAATGAATCTGCAAACATTTTTGCCATACGACAGTAGATTAGTCACAATTGAAGAATAAATGTGTCCTCTTCATTTTGACATAGTGGACAAGAAGTGTTGTCAAGGAGATTCCACTGTGCAAGCCTCACTTTAGTAGCGAGCCTATCTAACACAACAAGCCAAGTAATAAATAAGCTTTTAGGATAAGTTTTGTTATTGCAGATTAGTCTTTTCCAGTGACTATAGGGACAGGATCTCTGAGAGCATTGTAACATTTTTTATGGAATATTTATCCCCTGTGTCAATCATGAAGCCTATTACCATGATCAAATATTTCCCTGCTGCTCATTATTTTCTTTAAAGCCCAAGACATGCTATTAGGAATAGGCATGGTCCACGTGTTTGCTTACTTGATATAATATGAATGAATCCATTGGATCCATAATTTGTCCTGTTTAAGAGCAATATCCCCGAAATGTTTGGCTACAATAGCTTTGTTCCGGATCTCCAAGTTGATAAAATTTAGACCCCCTCCAGCTTTGGGATAACATATTTGCTCCCGGGAGACCAAGGGTTTCTTGGATGGTAGATCTTTACCAGTCCATAAGTAATTCCTGCACAACCCTTGAATCTCCTTCATTATCTTTTTGGGTAAGATAAAAATCTGACACCAAAAAATCTGCATACTTAGCAATATGGTTTTAACTAGTTGAGCCATACCTGCATAAGATAAGGTCTTAGCAGCCCAGGACTTAGTTCTAGCCATAATCTTATCAATTAATGGCTTGCAAGTTGCATATGAGAGTTTTTTTTTTTTTTGGGACAGGGACTCCAAGGTACCTGAATTCATTCTCTTATGTTTCTTAAAATTAAATGGTAACTCTAGAGCTTGAGGAAATGGCTCATAAGGAATGGGGTCGGGAAAGTTAGAAACCTTCGGGGAAAGGAAATCCACATTTTCTTTTTCAATTTTATTCTCCTGAGTATTAAATCCATCATATCTATCATGCTTCTTCTTTTTCGACATTAACTTATTTACATCTTTACTATTCCTAAGAGTTATAACTGCATTCACAGGTTCATAATTTTGACCTTTAGGATTCTCAAAAGAATGACTAGGAGGTTTACCATCATCTCTCTTACTAATTGCATTAGCCAACTGACCAATTTCGATTCAAATCGAACACTTGATGATTTCTTTGGATATATATATTGTAAACAGTCTTTGCAATAGAGTTTGCTTGTTTGTGCCTTCTTCTACACTGTTCAGCAGCAATAGTGACTTCATCTATAAATGGCAGAGTTGATCTTGAAATTTTATGAATATGCAAACATTTTTGCCAAACGACAATAGAGTAGTCACAATTGATATATAAATGTGTGATATCTTCCTCTTCATTTTGACATAGTGGACAAGAAGTGTTTTCAAGGAGATTCCACTGTGCAAGCCTCACTTTAGAAGCAAGCCTATTTAACACAACAAGCCAAGTAATAAACAAGCTTTTAGGATAAGTTTTGTTATTACAGATTAGTCTTTTCCAGCTGACTATAGGGATGGGATCTCTTAGAGCATTGTAGCATTTTTTATGGAATGTTTATCCCCTGTGTCAATCATGAAGCCTATTACCATGATCAAAGCCCAGGACATGCTATTAGGAATAGGCATGGTCCAAATGTTTACTTGGATCCATAATTTATCCTGTTTAAGAGCAATATCCCAGAAATGTTTGGCTACAAAAACTTTGTTCCAGATCTCTAAGTTAATGAAATTTAGACCCCTCCAGTTTTGGGATAACATATTTGCTCCCAGGAAACCAAGGGTTTCTTGGATGGTAGATCTTTACCAGTCTATAAGTAATTCCTGCACAACCCTTGAATCTCCTTCATTATCTTTTTGGGTAAGATAAAAATCTGACACCAAAAAATCTGCATACTTAGCAATATGGTTTTAACTAGTTGTGCCATACCTGCATAAGATAAGGTCTTAGCAGCCCAGGACTTAGTTCTAGTCATGTAACTCAGTTGCTCCATCTTCATAGGTATGTTTGCTCTCGGGCCGCTTCATCGTGCTATAATTTAAGGCTTTGTTGAGTTTGTTAATTTGTATAAATGTTCACAGACTGAGCTTTTTAAAGTTACATATTAGTTTGATTTTATGCTTTGCGTTTTAACAAAGGATGTAGCATTTCATTTAGTGAGCTCATCTCTTGCCTTTCCTTCCTGCAACCATTCCGCAACGTAGAAAGACTTTGCACGAGGATCAATTTTTGTAAAAAAAAGGAGTAGTGATTGTATTATTACGATCTAAGTTCCAAGCTTGCATATCTTGTACATCATGTAGTTCGAAATGATAGTCACTGGAACCTCTTAGTTTAGATATTGTCAAGGATAATCTTCTCAATTAATGGTTTGCAAGTTGCATATGAGAGTTTTTTGTTCAGAGAAGGACTCCAAGGTATCTGAAGGGAAAGTCATACAGAGGGATTTGAGTTGTTGTTTGAATAGCTGTAAACATATCAGGATTAACTCCTCTATAATAGATGTTACTTTTGTGAACATTAGCCTCATGTCCGGAGGCTTGAGAGAAAAGCTGAAAAGCTTTAAGAAGTGACTGAATAGAAGAAACATCACCTCTATAGAACATCGGAAAACATCATATGAGAAATATGGAATCTTGCACATATAGGGTGATAATGGAAGTCTGGATTCATCTGTAATGTGCTTAAACATCTGGATAGATATTCCATACCAATTGCAAATAGAAAAGGAGACAGAAGGTCTCCTTGTCTGAGACCTTTTTTTAGCATGAAATGGTATACAAGGCTTGCCATTGAACAAAATAGAATAAGAAACAATGGTTACACAGGACATTATCCAGGTTATAAATAGAGTAGGAAACCCTAGCTCATGAAGAATGTTTTTCCGATAAGACCATTCAATTAAATCATAAGCTTTCTTGAGATCAATTTTCATTGTGCATCTAGGAGAAATTCTTTTCCTAGTATAGCCTTTTATCAAATCCGTAGCAAGGAGAATGCTATTAGTGATATCCCTTTTGGGAATGAACCCTCCTTGAGCAGTATCCACAACTTCACCAATAACACTTTGCAATCTATGAGTAAGAAGCTTAGCTATGATTTTATAAACCACAGTGCAACATGCAATAGGCCTAAAATCACTAGTGTAGGTTGGATTTGAGATCTTAGGAATCAGTGTGATAGAAGCAATATTTACCTGATGGCTAAGATGTCCTGTTTCAAATAAGTCTAGAACAACAACATAGATTTCAGGCTTGATAATGTGCCACACTTCCTTGCAGAAGGTTGATGAACAAAGCTTGATGAATCTCATGCAGAGTTATATGTTCAATGAGAGAACTTCTAGCATGAGTGCTTGGAGTAGGACCTCTCGTAATAACAGAAAGGTCAATACCAGGTATTTCAGTTGCACAACTCCCCATAAGTCTAGTGTAGAAGAGGTTAAGCTCTTTATGTACGTCAACTAGTTTGTCAAGCTTCTCCCCTGTATTTGTGTAAAGAACATCAATAGAGATCCTAACTTGTATTTCTTTCAGAGCAGCAAAAAAGACTTTACAATTGGAATCTCCAAGCTTCGACCATTGTTTTTGGGATTTCTGCCTGAAGACACATTCTTCAATGTTTAGCCATTTCCTAAGAAAAGCAAGACAACGCTGCTCCTGAGTATGAAGTGCCATATTGAACTGATCAGTATGAATTTAAGTTTGGACCTGATCCAAGTCATGTCTTGCTCAGCAATCTTCCCAACAATATTAGCAAACTGACTAGTTTTCTCACGGGATTGAGGATGATTAATCATGTGGTTGAAGAATCTAAATGGTCTGCCACCACTTTGAGAATTATGATTTATATAGATCATTAAAGGATTATGATCTGATATAGATTGATTTTTAATTTCCATAGTGGTGTGAGTGTGTGTTGCAAACCATGTTGCATTACAAAGACACTTATCAATTCTGCTAAAAATTATCTCATTACCTTGTCTCTATTAGACCATATATAAGAATCACCAATTCCTCTAACTTCAAGTTAATTTTTAGTGTCTAGTAGATTCCTAAAGTCATGTGTTTCAGAATTGGATACTGGAACCCCATTCAGTCTATCATCAATCTCTAAAAACAAGTTTAAAACTCCCATATCAATCCATTCATTACTGACAGTTGTGGCCAAGGTTTGAATAAAACTCCATAATGGTTTCCTGGTCTCAATGCTATGTAAACCATAGACAGCAGTGAAAGTGAACTTTTTTTGGGTGTTTTTATCAGTCACCAAGCTATGAATAACTTGATCTGCAGAGAACAAAATTTCAACATTGATCATAGAAAATTTCCAAGCCAACCATATTCTGCATCTAGTACTATGATTATAATTACCACACCAATGCCATAATCTACCAATCTATTTACCTTGTCTTTATTAGATAATTTCAATCTAGTTTCAGTTAAAGCAAACATAGTGAAATTATTACTATTAATGAAAGACTTTGTCTCCTTTATTTTGAGAGGGTCATTAAGACCTCTCATATTCCAAGTGCAGGTGTATATCATGATAAGTAACCCACTATAACTTATTGCCCTGAGTCCATATTCTCTGCATCCCCATTCACTTCTTCATTTTCTTCAAGAATAAACTCATCATTACTCACTTCACATGGCACAATGATCCTCTTTCCCCTATTTTCCTTGTAACCATCTTCCATTAATGCACAATATATGTTGTATAGGAGTGTTGACAACACTAGAGTGAGTAGATTTAGGGATCTCCTCACTTGTTTGCTTGGTTGTGTCTGTCTGTATAGCTTCAGTAATAACATGAGTAGGAACTATCACATCCTAAGTTAGTGTTTTGGTTACTTTAGGAACCCATTTCCTTTGGTCTTTGTGGTTGTTGCTGATTCTATTGCCTTCTATAACCACAGTCATGCCCAACTTTTTAACAAATTTTACACAAAGTTGGAAGCTAGTCATATCTCACCAGTTGCTCAATAGGCTTTCCATTAGAGTCTTCAAATGTCACATGGTGTGGAGTCTCCTTAGTCACATCAATTTCAATGAGAATTCTAGCAAAGGAAATTCTCAATTGTATAGATGTGCATTCATCAGCATATAGAGGGACACCCAAGAAACTACCACTTTGACTAAGAGAGTCAGGACTCTGGGAGTTCAGTGGTAAATTAGGAAGTTTAACCCAAACTGGAATGACTTTGCGTACTTCCTCATTAAAATTGAAGTTGGTTGTCCATGGTTTATTCATTGGTCTACTATTAAAGCTATGGGGACCAACATATATCACTTCATTTCTGTCATCAATGGAGACAAATTTTACCCCAAAAAATCCTTCATCATGTAAGAATATTTGTGGCTTAGCAATAAAATTCCACTCCTTCTCAATGAATCTAGTTAATGCTCCTATTGTTGGTGTATTTCCAACCACATAAATCACCAATCATGTATAGCCCATACTTGAGAAAGTTTATCAGTTTCTGTTTTGTAACAGATGCTACAAATTGCAAAGAAGTACCTTTAGCTGTGAGTCTACTACCTCTGAACAACGTACTCCATGGATTTTGCTTAGTTGCAATGTCATTTTGTTTAGGAGGTCGAATGGTCTCTTTTTCCACACCTCTAGTCTCATCAGGATGGGGAGTTATGGTAGCTTTGTGTATCGCGTTAATGGCATTTTGTATTTCAGGTGAGACCAGTCCAACACTAGGATGGGGACATGGGGTGTTATGTTCCTTGTCGAAGTTTATGGTTCCATGTTCGATTGATTTTTAGATGATGGATTATTCTTCTTCCTTGCCATAGAAATTGCGATTGGTAGAAACCCTAACCAAGCTTAATCGCCATTTCTAGAGAGAAGAAGTTTTTCGTGAAATCTGTGGCTAGCCTTGTGTTAAAAAGGCTTAGAAGAGGGTCTGCACGAATTACAAGGAAGTTTTGATTCCTCTTCTCTCATTTTTATATTCTATTAATAGGTAGCTAGGGGTCTTTGTTATTGTTTATTATTTAAAAACCTCAAGTTTTCTCTCCTTTTTTGGTGTTTAACTGGTGCAAAGTTCTTACTATTTTTCCTGAGTCTATCTATATTAGATTATTCATTCCAACTTAAATAAACTCATCAACCTCATTCCATGAATGTTATATCTATGAAATTATCCTTGGACAGAGAATGTTGTTTCTTTATTAGTTAGTAGCTCATAGTTTTCTAGTGTCATTATTTGTTATAAAGATTTGTCATAACATGGCTAGCTATAAGCACTCTGCAATCAATATTTGCTTTTAAGATCTTTGATAGAGAGGATAAACATGGTCTTAGTTGAAATCGAGATGTCTGTCTGTGAAACAATAGGAGAGATAGAAGGTAATACAGTGGCGTAAAGATATATACTTCTATGAACAGTGTATGAGAAACTATTGAAGATAAGATTATCACAAATTTTATTCATGGCATGATATAGCATTTAAATTTTGTGCTTCGATATCGTATGAGAGCTTTGAAAGTAACAACTAGGATTTTTATCAGATAAGTGGCCCTAACTTAGGTTGCCGATATGCTATGTCATAATTCCTTAATCGCACTTTGGTAAAGTCTTTTATTTAATGAAATAGTGCATCAAATTTTTCCCTATTTAGAATATCAGGCATTTAATTTTAGAACTTTTTCTTTGAGATCTATAAGAAGGTTTCATGACTCGTAAGAATACTCTAAGAAGGTATTTAAGGAGATGGCCAATAGTTTTTTTGTACTGGTTTTGCTTCATTATTTCAAGAGCTTGCTATTGCGGCTAATTAGTCTAACCATCAGGAAAAAGAACCCTTTCTCAATATATTTTTATACTCCCACCTGTTATGACTCCTGGATATTCTTCTAAACCAAGTAGCTTCAATTTTTTAGATTCATGAATCTTACCACTGTTTTACTCTGATTTTCAGTCAGTTATTCACTTCCTTATTGTTGCATTGAGCCATGTTTATCTACCAACACATTTGTATATACTATTTTTTTCATCATATTGGTTTCCTGTTTGATTATTGTGACTTCTCTTGTTTTAATGCAATTGGTGTTTATGTAGGTGAAGCCTCCCTACAAGCTTTTAAAAGTTACTTCGAGGATGTTCATGTAACACCCCAAGGGCCCACAAGTAGATATTGTCCTCTTTGGGCCTAGCCAGTAAGGATTTGCTTTGGTGTAGGAACGAAGTCCTACCCAAAAGGCCTCTACTAGGTTGAGGTGTTCACCTATATATAAAGAAGGTTTCGTTCTCCTCAACTTTCGATGTGGGATAGCCAAGATCTTAAGAACCTTCTCCCCTCCTTTAAAGATCCTGCGTCCCCGTAGGCACTATAGGACAATGGAATGGGCCCTGGCTCAGATACCATTTGTAACACCCCAGGGGCCTACTAGTAGATATTGTCCTCTTTGGGCCTAAGGTGCCTACGATCTTGGCTATCCCACATCGGAAGTTGAGGAGAACGAAACCTTCTTTATATAGAGGTGGACACCTTAACCTAGTAAAGGCCTTCTGGGTAGGACTTGGGTCTCTGTCCAAAGCAAAATCTTGTGAAAGCGAAAATATCTACTAAATGGGCAAAGAAATCCTTGTAAAGAGACAATATCTACTAGTTATAGTTCAAAATTCTCTGAGCTATGATCAACGTTAGTTTGAAGTGGTTGTAAATATCTTGAAGATATTTACTATTAGATTCGAAGACCTTTTGCACTTATTTAAAGTGGAAGATTTGTGGTGGTCCTTGATGAGTTCTTATACTACAAGGGAGGACAGAAAGCTACACTGATGGAGAACTAGACTAGAATGGTGAAAATGCGTGTCAAGGGGGCTATGTCTCAAAAGAGTTGCACCTAAGTGAGAGTATTTTTGCATATTTTTTTCCCGAGTTACATAGAGAGAATTTTGAAGTAGTTGCAAAAACTGATTGTAAGTATGATTCAACAACACTCTTTTTTTGGATAGTGTATCTCGTAAAAACAATGCTGTAATTTTTTTTGGTATTATGTGAAATATTAATGTTTACCCAATCATATTAATGTCTACCTAAAATACATATGGCCTAGCTCTTTGCATGTAATTTACCTACTGGTAGAATGATTTTTGTTCAGCATTCGATCATTCTATGCTCTTATATATGTGCATTCAATGTTGTTTGCTACATATCTAATTTATGCTTACTTGGAATAAGCACCCGTGGAACCTTTATTTGCAGCTTTCGCAGTTTTGTATTGGTAGTGTTAGTACATCTTTAAGTGGCTACTCAAAATGTTTTCTTTATTTTTTTTGGTAGGTAAGATTAACGACCCTACTGAACTGGCACTTCGCTCAGGTTTAACCAATTAGGTTTGCAGGTCAGACTCCTTGGAAGGGAGGGAGATCGTAAGGCAAACCTCACCCCCAAAGAGCACCTAGTGGGTTTGACCCTATGACCTTGAAGTCATGAGGACAAACCTTAACCACTAGGCCAAGCCTTGCTTGGTTACTCAAAATGTTTCCTAAGCTCAGGACATTTTGAAATGTCATGTTATTTACTAAAAGTATATTTCCAGAGGTAGTCATGTAACTAGGTATCTAGGTTCTTTTTTTAATTTGGTAAGGAGAATTCCCTTGCAAGAAGGGAATTTGGGGATCCTTCTTACAAGGGGTGAGAATGGAACCCCTGTCACAGAGGTGGAGGGAGAGCCTCACAACCACTAGGCCAACCTTCATCCTTATGGTTTCTAGGTGTATGATCACATATATTCATATTGCTTTCTTTACTTTTATAGAAATAGGGATAAGCCATTTGGCCAACTTCGGTGCTAATCTAGCTACTAACAGCCTAACGCGTGCGATCCGATTCATGAAGAGGGGAAAAGGAGAGTTATGAGCTGAGTGGAAAATATATAGGATGGTTTGGAATTGGATAGCTTGAAAAAAGTTATATTAAAGGACAATGCTATAAAAATGTTCAAATCTCAAATCAGTTCACCTTCCAAAAACTCCTAGTAAAGTTTTATCTCATTTTTCGTTAGGAAACTTAATGTAAAGGAAAGTTTCTTATTCATAGAGTTCTTAGTTTGCAAGGTTTCCTAATTCTAATGCATATAAATACTTGTGATGGCATCAATGACAAGGGCAACCTTTTACCCTAGTATTGTTCTTTACTTTTTGTCGAAGTTGTAATCTGTTTTTTTCCAAAATCTAATCATGGTCGGCGACCAACAACCCCATCTGAAACCTCCAAGTCCTCCAAAAGTGATATTAACCCCTTCTTCCTCGGTACTTAAAGGTAAATGCCATGATTATCTCTTGGATTATGAATACCATTGATCCCGAACTTAAAGGTACTTTAACTACATTTCGCGTGGCAAATCGTTTATGGAACCATCTTAAAACCCGCTTTGCCACCGTTAACGGACCTAGAATTCATCAAATAAATTCAACTATTAGTAGATGTGAACAAACAAATCAATGAGTGTTTCAACTTACTATGGCAAATTGAACATTTCGTGAGAGGAATTGGCTAAACATGAGCCGTTAATTTCATGCTCTTGATGTTCTTCATGCACGAAGAACGACGCGAAACACAAAAACTTTATCATTTCTTGATGGGACTTTATTTCAATTATTACAGTCATCTTTATGCTCAAATTCTCTCTACTTTTTTCTACTGAACCTTTGTCTTTCTTAGACTGCGCATATCAACACGTCAATCAATACTCGTGTGTCCGGTCCTCTCAAACCCCTCCTGGTCAGCCTACCACTGATGTTCTTGGATTTTCAATAAGAGCTGCAGCTAGAGATGGCAGTGGGTAATGGACCCTACCCGCATCCGTGGATCCAGATCCGTTTTAACGGATCTGGATCCTCAAATTTTTGACCCGACACATCCGGGTAGAATCTGGATCCTCGCTTTTGAAAATAGATCTGGACCGGGTCCTAAATTATTACCCGGATCGATATTCGTTTACCCGTTTTGTTTTAAGTTAAAATTAATATATAAAATCTTGGTATAAAAGCTAAAACCCTAAATTCACTAAGCACTCAAGCGCCACTTTCACTCCCTCAATCCCTCGTTTCATTCTCTGCCTCTTTTCACTGAGTCACTCACTCCTCTCTCTCTTCACTGATTCCGACACCAGACCACCACGCCAAAAGTCAAAAATTACGCCGATTCTGTCATTCAACATGCTGGTCAAGCCGTTGCTAAGGGCTCCAAACTCCTCCAAGATCGTATTGTCAGTTTTTCTTTCTTTTTTTATCTTAATTGCTTTTGCTTCGAGTTTTCATGAAATTCTTCTGATATTCGATTGTTAATGTATTGAGGATTACTGCATGTAATCGGTTTGTGAATGTAGCATTTGACTTTTAGCTTCTTATTGGATTATATTGCACCGGCCTCGGAATTGTGAAACATTTTTTGTTGTACGATGCTATATGTTTATGTTTATGCTTAATGGTGATTATTGATGTTGATGGGGATAAATTGAACCAAATTTAAGCTGAATGTGACCAAATTAAGTTGTTTTGTCTTGGTTGGGAATGTTGAAAACTAGGAACAGCCTTTTTGTTGATATTTCATCGGTCTAAAAGAAATTTCATTTTGTGTATTAGATGAACTTTAGGGGAAATTAATATATATTTGTTTTTTTCTTTGAATTCTGAAACTAATGAACATTCTTCAATTTGGACTTGCAGAGTTTTTGACTTTCTCGGTTTACATTAAAAGAATAATCAAGAATTATGACAGAAGTTTTGCTCTATAACATTATGGTCGGATTCTCTTCGGGTGTCTGATGAGGTTGGGTGGGCTGATGATGGTGGTTGTTGGTTGCTGCCTGGGTAGATAGATGATGGTGTTTGGCTACGGTGAAGGGGTTAGCGTGGTGCAGTGGATTTAAAGGTTAAGGGGTGGGGGCAGTGGTGGTGGTGTTGTAGTAGTGGGGAATAATGGGTAAAAGAATTTTTTGGATTGTTTGTAAGATGTAACATTGCAAAGTGCAAATTTTATTTTAATTGTTTGTAAGAATTGTAGTATTATTGAAGTTTGTTAAACTCTTAATGTTATTTATTTTGGATTTGTTAAATTTAATGTTGGTGAATGCTTGTATCGATAAATGGTGTTGTTATTGAAGATTTGTTAAACTATGTTTTAATGTTAGAATGAAAATTAGGGTCATTTTGAAGAAAAATAAGTTAGGATTCGTTTTCGATCTGTTTTGGACCGGATCCATAGGATCCATCGGATCTGGATCTGAATCCTCAAATTTATTACCACATCGGATCCGGGTAGGATCTGGATCCTTGCCTAAAAAACGGATCTGGATCCTAGAGGATCCGGTCCAGATCCTACTTGTTGCCATCCCTAGCTGCAGCAGGCTATGGCTGTGGTACGGCGGATAGAACGACTTGTAGTCACGGCCATAAGGTTAGGCATGAAGCTTTTAGGTGTTGTTCTTCATTAGTGTGCTCTCATTGCTTCAAGCACAGACATGAAGTAGGGAGTTGTTTTGAGATTGCTGGATATCCAGAAGGTTGGGAGTATAACAACGGAACCCAGGGCTCAGGTCATGGCTCGTGCACCACTGCTAGCCGTGGCCTTGGCTCAGCCAAGGCTCACGCTACTGCTGTCGTGAATGCTCCATCATCATCCACTCCTTCATCATCGTCTTCAGCCGCATCTCCTTCTTTGTTTACTTCCGATTAATGGAAAGCTCTTGCTGGGCTGTTTGGTACTACAAAAAACTCTGATGAGCGCTTGAGTGGTAAGTTTGATTCCACTTCATGGATTATTTATACTGGTGCTACCCACCATGTTACTGGTGAGATGTTTTGTATGTTTGATTTAACTGATATTGCTCCTTACCCCGTTGGTCTTTCTAATAGAGATTCTGTTATGGTTACTCAAAAGGGTTATATTTGATTGTACGATACAATTGCTCTTACTAATGTTCTGTTAGGTCCTAAGTTCAGTTGTAGTTTGCTCTCTGTTACTCAATTGACTTATGATTTAAACTACATTACACAATTTAACTCTTCTATGTGTGCTATACAGGACTACATGAGGGAGCTGATTGGAACGGGTCGTAGTCAGGATATAAGTTACTATTTCAACGGAGGTGATAAAGTGCAGCTGGTCTCGGTGAATGGTGTTTCTTCTTAATATGATCTCTAGCATCGACGGATGGGTCAACCTTCGGTGAAAGTAGTGAAGTTACTCCTTCCTCTATGTGGCCATAAGAGTAGTTTGAATAAATCATGTGAAATCTGGTTTCGTGCTAAGCATTCTAGTGACAAATTTCCTTTAAGTGATAGTAGAGCTACTGGGATATTTGAGAAGATTCATTGTGACTTCTGGGGACCCTATAGACATGTTTCTTCTAACTATTTTCTAACTATTGTTGATGATTTCTCTCGTGCTGTTTGGATTTATTTGATGAAAGATAAAATTGAGGTTTTTCGTATGTTTATGACTTTTGTGGCTATGGTTGATAGACAATTTTCAAACCGTTAATGTGTTCAAAGTGACAATCGCACTGAGTTTGCTTGTTTGATTGAATTTTTCTCTGCCAATGGGATTTATTTTGAAACCTCTTGTGTTGCAACTCCTCAACAAAATGGGCAGGTTGAGCGAAAGCACCAACATATCTTAAATGTTGCGTGTGCTTTCAGATTTCAGGCTAATCTTCCTATTTATATTTGGGGCGAAATTGTTCTTGCTGCCGCACACTTGATTAATCGACCCCCTCTCATTTATTGAATAATAAATGTCCCTTTAATGGTCTTTTTGGTTTTTCTCCCGCTTATGAAGCTATTCGCGCCTTAGGTTGTCTTTGCTTTGCTCATAACCATAGAGCTAAGGGTGATAATTTTGCAAGTCGTAGTCGGAAGTGTGTTTTTGTGGGGTACCCTTTTGGTAAGAAGGAATGACCCTTGATCGAACTTGATTCCAAGGAATTCTTTGTTTCTCGTGATGTTAATTTTTTTGAGGATGTGTATCCCTTGTTGACACCGGAGGATGTTAATATAGTTCAGGAAAATTGGTGCCCACTGATGGCTTGGTTCATTGTGATTTTGAGGAGATGTTGTGCTTGATGATGTTTTCCATGCTAATGCCTCCTCACCTTATCAGCCTAATTTTCCATCTTTTTCCTCCTTTTCACCAACAGGCCTAACTCCACAAAATTATCCAACTCCACCAAATCATTCAACTCCACAAAAGAATCCTCCTCAAAAATATAATACAACCTAACAGCATGTCTCCCCTCCACAAAATAATCCAAGCCCACTCCATTACTCCCCTTTATCTCCTGCGCCTACTTCTACCCCTACAGGCCCAAACTCGCCTCCTGCCAGCCCAGGTCCAGCCCCCTCCCTTGCAGCGTGTCCCTCTCCTCCTTCATTTTAAGATCTCTCCTTGCGCCAGACTGGGCCGTCTTCTAATCCAGCCCTGCTCACGAATATCCAGCAATTTTGGGGCGTGGAATGCCGGAAAAATTTCCCTCTGTTTCTATTGGGATGACTTTTTCACTCATTCTGTGTTATCAGAGAGTCCACCTTCATCTACACCTATTCCATCAACTTCCTCGGGTACTCATTACCCCATAGCTCACTATATAAATTGTACAAATTTTTCTCTAAATTATCGCATGTTTCTTGCAGTTGTTGTTTCTACCATAGAACCAATATCCTATAAAGAGGCTATGAAATATGATGGATGGAAGGAGTCTATGCAAGAAGAGATTCATGCTTTAGAGGAAAATGGTTCGTGGACTTTGGAAGAATTCCCAGCAACAAAACGTGCGTGGTTTAGGTTATCAGTAGGTGTATGGCACCAAGTATTTGTCAAATGGCGTTGTGGAGTGTCTCAAATCTTGTTTGGTAGTGCTGGGCAATCATCAGAACGTAGGTATTAATCATACATAAAGTTTTACTCTTGTTGTCAAAATGACCATTATTCGTGCCTTTCTTCATAACACCTTTCTTCATGGCGATCTTGCTGAAGAGGTGTATATGAAGCTTCCTCCTGGCTTTGAGTGTTCAAAACCCAATCTTGTTTGTCGGTTGCGAAAATATTTATATGGGTTGAAACAGACACCTAGTTGTTGGTTTTCCAAGTTGGTTACAGCTTCGCGTAAGTATGGTTTTCTGTAGTCTTATTCAGATTATTCTCTTTTCACTTATACTCATCGTTCTGTTCAAATTCATGTGTTGGTTTATGTTGATGATCCATTATCTCTGGCAATGATTCCGCTGCACTTTGATCTTTCAAAGCTTACTTAAGTGACTGTTTTAAGATGAAAGATTTGGGTTCTGTTAAGTATTTCCTTGGCATTGAGGTTGCCCATAGCACTTCTGGTCTTTTTCTTTGCCCACATAAATTCACTCTTGATATCACCATTGAGGAAGGTTTGATGGGTGCTAAACCTTGTGGATTCCCTATTGAGTAGAATCACAGACTTGCGCATGCTACATGTCCTCTTTTATCTGATGCTGCTGCATATCGACGCCTTGTTAGGCGCCTCATATATTTGCCAGTCACACGGCCTGACTTGGTCTATTCGGTTCATGTTCTTTCTCAGTTTATGCAGGAACCTTTCTTGAGTACTGGGATGCAGCCTTACGTGTTGTTCGTTATTTGAAGGGTACTTCGAGTCAGGATATCCTTCTGCGGGCCGACAGTGATCTCTCTTTGCTGGGATGGTGTGATTTTGATTGGGCCACTTGTCCTATCACTTGGAAGACTAAGAAGCTGCATAATGTATCTAAATCTTCTGCTGAGGCAGAATATCGTTTTATGGCTTCTATTACATGTGAACTAAAGTGGTTAAAAGCCTTACTTCTGAGTTTGGGTGTTGATGTTATGGTTTTATATAGTGTTTTTCCCCCTATATTTGAGCTAAAATGTGTATCAATGGTGCTCTTAGGAGCCATTTTATGCTAACTTTCTCCATCGAGTTGTGGTTTTCTATTCTGTGTCTGATTGTAGGTTTTAGGGAGTTATCTCTCTATTTTCTACTATTATTTGACCATTCTACTGGACTGGAGAGGTTTCAGGCGGAGTTTCGAAGTCCCGAGGACACTTTCCGGGACCCTTGAGCAAAGAAGAATTGATGTCTTGGCGTTTAGAGCCAAGAAGGAAGATATGCACCACAGTCCGATTCCATCGGGCTCCACTCTTGGTGCTCCACGCGCGCTCATTTAATGAGTTTCGGGCTATTTAGTATAAATAGGAAATTCCTAGCTTTGAGAAGACATCTTGGATTCATCTTGGTTTTTAGTCCTCATTCTCTCAAGAACCCTAGTTTTTATTACTTTTCATTGTGATTCAAGATCAAACCTTTGGATTATTCGCAAGTTCAATATAGTTCTTTAATTTGGTAATCTTCTTCCTTGTTTTCTCCATTATTGTTTGCTTCCTCTATTAGAGTAATTTCTTAGTTATTTGCTATAGTTCAAAGTATGGATTTTTATATGAAATTTGTTATTGGATTCTCAAACATAAGTGAGTAGTTTTATTTCTAGGATTGTGGGGATCTATGTATGCAATGAGGGATTAATAGATTAATATAATTATCCTTTATTTCAATTGTTTCCTATGATTGAATCGTTCATGCTAGATTTGTGAATTAGGCCTGATTTGTATTTCTATTATCGCAATATTCAATCTACTTCGAGAGGAGAGATTTCGTATAGGCTTTCAATCATTAGGCATAGTGATCCTTGACCATGCGAGAGCGGCTAGGTGATCTTTGAGGGAGGTAATGTTCGAGAGAAATAACATGTGCCCTAGATAAATTGACTTATTGGGTAGTTATTATTCGTCTCTGATTTCCCGAATTGTATGCATTGTGATCCATAGTCCTAGTTCTTTATTAATTGATTCTTACCTTCATATTTAGTTCTATCATTTGCCTATTAGTTTAGTCACACACCCATTTCCAACTGATTTAGTTAGTATAATATTAGAATTCAGATACAATAATATAACTTTCTCCCTGTGGATTCGATCCTGACTTCCCTGACTACTTGTTAGTGGACTTTAGGTTATTTTTGATAAGGTGATACGACATTAGCCTGTCAAATTTTGGCGCCGTTGCCGGGGCGACGGTTTATTTTTATTTTGTCTGAATTATAGTATTACACTAACCTCTACTCCGAAGAACACCTGTTCTTTGGAGCATCTCACGTTTGTTTTAGTTTTTTTGATGTATGAGTAGGAAATTGAAATCCCCAAATCTCATTCCATTTGACCCGGAGATTGAAAAGACTGCTTGTAGTCTCAAAAAGACAACTACGCAAACCAAGTTGTCTGCAGGGACACCTTCCCAAAAGACACCTTCTCCACCATCTTCACCACAACAACAATTCCCCGCCTCACCTATTACTGCTAGAATGGGTGACGAAGCTAAACCGACCTTCAGAGACTATGCACAACCATCTCCCGATAATGTGCCCACTAGGGTCCGGTTGCCTACTATTGCTGCTGCGAACTTTGAAATGAAGTCTCATGTTCTGAATATGGTTCAGAACAATCAGTTTGCTGGGTTACCATCTGAAGACCCAAATCAGCACCTGCAGCGGTTCTTACAATGTTGTGCTACTCAGAAGCAAGCTAGTGTTACTGCCGATGAAATGAAACTCATCTTATTTGGTTTTTCTCTGCGCGACAAAGCTTTATTTTGGTATAATAAGCTGCCTTCCACCATCACCACCTGGGCAGAGCTCTCAAAGATTTTTCTCATCAAGTGGTACCCTTACCAAAAGACTGCAGATATGCGTCATGCCATAGTAACTTTCACCCAAGATCCTGGAGAGTCACTATATGAAGCTTGGGAAAGATTCAAAGATCTGCATCGTCTCTGTCCTCACCATGGTTTTGATAAGTGGTATCTGTGTCATATTTTCTACACTAGAGTTGATGCAGATACGGGACGGGTAATTGATGGAGCTGCTGGAGGATTCTTCATGGATAAAGTCGTAGACGAAGGGTATGAACTTCTGGAGAAACTCGCTTCTAACCAAGCGTCTACTATTCGTTCTTCTATGACAAAGGGAGGCAAACATGATGTTGAAGCCATTTCTTTACTGACCGGGCAACTAGCTGCTCTTCACTAAAAAGATTGATTCTTTGAAGCTAGGTAAAAATTCCTCCCCTCACATGAGTGTCAATGCTATGGCTAGTGTTTCTGGTCACAATGCTTTCATATGTGACGCTTATGGGATAGCTGGACATAATTCTCAAGAGTGCCCTGCTCTCTCACATTCTAGTGAGCCATTGCACGCATTACAATCCCAACACAAGCCTCAGTTCGATCCCTACTCCAATACCTATAATCCCGGGATGAGAGATCATCCAAATCTCTCGTATAGGAGTAATAATGTGATGAATCCACAACAACAACATTATCCACAACATCATCAACAACAACAATATCAACCACAAGCTCCTCCTGGATATCAGAGAACTCATTTTCAACAGCACCATTCTACACCTCCTTCAGACCCAGCTATTGTTGAACTCAAAAGTCTAATGTTGCAGATGCAGAAAGGTATTATTTCCTTTCAAGCAGATACCAAGTCTCAATTTGAGAGCCTGCATGCTCAGAATAAGCTGCAAGGGACACACAATAAGATGTTGGAGTCACAAATAGCTCAGCTGGCTAGTTCCTATGCTAGTAGGCCATATGGGTCATTGCCTTCGCAACCAATGCAACCAAGGGACACCGCCAATGCTATCACCCTTCGCAGTGGAGTGCAGTACGATGCTCCGGCAATGCTAGAGGTGGAATCATCAATTGCGAAGAAACCACAAGAAGTGCCTGAGGATGCTGAACCTCATGCAGAGCAAGGAGCTGCAAATAAGACTATGGAGGTGACTAAGGAGAAAACTGTGCTTCCGGTGATCAAGCTACCATTCCCGAGCGGATGCTCAAGAAAAAGCTCGACCACCAGTATGGTAAGTTTTTAGAGGTGCTAAAGAATCTGCAGGTAACAGTTCCTTTTACTGAATTATTAAATCAAGTGCCTACTTATTCTAAATTTTTGAAAGAACTGTTGATGAGGAAGCGGACTCTCAATGAGGTGGAGACTGTGGCTTGTACTGCTGAATGCAGCGCTCTTTTACAAAATCAGTCTCCACCCAAATTGAAAGATCCAGGGAGTTTTTCCATCCCCTATCACATTGGCACCATATTCATTGACAAAGCTTTATGTGATTTAGGTGCCAGTGTGAGTGTCACGCCTCCTTCTATCTGTAAGCAACTGAACATGGGTAAATTAAAATGTACTACCATTACTCTGCAAATGGCTGACCGTTCTGTGAAATACCCCCTAGGTATATTAGAGGATGTTCCTGTTAGAGTCGGTAAATTCTTTATCCCTGTGGACTTTGTTATATTAGACATGGCCGAAGACACTCAAACACCCATTATCCTTGGGAGACCTTTCCTCCATACTGCTGGGGCAGTGATAGATGTTAAGAGTGGGAAACTGACACTGACTGTGGGGGATGATAAGGTCATGTTTAGCCTAAACAATACACCTAAAAGCCCAATGCTAGAGGAATCATGTTATAGTGTTGATGTTATAGATGAACCGATCCATGATTGCATGCCTCATTCCCCCTCCCATGCTACTTCAAATGATGTGCTTGCTTTAGAGTCTATTGCAGGTGATGAGCATTTTCTAACGGTCTTACAGACTCCCAAAAAGACCATTGGCTATAGCACTGATGACTTGACAGGAATAAGCCCTGACCATAATGAGCACCGCATTCATCTACATGAGGGCCACCACACCGGCATTACAGTCCGACGCGGGTTGCTAGAGGTGGTACAACATGTGGCTACTAAACTGCTCGATGGGCGGCTGATGGGCGGCTGATGTCCATGTCCCTTTCCTTTCCCTTGTTGCAATGAGGCCATTGCCAAGTTCAGCTTTGGGGAGGACTTCTGTAAGTATTAGTATTATTTTTCTTTTTGTTTTTACTGCTTTTTAGGATAGTTAAGGTAGGTTAATTGCTTTCAAAAAATGAAAAATCACAAAAAAATGAAATATTGCTGAGAAAACGAGTTGAATACGAATAGATTGATTGCTTCCCTGTGCCCCGAACTTTGTTATGAAAAACGATATTTACTCATTATACTGGATAGTTGGGCATTTGTGATTGGGATGTTGTGATGTGATCTCTGACTGCCTTGATCTTGAATGAAGTTTGATGATAAAGTGCCTATTTTAACTGCATGCTTGAATTGGTTAGATTGTGTGGATTCATTCTAGCCATCAGATTTATCTCTATATCCGGTCTATTCCTGTGTGTTAGTTCCTCGTAGCATTCTTATCTTGGTTTTGGCATTATACTCGTTGAGTTCTGGTGACTTTAGGCATGTGCTGTGATAGAGGCGTTCATTTGTTTAATCTTTAAGCCTCATAGTTGTTTAATGAATCAATTTTCCCCCTAGCCCCGCTGAGCCTAATGACTTCTTTTTGGATCTATATTAAGCCACATTACACACCTTGAGCCTTTACACTGACTATTACCCAAGCCTAGCTTGGGGGAGCATTTGTTAAGTTAATATCATATTGTGTGGTTGATTCCGTAGGCGGTTGGAAAATAATGATATTTTGGTGCAAAGAAAAGAAAGAAAAAGAAAAAAAATAAAGTGAAAAAATGATAGTGAAAAATTTAAAAAATTTCTATGATCTTCACTTATTAACTTTCAAAAGTATTGGAAATTATGTTGAAAAGAGGCAATTATTGGTTGGTTCGTGAAATTTCAAGAGTTGGTTATTATCTTGATTATGTTGTTGATGCCATGGGAGTTGTTTCGACCACACCTAGTCCTACTAGTGTTTTTTGCTCCCCTTTCTTGGCTTTTCCACCACATTCCTTAAATAATTTCCGTACCTTTACCCAAGCCCCATTACAACCCTAAAAAAGACCTTTTGAGCACATGTTTGATTGTTTATTGGAATAATACTGAGTCAATATACCAAAGTTGAAGATTAAGTTTGTTATTTGAGTCGACCTGATTAGGATGAGCGATATTATACCTTTCTAAACACATGAGAGTGTGAGTGGGAAGGGCTATTATGGTTGGGTTGGTGAGCGATAGGGCACATATTTTGCCTGCCACAAAATTGTGAGGAGTGACACCTCGGTGAGCACCTTTTCAAGATTTGCATGATATGTAGGGCAGCTGCGTTTGATGGTTTAGTTAAGTGATTGGTAGTCAGGTGATCTGAGCAACTGAACTTGAATTTTGCTTGCTTGAACGATTTTGGGTTGGGAATAATTGAGTTTAAACTTTCCTATCTGAGGGGTGAAGCAATCCTATTCTTATTCATGTTGTGCTTTGCTTGGGGACAAGCAAAGGTTTAGCTTGGGGGAGTTTGATGTTATGGTTTTATATAGTGTTTTTCCCCCTATATTTGAGCTAAAATGTGTATCAATGGTGCTCTTAGGAGCCATTTTATGCTAACTTTCTCCATCGAGTTGTGGTTTTCTGTTCTGTGTCTGATTGCAGGTTTTAGGGAGTTATCTCTCTATTTTCTACTATTATTTGACAATTCTACTGGACTGGAGAGGTTTCATGCGGAGTTTCGAAGTCCCGAGGACACTTTCCGGGACCCTTGAGCAAAGAAGAATTGATGTCTTGGCGTTTAGAGCCAAGAAGGAAGATATGCACCACAGCCCGATTCCATCGAGCTCCACTCGCCCGATCGGGCGATCATAAGGAGTTAAGCTGTGTCGTTGCGGGCCCGATCGGGCGATGTCGCCCGGTCGTTAATTCGGTGAGGAGCCCGATCGGGCGTTATTTGGCGATGGTTTGGGCGCATGCTGCTAGCTTGTGTGTCGGCCTGATCTCATCGGGCGTGTCGGCCCGATTGAATTGGGCGGGGTCCAGTGTTGAAGCCCAGCTGCTGCTTTTTGCCCGATTTGATCAGGCTGACTTGGCCCGATTGGGCGTTTCGCTCCGCGCGCTCATTTAATGAGTTTCGGGCTATTTAGTATAAATAGGAAATTCATAACTTTGAGAAGACATCTTGGAATCATCTTGGTTTTTAGTCCTTATTCTCTCAAGAACCCTAGTTTTTATTACTTTTCATTGTGATTCAAGATCAAACCTTTGGATTATTCGCAAGTTCAATATAGTTCTTTAATTTGGTAATCTTCTTCTTTGTTTTCTCCATTATTGTTTGCTTCCTCTATTATTGATTAGAGTAATTTCTTAGTTATTTGCAATAGTTCAAAGTATGGATTTTTATATGAAATTTGTTATTGGATTCTCAAACATGAGTGAGTAGTTTTATTTCTAGGATTGTGGGGATCTATGTATGCAATGAGGGATTAATAGATTAATATAATTACCCTTTATTTCAATTGTTTCCTGTGATTGAATCGTTCATGCTAGATTTGTGAATTAGGCCTGATTTGTATTTCTATTATCGCAATATTGAATCTACTTCGAGAGGAGAGATTTCGTATAGGCTTTCAATCATTAGGCATAGTGATCCTTGACCATGCGAGAGCGACTAGGTGATCTTTGAGGGAGGTAATGTTCGAGAGAAATTACATGTGCCCTAGATAAATTGACTTATTGGGTTGTTATTATTCGTCTCTGATTTCTCGAATTGTATGCATAGTGATCCATAGTCCTAGTTCTTTATTAATTGATTCTTACCTTCATATTTAGTTCTATCATTTGTCTATTAGTTTAGTCACACACCCATTTCCAACTGATTTAGTTAGTATAATATTAGAATTCAGATACAATAATATAACTTTCTCCCTGTGGATTCGATCCTGACTTCCCTGACTACTTGTTAATGGACTTTAGGTTATTTTTGATAAGGTGATACGACTTTAGCATGTCAGGTGTTCATCATCCCAAAGATATTCCTTTGATTTTGTGATAGCCAATCTGCTCTTCATATTGCGAAAAATCCTGTCTTTTATGAACGCACAAAGTATATTGAGGTTGATTGCCACTTTGTGCGGGATGCCATCACTGATGGTCTTACTGTTCCATCTTATGTGCTTACTAAGGCTCTGCTTACTGATACTTTCACTAAGGCTCTTGGGAAGTCGCAGTTTGATTTTCTCATATGCAAACTAGACATTCTTGATCCATTCCCATGCTCCAATTTAAGGGAGGGTGTTAGGAAATATAATGTAAAAGAAAGTTTCCTATTAATAGAGTTCTTAGTTTGCAAGGTTTCCTAATTGTAATTCATATAAATACTTGTGATGGCATCAATGATAAGGGCAAGCTTTTACCCTAATATTGTTCTTCACATTTTTTCATACTTTAATGTCACAAAAATGAGTCCACAACAAGCTTGATCTGCATAAGTATTAGATGGCAGCTAATTTTATTTGGTGGGTATGAATATATACTCTATACATTGTGTCTACACTGTATATATAAATATATAATGCGAATTCGATTTTCATTCTAAAATAAGCACATACTCTACAATCTAGAATAGAGAGTGGGCCTCACATATAAGCTAAGGTCACAAGATTTATTCGACAGTGACCATGTAACATTTGATAATTGTATTTATATTTTTTTTTATAAAGTTGATGAGGTATTATAATATAAGTGTGTGCATGTAATTCTACTATAGTATTAATAGAAGTGTTGGGATTACGTCATTTTTTTATTCAAACCAAATAATATTTTTGAAAAGATTGCTTATAAGGCGGAGTTGGGATTGTCAAGAGTGTAAGATCCTTAAAAGTAGTTGGTCTAAAATTTAATTAATAATCAAAATGTCAAATGGCACACATCATGAGAGTACTTTCTTTAACAAGGTTGAGTGGTGCAATGCACATTGGAATCCTCAAGACTTAGCAACACTCTAAATTTAGGAATGACTTTGCCATCCCAAATAGAAAAAAATAATAATTTAGGAATGACTTTGGGGCAAAATCATCACAAAAACAATGCATATGATCAGTAGTACCCAAAACAAGTATGAAAAAATTTCTTTATTGAAAACCTCGTGTCTCTTTCACACATATTAGTAGTTGATTCAATGGATAAAGAAAAAGAATGATAAGATATTGGGTGGAAAAATAATCCCGGCTTCTTTTGCTTTGATCTTCAATGACATTGTTTTAGAGAATCATTCATCTATCCTATCTTATCTGTCTCCCCACCATCATATTCCACTTAAGATTACTTTTTTTTTCTTGACCAAATATTCAGCTCGTCATAGTACAATATTCTTCACCTCAACTTGTTAATTAAGCTAATTGCCCATATATGCTTTGATGTTTGGACTTGTAATCACGTACACACCACGCACTTGTTCACGAAAACGAGGTATTTGGAATTGGCATAAGCCATAAAATAATCTTCGATATGCTTTGATGTTTGCATTTGTATTGCATCCATGTCGAGCCTAGAGGTAACCACTCATAATAAAATACTTTTAGATATTACTTACAAGACGTTCGAGTATTGGACATTATGTTAAATTAAACACAAATAATGCAAGTAGTGCTCCCTCTTTTAGATGACAAATAATGTGAAATAAGAACAATTCGATGTGTCAAATAGTTGAATGAAGTATATAAAAAGATAATTAATTACTATTAATATTAAAAATGTCAATCTCCTAATATATATTTCCATAGTTTAAATTCTATGTTTATGGTATAATATATTTACAATCATAATCCAAGGCTCCAAAGCCTTTCTTTTTTCGCAATAAAAGTTTTCAAATTCTTTTTTTACAACAGGGAAATTTTATTACATACATTATAGGATTTTTTTATCCCAAACTACTTTTAACTTTTAACTTTCGGCGAGAAAATACCTTTTAAAAAAATTGTTGTCTCAAACTACCTTACTTTTACCATTTTATTGTTGACAATTACCTTATGCCGGTTTCCGGCATTGACTTTTTTTTAGTTTTTTTTAATGTCACATTGTATAACTTGACCTCTTCAAAGATTTTACGAGCCTAGCTACGACAAGATAGATGGCGTTATAGTTTTTTTTTTTTTTTTTGATAATTTAGATGGCGTTATAGCTCATAAGATGCCCACCATGGTTTTTGGGCATCAATTTGAGTCATGAACTGCTCAAAAAAACAGGGATTGCATCCATTTTTTTGATGCTTGCATTTGGGTCATGCTATGACTCAATCCATGGTTGGTCATCCTATGACCCAAACCATGGTTGGTCATCTTATACTCCCAACCATTTTGGACATGCGCGATTAAAGGTTATTTTTATAATTCAAATTTTGTGATCCGAATAACTTAAAAATACAAATAAAAAAATAATTATTTTTTACCAATGGTCCTATCTTTTTGAGATCTATAAATAGACATCCATTTTACTATATTTTGACACACTTCTAAAATTAATTATTTTCTCTCTACATTGTATGCACATGAATAATTGTTTTTGGAAGCTTTTATTATTGAATAATTTTATAATCAAAATTAATTACTACAAAATGAATTTATTTAGGGTCGTTAATATAAAAAATAATTTATTTATAATCTTGTATGATATTATAAATATCAAAAGGTATAAATATATATTGATTGAAGAAAAATTTAGATGGCGTATAGGTTTTTTTTTTGTTTTTGTATAAAATATATAAAAAAAAAAAAAGATTTGGGCTCATAAGATTAAAAAAATATTGACGCATGTGAATAATATAGTCACAAAAGATTTTAAAGATGATGGTGTTGTCTCAACTACTGTAATATTTATCATAATGGATTGGAATAATGGCACATCACAGAAGTACCAATACCACTTTTCTTATGAAAAAATTTGGTATTACTTTCTAATTTATATCCATTTGAAGAAGGGTGAGGGGGCCAAGGGAAAGTTAAAGTCTCTAGGCCCATGCATGCCCCCTTTTAATTTTCAATGTTAGAAAAATTGCTAGTGTAAGATGGTGAAATAGAAATGTGTCTCAACAAAGTTGCCCACTATGATGGAACATATCAAATCCAAATTCCAATTTCGTAAGAAGAGGGGGCTGGCAAGGATCGAGACAGCACATAAAGGCACGTATAGAATATTTATATATTGATTTAATATTTTTCCTATTAATAAGGATGGAGAAATATTCAGATATGATCAATTAGAGAAAGTGTTGGTGTCTCATCGTAAGAGGTCAAAATGGTCTCTCATAGCGGCGTTTTCATCATTCCGCACTAAAAGATAAATGACTGACCCTGAACTTTAGTACCAACTTATACCAAAGATTAGTAAAATTGGTGCCAATACTAAAATAACTCTTACTTTGGTTTCAACTTTGAGATTTGGTACCAGTAATACCACTTGGTACCTCCAAATACCAAAATTTTGGCCTCTCGAGCTTTGGTACCATTGATACCAAAGTAACTCTTACTTTCGTACCTCCATATACCAAAATGAGAGGCCATTTTGGCCTCTACGATGAGACACCTATCCAACCTCGGCCAATTGACCATTGTAAATGATCGCTAGTACTAAAAGCTTAATTTTTTTCAATTAATAAAAAATACTTCATCTGTCTCTTTTTAGTTTATCTACTTTTTAGAGCAGAGAGTTTTACGAGAAATAATATATGGGTCCTAAAGAAATAAAAAAAATTAAGTATTAATTTATTATGGATAGTAACAAATAAATAAATGATGATTTATTAAAAGTTAATAATATAAAACTATTTGGTCCTTTCCAAAATAGAAAAAAAGAAGTAGGTAAGTTAATACGAGACACCCAAAAGGAATAGTAGGTAAACAAGTAAGAGAATTAGACTTCATGGAATTAATGACCGTGAGATTGTCTCCTTCAATGACAATTTTCTTAATATGGAGCGAAATAGCTCCTTTAATGCCTTCAAGTAACCCCATAGCTTCCGCCATAAGAATTGAAGGATAATCTCCTAATGCTTTGGCACTAGCCAACAAAACTTCACCAAGGGAATTCCTAAGCACAAAACCATAAGAAGCTTGACCATTATCTAGTTTAGAACCATCAAAATTTAGTTTAATAACATCCTCAGCGGGAGGAGCCCAAATAAGGTTCTTACCAGAGCGATGAGGCAGCTTAGAGGTCTTATTAGGAGAAAAGCTTGTGGAAGGAATATCCATATTAGAGCAACTAGCTTTATCCCATTTATTAACAAAAGAATTAATAATAAAACTAGCTTGAGAGAAAGTAACACTCTCATTATCAAAAATAAACTTATTTCGAAATACCAAACATGCCACCAAACAATAGAGAGAGTAAGATGAGACATAGACAAGCGCTATGGCAAGCTTCAAAGCCGAACGGAAGGAAGTTAAATCTAACGACGAAAACCACGCGGGAGGAATAGGCCACCGGTAGTTATCGACGGATGCACATAAATGGCTAAAGTAAAAAGGACACTCAAAACATAAATGACAAGTTGTCTCGGATGGATTATTACAAAAACAACAATTTTGAGGAACAAAAATATGACTTTTTCCAAGCGACTAGTAGAGGCAAGACCATCATTACAAGCTTTCCAAAGAAAATTTTTTATTTTGGAAGGAGCACAAATACCCCAAATCCAATTGTACTCCACCTTAAGATCATTATAACCATTAAGATTTTGGATTAAAGACGCCCTGATTTTCTTTGAATAATGGCCATCCGGAGTTAGACCCCACACCAATTTGTCTTCTTGACTAGAAGAAGGAATAAAAACGGAAGCAATAACCTTAACCATACTAGGAGGAACTAACGTAAGAAGTTTGGGGCAATCCCAGACACCGAATCAAAATACAATCCAGACTTTAAGGTTTTGGTGTTGCAAGTAGGCGAAACTTAGAAAGCGAGGGAACTGAAATATCCAATTATCGGACCGAACGAAATATTCTTTCCGTTCCCCAACAACCATCTAATACCTTGTTTAAAAAATATGTCTATGACAGAAGATTTTTCCATTGCCAAGATGCGTAGAAGAAATTTCACACAAAATATACTATTATCCTTCATATACTTTTTTTGAACTAGATTAACCCAAAGATTATCCTTATTTGAGATTATCTTCCATAAAAGTTTCATTTGGAGGGCCACATTCGAAACTTCAGCCTTTCTAAAGCCTACTCCCCCAAAAGATTTCGGTTGGCAAACCCTATTCCACCCTATAAGATTAGCGACTTTTGAGGAAGGATCTTTGTTCCAAAAGAAATTTCTATAAGTAGCATCCAATTTACATAACACTTTCTTAGGAAGAGTAAAACTTTTGCATTTGAAAGCTCGCTTTAGAAGCTAAATTAGATTGAATAAGAAGCTTCTACACCCTTGCGATAGAGAATTAGCTTTCCATTTAGGAAGTTGTAATATGCCGTGGTCTATTGCTAATATTATTGTGGATGCAGGTTCTCTTTTGGAGCAGTTTGATCAAGTGTCTTTTCAACATTGCTACAGGGAGGCCAATCGAGCAGCGGATTTCATGGCACACAAGGGTCATCTCTTTTCGGATGTGTTATTTTGGTCTCCTCCTTATTGTATTGATTTTTCCCTTCTCATCCGTGAGGATGTTTTAGGTTGGCCTCCGGATTAAGGAGGGTAATCTAAGGTTTTTTTCTCCGCATCAAAAAAAAAAAAAAAAAAAAAAAGGTAAACAAGTAAGAGACACAAGGAGTATACTGTATATATAAGAAATATAATAATTTTAAAAAATTAATGTCCAAAATTTCCCTATACTTTATGAGATATGAATTAATGTTAACTGAGGTAATACAACTAATGTTAAATTTCCGCTTCTTTTCATTTGTACCAAAGTACCTTTACATTCTATGCACGCGATGCATGCGATGACATATTAGAATTAATACTGATATTAGAACAATCAACAACACTAATATTAGTTTATTATATTACCAACTTTTTTTTTGTGCAAAAAAAAAAAAAGTACTTCGTACTTACAATTTATTTTTACAAAACATAGGATTAAAAATGAAAATAAGAGCACTTGGTCCATGCTTACTCTTTTTTTTTTTGAACTTTAAGTATTTCACTTGAATAACATCTTGACCTACTACGACAATTATGAAAAAGAAAAATAAAAAGATCGATACGATTATACTCTTATTTTTCTTGATAATTTTGTGAATTTTCAACTTATGTTCTTGAAATAGCTATTGAATATTTCGGTAAAATAAACTTTGTACTTTTGGCTTTATAATTGTCTGAAATTTGCTTTGTTATACTAATTTGATCTCCAATCGTAAGTTTCTCTTTTTATGCATATTTTTAAGTAAGTTTTTTTTGCCATATTGAACTTTCCTTATTATGCATGTTAATCATGAAATGGATGCGAAATTTTGAATAGGTTTATATATATATATATATATATATATATATATATATATATATATATATATATATATATATGTTGTAGCCTAATATCTACGGCTCCCTTAACGACACATGGGCTCATCAGAGCCGTACACGTGTCATCCTATTTAAAATAAAAATAAGGCTTAATCTCTGGGCTATGCTCAGTTGGGTAAAAGGATTGAATTTATGGCCCAATAGTCAGAAGCCCAGCAGTGCCAAATGGCTGAAGGAGAGTGGTTAATAGACATCCCCCAGTCATGGTCTGCCACGTGTCATGATCGGATTCCTCAGCCAATCAGAGGCCACTATGGTAGGTCAGTTTTTAAGGTTAGCTGTCAACTTGCTATCACTATAAATACCCCTGAAATCAGAAGAAAACACATTCAATGCAAACAGTGTAAAGTTACTCTGATAAATTCTCTCTCACTTTCTCTTTCTATCTCTACTTTCTCTTAAAACTCCTGATAACTGACTTAAGCATCGGAGGGGGAACCACCACCCAAACCTCCCGGGGTGGGTCCCTTTGTGCAGGTTCGGGACCGTAGCCAAGGCTAAGGATTAAGCTATAATTCAGGCATTGTTGCACAAGTCTCCATCTGAAGAACACTCAAGATACTAATTTACTTGCTTGACAAGGAAGCTAAGCCTACAGCTTACTTGTTGGACAAGTGGATAAAACATTTGGCGCCGTCTGTGGGGAGACGCAACGATGACTGATTGTCAATCATCCAACATTGCCAGAAATCGAAGCCTTCAAGTTAATGTCGAAGATACGGTGGAGCATGAAAGACCACCTCGAGGAAGAGATAGACCCCGGTCCATTGTCAATGTTCCTGGACCAAGCCAAAGAACCGGTCATCCAAGTGAATCCGGATCGTCCAAAGGATCGCCGCCCACCTGGAGAATGTGCTGAATGACTTTCGGACTAAGATGGCGGCGGTCGTCCGAGAAGCAATTAAAAGCAATATGCTTTGTTTTTCATCACAACCCGGGAGCGCCTTTAACAATCCCCCTCGTCCTAGAGGACGTTCTCAAGTAGATCGTCCGGGTCCTAGTCGACCTGTTCGTCGGGAACCCTCTAGAAGGACAAGTGAGAGGAAAGCCGAGAAGATACCGATCGAGAGAAGAAAGATGGACTGGAACCTGGTGGTGAGGACCCAGGACCATGTCCATCCTAGTGGGCACAGAATGGAAACCGACGCCAGGGAGTATTTAGAGGCAAAGAGGGCTGCGGCTTTGCAACGATCAACTACAGGATCTACCCCATACCTGAGAGACCCTCCTTTGAGGTTGTCGTCCAGAGGGGAAGGCCGAAGTTTAAGCCACTCTCTTGTCCATCCGCGACAGGAGAAGACCGTGGCTCAGCCCATGGTTTACAGGCGTCCAAAACCAGCCAACACTTCATCCAATCCTGTAATGAAAGAGTATCGCAAGGAGTTCATCCCCATTGAGGGACAGCTGGGAGCCCTCCGGATCAACTGGCCTACCCCATTCTCGGCCAGGATCATGGAGGCGCCCCCCTTCCCAAAGGTCAAACTCCCAACCATTGAGCCTTTTGATGGAACAACCGATCCCGATGATCACCTGTCCCGCTACAAACATCAGATGTACGTCCAAGGAGTGGACGATGCTACTTGGTGTAAGAATTTCCCGGCTACCTTGAAGGGAGTAGCTCAGAAGTGGTTCAATAATCTTCCCCCTAATTCAGTCAACAATATTACTGAACTCAGTTTCTTATTCACTAGTCACTTTGTTGCCAACAAGCAAGAGCAAAAGACAAGCATGCACCTAGGCAAGGTCGTCCAGGAACCTAAGGAGGCTCTTAGAAGTTTTGTTAAGAGATTTAACCTAGAAGCACTTCAGATCCAAGATCTTAATGCTGGAGTAGCCTTTGACGCCTTCATCAGGGGTCTGAGGCCAGGAAGTTTCAAGTTTGATCTTGTTAAGAAGAAAATCTCCACTCTTGCTGAGGCTTTAAGAGAAGCGGAAGCGTTTATCCACGCTACCGAAGTGTGTGCTGAAGCAAAACATCCCGAGTCTAAGAAGCCTGATGAGGTTGCTCAGCCAAAGAAGAGCAACCCCAAAAAGGCCGAGACCTGGGCTATAGCCGCAACCACCACTTCGGCCAGAAGGAGCAAGAGAAAGGAGGCCGAGCCATCCTCATCCAATCCTATTGAGTTTAACAAAGACCAATACTCCATTCTCATGGAGATCAAGGATCAATATGAGTTGAAGGCCCCAGCTGAAATGAAAACCCCTTATTGAAATAGGGATGAGCAAGTATTGTCACTTCCACAAGGATTGTGGTCATGAGACTAATGAATGTAAGCACCTCAAGAGAGCTTTGGAAGAGTTAGCCCGAAAAGGAAAGATGAATTGCTATATGCCGCAAGGAGGAAGGAAGTTTCCAAGGAGAGATGATTGGCATAACAAGAAGAAGGAGAGTGCAAGCACAGACGAAGATGTTGTTCTCGTAATCTCGGGGTTTTGTTTCTTTGGGGGGGACCAACTAATAGAGGGCACAAAAACTACCTTAGGGAGCTCGGCCAAGTTTTATTAGCTGATCAGACGAAGGCTGAGCCCTTCCCAAGGGTGGTAGTTAGTGAGCAAGATCGGGGCAGGTTGAGGACTCCCCATGATGATCCCTTGGTCGTAGAAATGAAAATAGCAAACTTGAGAGTGAGAAGAATCCTGATCGACACCGGAAGTTCGACGGACATCATTAGTGCTGATTGTTTGTCCAGGTTGAGGTTTGAAGAAAGGAACTTGGTTCCCGTCCACCATCCCATCATAGGGTTTGGGGGAGGAGTCATCCACCCCATGGGAACGGTCACGTTGCCCGTCCGAGTTGGTGAGAAGGAAGCCTCAAGCCTCAAAAACCGGTATACTCCTGTTGAGAAGTTTGGATTGGCCCTTGTCATGGCCAGCAGATAGTTAAGGCCCTATTTTTTGGCACACAGTATACTCGTCTATACTGATCAACCTTTGAAGCAAGTTCTGCAGAAGATGGAAGCAGCTGGGCGAATGTTAAAATGGGCGGTTGAGCTCAACATGTTTGACATATCATTTGAACCAAGGAAGGCCATTAAGGGGCAAGCCTTGGCTGATTTAATAGTTGAGCTTACTCGGCCAACCATAAAGCCAATATCTGATCCAACTGAAGGAAGGAAGCATTGGACGCTCATGGTTGATGGATCGTCCACAGTCAATGGGTGTGGGGCAGGAATCATTTGTCAATCTCCCGAAGGAGACAAATTTGAATATGCATTAAGATTCCAATTCAAAGCGTCCAATAACGAAGCTGAATATGAGGCACTCTTGGCTGGAATCAAAATGTGCAAGGCGGCTGGAGCTGTAGAGATTGAGGCAAAATCGGACTCTCTCTTAGTTGTCAGCCAGGTCAACGGAGATTTTGAATGCAAAGAAGCATCAATGGGCAAATATATGCGACTGATCAAGGATGAGATTGAGCCATTAAAACGATTTGTCCTCGACCAAGTGCCAAGGTCGAAAAATCATCAAGCGTATGCTCTCTCGAAATTGGCCGGCTCGGGCCGAGGGTGATGTGCCAAGAACAGTCTTTTGGGAAGTCAAACCCAAAAAGAGCATCGACCAAGAGGAGATTATGTTTCTCAGCCGAGGGAATGTCTGGATGGAGCCGATCATAGAATACAAGAAGACAAGGCGATTGCCTTCGGATCCTGTAGAGGCCAAGTATGTGAAGGACAGAGACAAGTGGTTTGAACTATGGGACGAGACACTTTACAAGAAGTCGTTCAACCGGCCTCTACTCAAGTGCGTCACCGAGAGAAGATGGTCCGGAAGTCCCGAAAGAACTCCATGAAGGAGCTTGTGCCTCTCACATTGGGGGAAGAGCCTTAGGCGAGAAGGCTTTAAGGACGGGGTACTACTGCGCCTACCTTAAAGGAGGATGCTTTAGTCTATGCAAAGAAGTGTGACAGTTGTCGAAGCATGGAAATGTGCATCGAAGCCGTCCAACTATTTGACCCCCATCTTGTTCCTCTGCGCCTTTTGCCAAATGGGGCATGGATATCCTAGGACCTTTCCCTCGTGGCCGCCGGGCAAAAGAAGTTTGTGATTGTAGCAAAGTGGACTATTTCACTAAATGGATAGAAGCTGAAGCCATGCGAGGAATAACAACAAACGACGTCAAGGGCTTCATCCGGAAGAACATTATAACTCGATTTGGCATGCCTCGTTCAATCGTCTTTGACAATGGTCCACAGTTCAAACGCCTAAGCCGAAAGAATGGCCATCGAAAGAGAAATCAAAGCTCACTTTGCGAGCCGCCCACCCACAAGCTAATGGGCAAGTCGAGTCCTTCAACAAGATTCTATCAAATGGAATCAAGAAGAAGCCGGACAACGCCAAAGGGCAATGGGTTAAAGAACCGCAATTGGTGTTATGGTCCATTAGAACAACTCGCTAAGAATTCTACGAGGCGAGACGCCTTTCATGCTAGTCTATGGTAATCGAAGCCGTTTTGCCCATTGAGATCGAGGAGCCCACCCTACGAGTCATGTTATACACAGAGGAAGCCAACCGGGCCGTATTGCGTACGGCCTTGGATCAAGTCCCGAAGTCGGGGCAATGCCTTGCTAAGAATGCAATTGTACAAACTGCGTATGGCTCGGGAGTTTAACAAAAGAGTTGTTAGGCGACCGCTAAAGGTGGGGGATCTTGTTCTGAGAAAGATGGAAGCAGTTGGACGAGCTAAAGAATTGGGAAAACTTACACCAAATTGGGAAGGACCTTATCTGATTGTCCAGGAGATACACAATGGGACTTTTCGTCCGCAAGGTCTAGATGGAAGATCTATTCGGCGTACACTGGAATTCGAGACAACTTAAAGAAGTACCACGTCCGGCTCGGATCTTCGTCGGATGTAAGTAGGGTAATTTGTAGTCACTCCAAAGTGCCACGGCACATATTAGTAAGAAGAGAATTGTATACATGCATCTTGGCTTTCAGCCAAGCAAAATCCATATAATACAATTCCTACTATCTTATCTTTTGTTTATTTTCACCAAGTTACTTCACTTTGGGGCATTAAATCAGTTACTCGTCTAAAAGTGACAATAACCTGGACAAAAATACAAACAATAGTAGAACGTCAGAATTGCTCGCATGTACGCCGAACATCACTCCCTCAAAGAGACCGGCCAAATATATAATGCATATATGGCCGACAAATTGACAAAACCTCTAGTAAGAGTAACGTCAAAGTCTCTGAGAGAAAGCTGGCCTGAAATAAGCCCTTAGTAAAGGATACTTACTTTCAAAATTACGGACAGCTAGGTAGTCCAAACCCTAGTAAGGGATCGCTACTTAATGACGAGTGTTGCTCCCTCAAGGAAGCCGGCTAAAACATTATGTGAACATGTACCTCACGCTCACCCATCAACTTCGGCGGGCTCGGCCAAGGGGCCGCTCTCCCTCTTGGACTTCGGCTCCACTTCAATATACGATTGAGCTTAGCCCAAGAGCGGGGGGATAATAGAAGCCTATAGGACGAGCTAAGGAGAGTAGGTCGTCCAAAAACCAGGATGGCCCCAGACGAAGGTGGCCCCAGGAAGGTGACCGTCTAAGTATGGACGCTCTCCTTCATTGGGTGACCCTCGTCCAAAATTGGAGGCCAATTCCAGACGAAGATGGCCCCAAGAAGGTGACCGTCCAAGTATGGACGTTCTCCTTCATTGGGTGACCCTCGTCCTAAAATTGGAGGCCAATTCCAGACGAAGATGGCCCCAAGAAGGTGACCGTCCAAGTATGGACGTCCTCCTTCATTGGGTGACCCTCGTCCAAAAATTGGAGGCCAATTCCGGGCGAAGGTGGCCCCCAAGAAGGTGACCGTCCAAGTATGGACGTCCTCCTTCATTGGGTGACCCTCGTCCAAAAATTGGAGGCCAATTCCAGACGAAGGTGGCCCCAAGAAGGTGACCGTCCAAGTATGGACGTCCTCCTTCATTGGGTGACCCTCGTCCAAAAATTGGAGGCCAATTCCAGACGAAGGTGGCCCCAAGAAGGTGACCGTCCAAGTATGGACGCTCTTCTTCATTGGGTGACCCTCGTCCAAAATTGGAGGCCAATTCCAGACGAAGATGGCCCCAAGAAGGTGACAGTCCAAGTATGGACGCCCTCCTTCATTGGGTGACCCCCGTCCGAAATTGGTAATCGTTCAATCCTAGACGAAGATAGAAATCGATCAATCCTAAGATGGCAATCCCAGCCGAGCCTCTTTTGGTACTTAGATGCATATTCAATTATCAAAAGCTCTAAATATTGTAGACCGTCCAATAATATCGGGGCCGAGTCACATTTTTACTTCGGACGTAATTTTGTACTCCCGGAAAAACAGATTGTCCGATTGTTC